>CM033282.1:678497-1150997 GCA_019343175.1 Oedothorax gibbosus | reverse complement strand
ACACTTAACGCTACACGAAGCAAAATCTAGTAACATTTCTTTACAATATTCTCCCACCTATCTCACTACAACTAACATTTCCGTATGAACAATTCAAAATTCCGCCCCTACATCATTCCTATATCAATAAAACGAATCCCTTTACCACATTGTGAATAAAATTCTCTGTAGTTACTTCCCTTCCCCACACACCCAAGATACAGGGACAGGCTTCTATCGATTTTCGCATGCTTAACGATGAGTAAATAGATAAAATAAAAAGTACCACGCGGTTGCAACTTACGAACGTAACCCCTCCACACTCCCCTCCCAACCGATCCCTTGCGTAATCTATTTTTAGCCCCTACTACGAGCTACCCACGCGTTCCTGAATAGAAGTGCGATGACAGCGCCACCAACCGGAGAGTATCGTTCCGGTGGGCTGTTACCCGGCTTATAACCTTCTCATACTTCCTATTTTGGTGTTAAGGATGGGAAGGAGAGTAACACTAAATTATTGGTTACTCTTTCATAGACAAAAACGAAAATGATGCCATCTTAGTTTGGTTTGGTTGGATCAGCGTTGTACCAGAAATACACGAGGGCTATTAAACGTTGTTTTAGAACTGAAGTCTAATTGAGACTCAAAATGAAGTAAAACGTTAAGTCAAATTAAAGATAAATGTTAAGTTAAATTAATGCTAAATGTTAAGTCATATTAAGGCTAGATGTTAAATCAAGTTGAAACTAAGTGCAAAGAGTTAATTGCCTGACATTAGCACTGCTTTGCAACGTAAAGAAGTACTTTGATTGATTTCATCTGTCCGTAGGAGAAAAAAGCTGAAAACACATGGAATACTAGTTTCACATCTCTCTATTAGCTCCAATGAACTTCTTATTGATATTTGAGAGTTTTCGTGTGTTGTGTTGCGTTACATTGAAGTTTCGTGTGTAGTAATGCATTATATCCTGCTTTCATGTAATAAGTTGCATTGTATAAATACTCTACAAAACGAAACACGAAAGTTTAATACAATTCAACATAACACCCGATTGCTTCATACAATTGCAATTCATACATATTGAATCTTTTAAGCGTTTTACATTGCATTGTATGATTGTATGATTGCAGGGTAATGCTAAGGACTGTGAGCTACTGCCTACACGGCCTCGTACCAGCCTCGTGCATCTGCGCTGACCGGTACGACCGAGAGGCTGTTGTCAAAGCCCTCGGGGACGAAGCTGGCCTCAAGCCCCAGCTCGTGTTGGGGCAGCTCTCCTCGACACCGGACGAGCTCATCAAGCTGGATCAAGTGAGTCACACTCTCAGTTTAAGGGGAATCGGATGATTCCATCTCGCCCATGTTCCTAACTTTAGGGAAAATTTTCTCAGAAACTATATGAGATAACATTATGAACTTTATATTTTGTTCCTTACATTTAGCTCTTTTATTTAAACTGAGTAATTTTAAATATCTTTGCTCAAAAAAAATATATATATAACTTTAAATCCGATTTTTTTTGTGTGTTTTTTAGTACATATTTAAAAAAAAAAAACACTGTAAAAGTATTTTTTATACTTTGAAATATTCTCAGTTTAAATCAAAGAGCTATATGTAAGAAACAAAATATAAAATTGATATCTCATATAGTTCATGAGAAAAATGTTCTTAAACTTAGGAAAATTAACATGGATGAGATAGAACCATCCGACTCCCCCTAATGCTGCAGGTGAACAGCAGCATATACACTGTATGCTTTTTAATACGTATAAAAATATGGAATAACTCGGTTATCGCGTCATTTAAGGGAACGAGATGTTTATGACGTTATAAAAAAGTAACGTTATAAACAAAGTCCAATATTAAGTGTAGTAAATCGTGTAAAATACGTATTACGCACTCATATTATTGATTAAAGTTAAAAAATGATATATATTAAAAAAGTTTTAACCCCCATGTGTTATTAGTAGTACCGTCAAAGCGGTTAACTTTGGTCCAAAATCCTAATTTTTTTACAAAAGAAGAAAAACTGAAGCAACAAAAAGTTTTTAAACACTTTGAAATCACCATGTATTTTAAGTATTGAACTTTTAGGAATAATTTGTAAGCAATTTTGTTTAAATTTTATAAATTTAATACAAAATGGTGTTAGTTTAAAAAATGAGGACACGGTTAGAATCTAGGCGGGTAACTTTGGTCCAAGCATGAAAAACATAAGAAGCATAGCTTTTACTAACCTGTTACAGAATTAAATAGTAATATTAAAATGTATAAAGAAATAAAAATGACAAAATTAAAAGTCAAAAAGTTGTTAAAAATTGTTTATAGCTACATCTACATTGAAGTGCATCGTAGACATTACACTATGAATACCGACAATATTGATCGCCACTTAAAAGAAAATAACTAAATTTCAATTTTAATATGGGGGAAATAAACTTATTTTAAGAATAAGATTTAATAACAAATATATCTATAAAAAGCAAACGATTTTATTATAAAAGGACACAACTTTTATAACAAAAGTTGGAAGAAATAGATTTTTTCATGACATGCTTGTAAGAATACAAACGTTATTTATGGCATTGCCGATTATAGAAAGAGTATTTTTTCACATGAAATGAAAGGCAATATTTCCACCTTTCCAAAAATATAAAACAAGTTAAGATGCTATCATTTTATGAAGAGAAATTAATAAACAAATATTTTTCCTACGCTTGGACCAAAGTTACCCGCTCCTAAGGTAGTTTAATTTCTCCTTCTCCGATCTATAATTTTTTTAAGGCGGGAAATAAAGTTCGAATTTAGCTGAGGATTTTTTTACATCATTTGGAGAATAAAATTAAATTAAAATGGTGAAAACGAAATTTTGTCTATAAGATTTTGGGATATCATACAAACATATATTTTTAGCGTTATAACCGAGGATTCAATTAAATATTGTCGTTATAAGCAAGATACTATTACATTGAGGTCTATAGGCAATTCAAAAGACCAAACATTTATTGCGCTATAGACGAGTTGTTGTTGTGAACGAGGTCGCTGTAACCGCATTTGACATTGATAGAAATATATTGTTATTTTCATTTAAAGTTTATTTTTCTATTTTTAACCGCGTAACCCGTACTAGACTGCAACCGAACAAGCATTTTATTAGTTTGCTGAAAACTCACTGTGTGGCAAAATGGCTTTGTTGGGATTGGTTTTGGCTGACGATCTAAAGATCTGTGGTTCAAGCCCGTGTTAGGCTGTTTTTTATTCTCGGTAGTATTGTGGTCAGTATCCCTTGAGTTTTACTGCCGCTAAAAGTCATTATTTTATTACAGCGTTTGAAACATATGTAAAAATGTGTTGTTGTTTTAAAAAAATAACTGCATATTATCAAGAGTGATTGCGACTATTTTGTTTCTTTGAGAGAAGAATATGATTTTCCATTTTTGTCAGTAATGTTTCGAAACTGAGTACTGTATTAATAAAATCCTCACTACCATCTATTTTCCCTTAAACGAACAATGTAAAGTGAAACAACTGTCTTTTAAATGGGATTTATAAATACCGTCAGGGCAAAACAATTTGGCACAGGTAACTAGAGTTAAAGTTTTATGAAGAATTTACCTTTTTAGAGTTTAATAGCTTAAAAAAGTACAATTCAATCAAAAAGTTCCCCCTTGTCCCCATTCACTTCAAATGAACAATGAAAAGTAAAACAGCGGCTTTATAATTTATATTTAGAGAATTTCCATCTCGACAGTATAATTTAAATTAAATGAAAAATATTAATTGACAATTTCAATATTATTTGGTAAATTATCAAAAAGAAAAACAGTTAATTATGTTATCCTATATATTTTGGACTTTTTATTAAGTTAATTTTAAATCGAAAATACAACTCCACTTGTTTTATTTTTTATGGATAACTTGTAATTATAACTTAATATTTGCATTAAAAGACAGTAAAAAAGAATGTTTTTAATATCCATAAGTAGATTAGTATTTAAAAAAATAATAAGTGTTTCTCAAAAAGTTATTTGAAGATAATTAAGTTCTTGAAACGTTAGGGCTTAGTCGAGTACTGGCATAGTTTTAGATAATTAATGAGCATAACTAATTTATTATAAGGCAAATTGGGTCTTTTAATTAACTTTTATTACGTAGTTAAATAAGAAAAATAGTTTGATGTATTTTCTCAGACAAGAGTTAATTTTAAATGCATGTTGGTTTTCATAGTCTATGAAAGCATAAAAATGAATTTTCTTGAAAGCATAAAAATGAATTTTCTTAATATTAATAAAATCATCGCATTAACATAATAAAAATTATTTTCAGCCGTAACTTAATAAACGTAATCAAGCATTATCAAAAACTTACAGGTTGTCCACTTTTTACGTTGACTTAAGTAATAAATTAGAAACCATAAAAGTTGTTCTTAGGCAATAGTGAAAGTTCCTAGAGAAGAAAATACTAAATTATGGAAAGATTTTTTAATGCCAAACTATTTTATTAGCCATATTCACGTATTTTAGTGATGGTGGTGAAAAAGTGCTTTAAAACAGTCTTTTTGCAAGAAACCAAAACTAAGCTTCAAAGCTTCAATGCTTTTTTCTTTTAACTAATGCTGCTGTTGCAAGAAAGAAGACAGTATCTACAATTTTGGCGTTTTTGAGTTATTAACATCAATTCACATAAAAATGAATAGTGTATCTTATTATATCCCAAAATACTTTATATAATTCATAGTTAAATCAGCATATTGAATCAAACTTGCGAATCTACCTTATACTTAGCGTCAGATGAAAGGAGTTTTCTTCATTTTCTCAAAACTCAGTTTTTGCAGATACGGTCTTTTTTTCTTACAGCAGAAGAATGATGGGTCTGTTTTGTGTGTACGTGGGTGTGGTTTCTCTTATTCATAATATTCTTAACACATAAACGATTCTGTTTTTTTCATAATATTGTTTTTTTTCGAAGAAAAATTGCACTTTCACGTTTTTTTACCCAGCTCATAATATTATTAAAGAAAAGCGGACCATGAAACAAACAAAACATTTTTTAGCAATGCTTATAACATAACATAACTTAAAGAGTTAAAAGTATATTTTTTTAATGAGTTTTACGGTATACCGTTTTATTTGGTAAGCAAGTTAAATGCTTTATGTTTTAAGGATCACGCAAACTTAAACTTAACTCCTTAAGTAAAATTTTAAAATATTTTTTTTTTAAATACGAGGTGTTATCGGCTGTGTCAAAGCTCCTAAAGGAGGCTAGAAATAGACAGCAGGAAACGATTACATTACCAAATTACTCTGTATTTTCAGGTGTTCATCAAAACAGAGCTCAAAGTTGGCGTCGTTCTTATAAAGGAAGGACAATCAAGTGAAGAACAAATTTTAAATAACGTTTCTCACACACCTCTGTTTGACGAGTTTCTCTCTGTTTTAGGAGAGAGGATAAGACTTAAAGGTGAGTATTATACATAGAGATAGTAAATCTGTGCGCTCTAGCACACTCTCTAGAGGAGAACGGAGGGGGAATCTGTTTCCTTTCTCCTTCCATGTTAAGGTCGGATCGGGGAGTTGCGTAGAAGAAAACACACAGTACTAAAATTGCGCTTTTTTAGAAACTTTTATATCGGAGTCTAGGGCTAGTATCTAATTGAAATTTTATTAGACGCTGATAGTAGTTTTGTGATTCCTAAACCAGGATAATTTTTTAGATAATTCTATTCAGCGAAATTTTATTTTAATGTCAAACTCAATTTTTTTCAATAAACGCATAAAAATTACCTGTAATTCCACTCGATTAACATTTTTAATTATGTTTTGAAAAGATAAATTATTTATTACACGAAATTCGTATTTTCCTTCGTGCTAAGTGATTAATTGAATATCAGTTATAAGTATTTTTTATTAACTTATAGTTGAAACATACAATAAAATTGCGCTTTTTGAATATAAAAAATGCGTATTTATAACTGAATGTTACGTTAATTTAATTTTGCTTTATTATTTTAACAACTCATACCTAATTTCGGAACATTTATAAGTGTTTATTGACAAAAAATGAGTTTAACACAAACAAAATTCGTGAAAAGAAATAGAACTATGCAAAAAATGGTCCTAGTTATTTAGTTTGATTATCGTCGCCTAGAGCTACACGAGGCTATTGGCGACGGCGTCGTATTTAGAACCAAGTCAGTGACGAGCGACACCTGAGTAGGGCACCCACGCAACGTAAGGGCGACATCGTACGCAGCGTTAGACTTTGAAGGATATTACGTGCACTTCCGCACCGGGGTATTATTCGTCGGACATTTTTGCTGCACGGCGTTTATAGGTCGGCAGTATTGCGATGCCGGACCCTAGTTTATGAATCACAAAAGTATTATCAACGTCTACAAAAGTATTCTAAAAAAGGAAACATATTTTCTCCCTTCGTTTTTTTTCTCTAGAGAGTGGGCGATAGCGCACGGTTTTACTATCTCTATGGTATAAAACGATTTAATTTGTCAAGTCGTACTAGTACCCAAAATATCAATTTTTGTTAATTAGCACATTTAATCAAAGAACTGTTCATTGATGCAGGATTTTATGATTTTTATGATTGTATTACAAGTAGGAAAAAATTCTGAAGGGCATTTTATGCGCTATCCTATAGCTTTTGTAATTGACGAATAAAGAATTTATAAGATAATTAGATTCTTAGTCATTTTTTCAGTCCCTGCGATACTTAAATCCATAATGCAAATATGGAGGGGGGGTTAAGCTTTTTTTCCGCATTAACAAATATGTAGTTCACAAAACTGTGGATAGAATAAGGTTTACTACGTTTAGTTTTTGTATAAAAAAATTTAAAAGTCCAAAACATCAACTCAAAATTTCGACATACATTTCTTCTCCACTTTTACACCTAAACCTAATTTTATTTATTTAAAAAAAAATTATTTCTTCAGCTACAAAAATTATCTCTTAGAACGCGAAAAGAAAAAGTATAGATCGCTTTTGAGCGTAAATGGTGTATCTTATTTGAGCACTTAATTCAAATTTTTTTCCTAAAATTGCAAATTTTAAATTCCAAAAGTTCAAAAATTTTAACTTGGTATAAACTACATATTGGTACTAAGTTACGAAGCAAACGGGTGTCTAGTTTAAAAGTCTATAAAAACAACGTTTCGTTTTTTTTTTTTATTTTATATTTTTTTATTATAATTATTATTTTATTATATTTATTATTTTTTTATTATATTTATTTTTTTGTTATATTTATTATTAATTTTTTTGTTATATTTATTATTAATTTTTTATTATATTTATTATTTTTTATTATATTTATTATTATTTTTTTTTATTTGTATAACATTTATATTTCGAAAGTTAAAACAATATATTACTATGGGTAACAGATTGAACACAGAAAATAAAGTGAGAATGATTTTAATATTGAAATAACATTTCGATACAGACGAAATGTCATTCTCACTTTATTTTGGAAACTTATAATATATAAAGTCAAGATAGCCCTTGAAAATCAACGCAAAGATGATGCGCGCTTACTTAAATTTCATATCTCAGAAATATTAAAATTTCAACACTACCTTTCCAAAACCCTGAGGCACTTTAAAAATTACTTTACCAACTGAAAAGAAAATATTATCACAGCTTAAAACTTCCATTAGAAACTTTATTTGGGGATATCAAATGTCTGACTTGATTTGATTTTCATAACTGCAAAAGTTTGGAAGAAACTGAAGCGAAATGATGTAGATAAAGCTTGTCAGGCAAACATTTATGAGATATTTATTAAATCAACATATTTTTTTTTACTTGACTTATTACTTTCAAAACTGCGTTAAAATTCATATCGAGTTTAGGGAATATTGTAATATTAAATACATTTAAAACATTTTGGTAAGCGACTAAAATGAAATCGTATCGTTTTTAATGTATTATTATTGACGCAATAGGATAACCTAAAATTAAGTTAATTTTTTCCAAATCGCTATTTATTAAATTAGGTAAAAGCTTTTTTTATACTACAAATAAGTAAATAAAATGGGAAATAGTGTTTCAAAAGTATTCGTGGGATTAAAATTAGAGAACGCAGAAAAAATATTTAATTATGAAAAAACAACTGAACATAGAATTATTAAATAGAAATTAAGAAAAAAAAACGATGTGAAAGGATGAAAAAAATTATTTCGAAAATATTAAAAGCTAAGATTTCTGGTAGAATAATAATTTACTATGCAAAAATACTAAGTCCCTGTATATCAAATCATCCCTGTAGAAGTTGGTTTCCTTTTGTAAGAGTTTAATGGCAAGAAAGCCAACTAAATGGGTTTAATTTTCAAATTTTAGCACGGGGGTTTTTACTATTTATTTTCTAAAAGAAGATTCGTACCCAAAATTTTGAAAAAAGAGTGAACAACAGTATTTTTATTTTATTGTATAAAATAGTGCGATACTTTTGAAAAAAGAAGTGGACAAAATTTCAGAGTTCTCCATAACTTAAAGCTTTTTATATTTGTACTTTTATATACACATGTGTGAATATTTTATCCTCTGCAATTTTAACTTTTAGGCTCATTTTTCTCAGAATCAAGTTTTTGCAATTTTTGATACGTTTACAATGCTCACTTAAAGCTAGAATCCTTATAATTTTTAAATCTGTTTTATAAATCTATAAAAAGAGTTTTTTTATGAAATTATATTATTTTTTTTTCCAAATTAAAAAATATAACATTTAGATAGTTTTATGAAAAGATTATTATATTATGATATAATATGAATGTTAACGAGAAAAACACTGAAAACTTAAAAAAAAGCATTATAGTAAATATTAAAATATCTCTCCCTTATCCCCCCCCCCCCTTTAACTTTGGTCCAAGATGTAAGGATTTCTTTATGGAACTTTTCACTTTCAAAAATGTATGTAAAAGTATATTCTGTTTAACTATTTTGAAGAAGTTTTACTTTTATGATTATTCACTTTTGAGATGATTTTTTTAAAAAAAATTAACCATTTTAAACGTTAAAAAGATAAAGATAAAATGCAAGAAACGTACAACATTCAAAATCGCTAATGTCGAAACGTAAACATTTTCTAATTCCTAATTACGAGTACATTATTTTTTTCCTTTTATAATAAAATCATTTGCTTTTTATAAAGATATTAGTTATTTAAAATTGATTCCAAAAATAAGTTATTTTCCCTTGTTAAAGTTGAACTTTACTTTTCTTTTAAGTTGCAATTAATACTGGTATTAATAGTGTAATAACATTCTACGATGCACTGCAATGTAAATGTTAAGTTATATACCATTTTTAATAACTAAGTAGCTTATAACTTTGTTATTTTTTATGTTTAAACATTTTAATATTACTATTTAATTTGGTAACACAGCCTTTAAGGATCTTAAAAAGTATGTTTCTTATGTATTTCATGCTTGGACCAAAGTTACCCGTCCGGATCCTAACCACGTCCTAATTTTTTAAACTAACACCAATTTTTTTTTAATTTATTAAATTTAACAAAAATGCTTGGAAATTATTCCTAAAAGTACAATACTTAGAATGCATAATGATTTTTAAAATGTTTAAATCATTTTTGTAGTCTCATAATACGTCTCTAAATTCATTAATTAAATATGAGTTTTTTTCATACGGGTGTTCTGTTTGAGTAATATCCTTAAACAGAAAATCTATTACCATATTTTCATCTGAATAATCATATGCACGAATTTAAATTCAACTTAATCCTTTCTGAGATTAAATTTTTTCCTCATATTACGCTGAATTTTATAATTTATTGCACTTTTGATTAACGCAGCTATGTTAAAATTAATTCAAAAGTAAAAATTTTAGCATATAGTAACTGTTTTTATACAACTATTGTTTGCAGGTTTTGACAAGTATAAAGGTGGGTTAGACTCTGTTCACGATCTAACCGGTACAGAATCTGTATACACGTCTTGGCGAGGTATAGAAGTCATATTCCATGTATCCACTATGTTACCGCATGAAGAACATGACCCTCAAAAGGTAATTTTTAACTATATACGCAATTACTGTGGTAACTAATTTTTTAGAGCACTGTAATGGTTCTTCGGGCCAACATTGGCATAGCTTAGGTTTTTCAAATTTACCCGCGAGCTTTTATACTGCCTTTGAAATATCATGTCTACATAAACAAAATTTTAATTTAAATTTACCTGAAAAATTATATATTTGACTTTTGCATATTCTTATCTTATTTTCGATTTTATTTTGATATTTACAAATAGAAACAATGGAAATATGGAGGAATAATTATGCATAAATGAAGAGTACTTCATAAAATGTTCCCAATCATAAGATATATGTCTGTTTAGTTCTCAGTCTTTTGTTATTTATATTTTTTTAATTAATTAATTTGTTATTGTTATTTTTTTTGTTTTGTCCATTATAATTTTACAGAATATACAAGGCACCGATATTAAGGGTATACCAGTGCAACTCCAGATATATAACACTAGTTTAACAATAGAAAATAATTAATATTTCCAAACTGTCGCCAATAAACTATGTTGCCAATTTTTGTTTTTAAGAGAAATTAAGTAAATATCATTAAAAAAATTTAAACAATTATTTTAATCTACGCTTATTCCTTTTTGTATTAAACGTTTAGTATTAATACCTACGTTTATTCCTATTGATTATTACTTTGGAAATATACATTGACTCTTGTTTATTAAACATATAAAATTCTTATATGTGTAGAAAAATTCTTATATATGTAGAAAATTCTCAAAAGAAAAACTCACAAGTTATTATTTATCCATAATAATAAAGAGCTTCGATGCTCAAACATCTTCAAGATTTTCATTTTATTTTCACTCTTGGGGTTTACTTTCTCAGAGTTTTTTGTTCAAAATCTATTTATTATTTCAAAAATTCATTCTTCATTTTTGACAGTGAATTTCTTTCGAAGCTATTATCTTGCCACTTGTGTCCCCTTTAAATAATAAATCTGGAAGAAAGTTTTTTGGTAAACTGTTTATCGACGTTTTTGTAGAGCCAATTGTTATTGATGGGTTTTTGTTGGTCGTAAACAGACTTGAGCTTGGGGGTTTTACATGCGCTATTATAAATGTTCCTTGGAGGTTGGCTGTAATATCAAAGGGTTTAAATATCTTTGATGAAACCATTAGTACGATATTTTTTATTGTCACTTGTGAAAGCTCCAATTGAGTCAGCTGCAACTGCAGATCTTAAGGTATCGCAAGTGCGGCGAAAATTACCGGAAAGTTTTGTTTAAAAAAATAACCTAATTCATCATGCCATAAAAGTATCAAATTATTTAAGGATAATGGGATCGGATTTCCAAACTAAAGTGTCTCTGTGTTAACCTAATGAGAAAAAATATTTTTTTAACCCACATTTCTCTGGCCGTATTTTTACAAACGTTAATTTATATAATAAATAATAAATGTAGCTGGCTTACATGGTTCCATAATCTCACTTTTAAAATTGATTCTAATGTGCCCTTAATAAAGATTTTATTACAAGGGTGGGCACCGACCAACAGCATGTCTGTTCCACCTAGACATATTTCTATGTTAGTCTGGACATCTTACCATTTTACTCAAACTCATCACACGTAAACGGATGCCCTGGACCGATAAAAGAATCCATTCTTTTCCGCCAATACAAGCATTCGTGCTGTTTATCTGTGAAGAGATGGTTAATCGATACCCGGGCCTTCAAACTTGCTGGGCACGCAATGGCGTTCTTCTTTAAGGGATTATAACGATTATAAACCTATTTATTAAAAGGAATAAGCACAAATTATAATTTGCTTTCTTAATTTTTGCACTTTTTTTTAATTATGCAAAGCGTAACTATTAAATTCCAATAAATATTGTTTAAAAGCTTAAAGATCAGTTTTAAATTTTTATTCAATCTCGATTGCCAGAAAAGAACTGTTTCTTTACCTTTAAGGAACTTCACAGGAAACACCTGCGTTATCATATTTTAAAAGTAGAAGGATTTATTTACCATATGAGGATATATGAAACTATTTGTTTTAATGTTATCCTTTTAACTTAGTTTATTGTACCTAGTATTTATAACCCAGTGTGAATAGCATGCAAAAAAAATCTAGTTCGTTTCGGAGAGTATTGTACATAAAATTATTGTCGCGTACGCCTTTAATCCTTAAAAATGTTTCGTGAAGAATAGGATTTGAAGATTTATTCTTTACCTTTATAAGGAGCAGATATCATCCTGCTCTAAAAAGTGACGAATCTCCATTTTGGTTAATATAAGAAATCTGTCACTTTTCCACTGTAATAAAAAGTCTTTCAGCTGGTGTGATAGAAAAATACCGCATAATTTACAAAGATAAACTGTTTATTTCATACGAACAATTTGTAATTGTTACACAAAAGCTGTTTTTAACAAATTTTAAACGAAAAATTAAATTTCACCTCATTTTCACTGTACCCAAGCCAACCATATTCCTTAAAATATATTAATGTATGGTAACACGTGTGTAGGCTTGCATTTCTAAGAGATATTGTACTTCCCTATTTAAATGCAAAATAACCCGGGTTTCGCCTTACTGATAAAAGCTCGCCACACAGTCACATTCATACAACTCACCAAACCCGAATGTAATATGCTCATCACAAATCAGATCTAGGAAACAATAAAGATAATTTAGGCTTACACTAAGGGACCGGACATGTGAATCTTCGCCAAACATTGCCAATCTTCCTCCAAGACGTTAGCGTAAGGGGGCATCCATAAATTACGTCATGTGAAGTTGATGTATTTTTGACCCCTCCCTTTCCCCCCATGGTGATATTTTGTGATATTATGCTCACCCCCCCCCTCCCCATAATCTCAAGTGACATTGTACAAAACTCGTACATTTATTTGAAAGTTTTAATTTGGCCATTTGATACCCGGGAAACTTCCAAACACATACTAATTGATAACCCCAAACTCAGCAGCTGCATCACCTGATGATGGTGGGAAGAAACGAACTCCAGATGAATCAATATAAAAAAATGAACCTTTTTTCTAACACTTTTAAGAATGGTTTTGGAAAGCCACGATGAAAATTATCATTTCTGGAATTTAACTGCATTTTTTTGCAATTTTACGATGATTTTCCGCGGGAAAAATTACGTGATTTTTCATTACCCATACGTTACAACAAATGTTATAGGAGGGTTGAAATTAATATGTAAAATATTATTTATGCATCTATCGCTTTATAGGAGTTTAATACACGATCTATTATTAACTTTAAGGAAATTTGACCACGTAGTTTTCATTTCATTTTCTTTCTTAACAGTTACAGAAAAAGCGCCATATCGGCAACGATATTGTGTGTGTTGCTTTCCTAGAAGCAGACGACACAATGTTCTCCCCCACTTGCATCAAATCACATTTCCTGCACACTTTCATTTGTGTTCGGTCCAGCCCATCCACGAAAACATCACCTACGTCATATGAGGCAAGTCATGCTTTTTGTTTCAACTATAACTAGCCAGTTTGGAATAACAAGGGAACTACTGTAAGCTGGTTGTCTCAACAATAACTAGCCAGTTTGGGAAGCTACTATGGTAGACAGAATGATATGAAAAATATTTAAGTTCAATTCTTAATGACTTTTTAAGAAATTGCATGATTTATCAATAAATTTCTAGGTCTCTGTTGTATCCAGGGACGAAGTAGGAGCTTATAAACCATATTTATGGCACAAATACAGATTCATTAAGGTAAGTTACAAAATTTCATTATTATTGTGCACGTAAAATGAATTTTTTTATTATTCATTTTCTTGGAGCGTTATAAGTAAATTTAAATAAAATATTAAAATACTCAGTTGGGGTTTTTGTTATCTGTACTTATGTGTGGATATGTTTCTGTTCATACACGCAGTCGATATGTCTTTTTATAATCACATCATGTTTTAAAATGCTCATTTGTTTCAAATGTCTCATTATAAACTAACAATAAATATCTTTGATAATTTTTAAAACTTGTGGATAAACGATTGTTATTCAAAACTTCGTTTAACCACTTTCATGTATAACATCAATCGCTTACCTCGCTTTAATGAGGTTTTTCATATTTAATATAATTTTCTAAAAAAATATAATAATTTAATTATTAAAATTTTTAAAGATGTTTACCTAGTTGTATTTTATAAATCAGAAAACAAATAAAAAGTCAAAGCCACGAGAGAAGCTCACGTTCAGCATCCTCAAGGGAATACGTACCCTCTAAATTCTAGCAGCATCAGTCTGTAAAGTTGTTTTCTAAATATATATGAGTTCAAACGGTAAAACTCGTTTTACAAGGCTAGAGTCTTGTAAAATTACTATATTCATTTAATTTTTGAATGGTTTTTAAATTTTTATTGTGATAACCAGAAATATAAGAGTTTATAATTTATAATAAAAAGCGTTTTAATTATAACTAACCATGTAACCATGTTCTAATTGACGTAACTTCAATAGTCCTTTGCTACCCAAAATGTTTTTCGTAGGATACATTGTTTCGAGAATGGCTTCTAACAAAAATAGTAAACGGGGAAAGGGCAAGCTATTCTGCTCCGAAATTTGCTAGAATGCAGGTATGTATACAGTACTAAAATTCCAAATACTTCATTGTTTTCAACCTTTCTAAGTACTTATTTCTTCTTTTAAATTCTAAACGCTTAATTAAGTTTTGCTGTGTACTTTTCTTTCTTTTTTTAATAATCTTTACTTAAAATATATTTATTATTTTTATTTTATAAAAACTTTTCTATACTTCACTTGAAACATTAACCGAAACTATTGTTAACGATATAACTTTTTTTAAATTAATATTATCGTTATTTGTTTGACTTCTATGGAAAATGTTAAAAAACAAACTAATTTCGATTTATTAGTAACGACAAAGTACTGCAGCAATATTTTATAACTATTAAATAAGTACGTTGTTATACTTTATTTTAGGTGGAGAAATTCAACGAACAAATATTAAAATATCTAATAATTAACTTTCCATTGCTTTTATGCAAATTGATAGCATACTCTTTCTCAAGTACTTAAACAAAAAAATAACAAACTAATTTCAGTTTGATAACTGTTCTCCTACAATAGCGCTTCCTCCTAAGGTGTTGTCATTCCAATTCCACCACGCCGAAAAGCAACGTGATACGAGCTTCTTTCTCACTATCAACAACATTGACCCAAACTTTTTACGCAGTGGTAGCGACATCTATGAAAGAGTAAACAAACAACAACTTTGAAATAAGAGTTTTACATTACGTATAAAGTTTTTTGTATTTTATACAAAAAAAAATAAGATTTGGAATAACTCAAATGAATTTTTTAAGTGAAGTTTACCGGTAATAAAAGTTCATTTCGTTTATAGTTATTAGTTCTTTTGAGTTTTAGTGTGTATGAAAATTGTGTTAGGTTAGATTGAAAGCTTTCCGGCTGTCTAGAAAAATAAAAACATACAAAAGAAATAATTATAGGAACATTTTTATTAAAAACACAATTTCTCAAACAAATTACTAAAATAGCTTTCAAACATTTAGCACAATTACACGTTAGAGTACACAAACTGTAATTTCCTTTGCCATCTTTTGCATCGTATCATTTTCACGAGCAATTTCATTTTCTTCAAGAAAACTTTTTAAACAAGTGTAACGCAAAACAAAGTAACATGGCGCCATCTACCAATGTAGATCGAAAGTACAAACGAAAGTATAGTGTTCAAGCAGAAGTTATTTCTATTATTTATTACTGGTATTGTTATTTTTAATTCTATGTTCACATGAATTTGTGAATTACTTAAATGTTATAATTATTTATTTTCTACATTTAAGTATCGAACTAGAAGTTAAAACCTTATAGACGTTTAGAAACCTTCACAAATCTAAAGAACGACGTAGAAACTGGATATGCGGATTTATAGAATATAGCTTAAGTAAAGTATATAGTTATTTATTTGATGCATTTTAGGACAGAACAAGAAGTCAAATGCTTGAAGACATAGTTACAAATTTACAGAACTACGTAGAAACTGGACAGATGCCTAAGCCTTACAGGTACATTACATAGTAAAATTTATTTTAAAATTTTTGATTGGAATGCAGTTATGTGGGAACCCTTGGCGATATTCGTAAAACAGTGTCAAAAGTCGCCGAGTTTGAATTGGATCCGTCTAGGGTTACTAGAATTCTTACTAAAAATGAAATTTGAGCACCCGTATAAAATAATTAATACTAACGTACAGAAACGTGTGTTCATGAAGTAAAAAAAATGAATTTGAAAATAAATAGCAATCCACTAAAAAAAGTATATTGTAACCACTTTAAAAAAAGAAATTTATTTCCGTTGAAGTCGTTTTTTATAGGACATCCTTTTCAAAAAAGTAAAAAAAAAGGAATACTTCCGATCCCTGTAGAAGTCGTTTTCTTTTGATGTTACTTCAATTGCAGAAAAACTAACTTACGGACTTGTCCTAACTCTGATGACATCACTTTCAGAAAAGAAAAAAGTAGGAATGGGTCCGATCCCTGTAGAAGTCGTTTTCTTTTTACGTTATTTCAATTGCAGAAAAGCTAACGTTACGGACTTGTCCTAACTCTGATGACATCACTTTCAAAAAAGCAAACAAATAGGAATGGGTCCGATCCCTGTAGAAGTCGTTTTCTTTTGACGGGACTACAGTTGCAAAAAAGCTAACGTTACGGACTTGTTCTAACACTGATGACGCGACGCGTCGTTAACATTTTCAAATTTCTTTCAAAATAAACAGTTCGGATACTTAATTTATTACTTTAATTCAATTTTTAAATACAAATTACTTAAATCAATTGACTAAAAGATAGTATTTTTTCCACGTGACGAAATGGATGCAAAGAAATTCATACTTTGGGAAAATTTGACTTAATTACTACATTTGGCGAGTTTTTACCCACCAATTACAATTTTGCTATGGAGCCCCCGCAAACCAAAATTTAAATACTTATTTAAACAACCAAAATTTAAATACTTATTTAACCAACCAAAATTTGACGCCTACTCGGCATAGTGGATAGCGAGTCTGACTCCCACCCAGTAGGTCCCGGGCTCGAATCCCGGTTGTAAGCGCATAGATGTTTGTCTTGTCAATTAAATGTTATTTGTAAATGTGTTTGTCTTCGTCTTTATTTGTGTATAAAGACATGAAACCTTTTCGGAAGCTCTGGCAACCATATTCCATGGGATATCCATGGGCCCGAGAACAACAACATTAACCAAATTTAAATACTTATTAAGAAGGACTGTCAGTCCCATAGAGCTAATGCATTAGTTTTGAAATTACAACTTTTGCAAAAGTATTGCTTTGCATGTTATCCCATTTCACCAGGTATGGGAATCGTCATAACAGCAATTTAAACAAAATTGAAAGAAATAACATCCGTTAATTAATTATTAATTGATGACGTTTAAAACAGTGTCGCATAATTGACGTTTTAAACAGTCTCGTATAATTTTGGCATTTAAAAACTTCAAAATATATACTTAAATACTAGGTAACATTTTCGTTTCAAATTTGTTTCATTTCGATGTTATGTTGATTCCCATACCTGGGGAAAAGGGCTAACATGGCAAGCAATATTCTGCGGAAATAGAGAGTGATTCCAAAACTAATGCATTAGCTCTATGGGACTGATAATCCATCTTAAATAAACCACAAATTGAAACTTCTATTTTCTAATTAGGAATAATTTTTTTTCAGGCGGGGTTCTTGGCGTCCAATAGGTCACATGCGACCGTCCAGCCCGTTGTTAGATAGCGTCCGTGACACTTTCGAAGGTTTTGAACAACTAGCCCGGGATTTTGGGCGAGCTTTTCAAAACAATAGACATTTGTGCGACGTCATCTTTAACGTGGGCCAAGGTAAAACCATGTTTATCCCTTTAAGACCCCGTCAGATGGTGCTGATTTAAGATAATGAGACTAAATTTGTAGAGTTTCATCGAAAAAGTTGCCTTAAAGATCATCAATGCCAGCAACTCCCTAAAGACCACGTCATTTTCTATACAAATAACGAATGGTACAAGTCAGCTGCTTCGGTATCGATATTTTTGAAAAGCTTGAACATTCTCTTTTATACCCGTACGATCGAGATAGCTCGGTCGGAAAGGGTTAAGAGGGTGTATGAGAGCGGTTCTCCAATCCAAGTGTCTCTGTGTTAATCCAATAAGAAAAAAAATAATTTTCTAAAATACATTACTCCGGCTGCATTAATTTTATGAACGGCTTTTTATATGATAAATATTTTTGGCTTTCAGGTTTCTATGATCCCACTTTTTAAAATTGTTTCGAATATTTTATGTTAAATTGTTTATTGAAAATTTAAAAATATTCGAACCAATTCCAAAAAGTGGGATTATAAAGACTTGTAAGTCAGTTACATTTCATTTATCACATAAAAAACCGTTTGCAAAAATATTTAACGTAGCCGGAGAAATGTGGTTTAGAAAATATTTTTTTCCTTTGGATTCATACATTTTTTTTGGAACATTACTTTTAAGAATTAAATATGCTAATTTTTTTGCATTTCCTTTAAAAAATCGTTATTTTATGGGACTACATTCGCAAAGAAGCTGAAGTTATAAATTTGTATACTGTCCGTAGAAGTTATTTTCTTTTAGAAGCAACAACAACAAACAAGAAGTTCTTAAAGAACTAATTAGCCTACTTTCTTGTTACTTAAATACTTACTAAAATTCTTATCGGGAAATAACTTGGTTCCTAACAGTAAATATCATCAACAACCGTTTCTACACAAGATTTATACACATTAGAAGAAAAAAATCGCTAAACACAGCATCCAGCTATAATTTAAACTTCTAAACGCCAAAATCATCAATTTTCCTTAATATTCTTTCGCAAATTAGCTTACTATTATTTATCGTCTGATCGATTTATTTGTAGTTCGAAGAATAATTAAATATTTATTAATAACAAAAGTAATGAAACTACTCCAAACTGCACAAAAAATAAAAAATTTAAATTAAAACTAAGAATAATTGTATGCAAAAAATATGCCTTGCCACTTTCTTGGTAAACAATTAATGAACAATCATAGAACCACATTGTGCTACATTTTATGACGTAATTCCAAAATGATTCATGAAAAAATTATTTTGCTTCAAATATTTTTAAATAAATAAAGTTTCTCATGCCATTGTTTATTTGGCAACAGAGATTTAAATGACTCAAAATTGAATTTCAATGCTAATTCAATGGGAAATTCGCCGACAGATAGTAGATTTATGTTTTTAATGGATTTTTTTTCAAAATGTTCCCACAACATCTATCAATAAAAGTTGGTATGGATATTGAGCTATCAATTAAACAAAAATAAGTATGTATAAAAATCGCCAAAAAATAAGATTTTTTGTAAATTTTCAACTCCATTTTTTTTAAAAAATCTATTCACACTAGACCTTATCCCATACCAACTTTTGTTAAACGTATATGTTTCAACACAAGAAAAAAATTTGGAGCTCTCTACATTAATTTACCTAAAAGCCTTAGGGATTTAACTATTTACAAGCTGAAAAAAAATAAAAATTTTAAAAATCAACCTAAAATTTCAAAAACCATTTTACCAAACCACTATATCATTTTCAATAAACCTCCACCATTATAAAGGATTCCTTTTTTTGCAATATCCTTAGCTCACAGCATTCGAGCAGTTTAATTATTTTCTGGGCAGCCATAAATTTTGGGTACCGCGTCCCCTTAATAGAACCGATTTTGGAAGGGTGGTACGGACAGACGGACAGACATACAGACAGACATCAACCGCATGTCAATACCTACTTTTTCATTTTTTTAATTCCTTCGATTTAAAAAAGAAAAGTAGGCTAAAAATAGTGATTCTGATCCCTGTAGAAGTCGTTTTCTTTTGTTGGGACTACATTCGCAGAAAAGCTAACGTTACGAATTTGTCAAATTCCCTTAAAAGTTGTTTTCTTTTTATGAAACATTCACTTTAAAAAAAAAGCAATGCAAAAAAAAATCTGATTCCTGCAATAGTCGTTTTTATTTTATGGGACTAATTTATCGTACTATTTAACGACCCACAGTTTAAGTTGATGGGACTAATAAGTCGTTTTAATATTATGGGTTTGCAGAAATTTTTACATTAGGGATTTGTACAAACGCTGATGACGTCGTTTACAATTAAAATTTTCATCTAAAATGAACTTTTTTATGCTCATTTTATTATTATAATTCAATTTGTCAATAAAAATCAAATAAAAAAGTGTTTAGCAATGTTGGTTAACTATGATTTTAATCTCTAACAATGCTAACATTATACAAAGACAAAATACTTCAGAAAAAATCAGGGACTTAAGGTATTTGGGGAAAATAAAGAATGTGTGTGTGTGTGCGTGTGTGTGTGTGCGTGCGTGTGTGTGTGTGCGTGCGTGTGTGCGTGCGTGTGTGCGTGTGTGTGTGGTGTGTGTGTGTGTGTGTGGAATTTAAATTTTCTTGGAATGATAACTTTTTGTTCTAAGATTATCCTTTATTTTTTTTACTTTTTTCTTATTTTAAGAGATGAATGTTTGAAAAAAGTTCGATCGTTGAGTTAGACTAATACGGTTACTATTCTAATACATCCATATATCACTTAACTAACTCAATGCCAAGTGTTTTGGTAGTTAAATAATTCATCAAATACATTTAAATAGTATTTTAATATATTTTAGGGGTTATATGTGTGCCAAAATTGGTCATTAAATTTCCTTGATAGGTTAAATTTATCTTTAGGAATTTCTCGGTTTTGAGTTTCTATTTTTCATAACAGATGGCGCCGCCAACAAGTACAACGAGAATCATTTATCGGAACTGTATTTCTTTTTATAGTTTTTAGTTTCTACACTACGTTTATAACGTAAAAAGTGGAAGGTATTATAATCGTTCAGTCCGTCTGTCTGTCCGTCACCCACTTTCATAGCACAAACTACAAATGCTACGGACAAGTGCGATACGTCAAAAAATTCAGCGCATCGAAATTAGAATACATTGAAAATTTCAGAAAAGAATTCGAAGTACTTCAGTTATTTAAAAAACTGCAAAATTTAATGCTCATTTTAAAAAAAAGCAGAGGAAGCCATTTTTATTAGAATTAAATCACCATTGCCATTCGCAACAATCGCTCGAGAAACTTTAATTCTTTTAGACAATGAATTAAAATAAATTTATTTTTGCGACATCGATCAGTTTGAAATGACGTCAAATATATTTCACTACGAGATTCTTTGTATGTTGACATGAAATATTTTCATTCTATTTATAAAAGCGAGGAATATTACATATTTATTCTTTTTGAAATATAAATTCATTTTTGCAACCGATAAGTAACAATTATTGAATTTTCGAAATAAAATGAATGAAACTAGCCAAATTTAGCATGCAAATGTTTAATATAGAATTAATGCTGTGTTTGGCGCCTTTTTACCTGTTAAACACAACTGTTGTGTGGAAGCGGGTTCAGTTCTGTTACAAACCTACTTGTTTTTTCCTACTTAAAAATAAACCCGTTTAATAAAACGTATATATAAATAATTGCTCGATATAATAACAAAAAATATTCTTGAAAAATAAAGAATATTTCTTTTAAGTTAAAAATTAAAAAGGTTAAAATGTTAACTTTCATTTCAGAATCGGAATGATGTTTAAAAAAATCGTGAAAAAATTATCATTTGTTTAGCAACTGATTTATTTTGTTGCTAAAAGAATTGAAGAACTGAAACAATGGAGCAATAGTAGGACCGAACATGGTCTCAAGCTTTTCCTTATCAGCATTTTCCCTTAGCATTTTGAGTATTCTAGCTGTTTCTCCTCCAGATAGATCAATACGGGAAATATTCATTCTGAGCTGAAAGAAAAAAGTTATTAATCGGTCAAGTTTTACTTTATTTAATTACAAATACAAATACAAAAATTGTCGACCAACAACAGGCCAGAGGCCCAGCAAGGTTGGTCCAAATTAAATCTAATACATTACCAGTTTCCAATGTCCGTCAAGTTTCTTCTTAAAATCTTCTACTCTCTTCGAATGCACAACAACATTCATTATTATATCTTATTCCATGGCTCTCTATTATTCCATTGTTTTTGAGCGATGAAATTTCATATCTTCAAATGAAATTTACTCAATTCTCACCAGTATAGTGCTCCCCTATTTTAAGTCATAACTTATGTATTTACCTATCATCTCCAAGTATATGGCACACTGTACGTTTAAAAAAGTAAAGCTTCTCATATTTCATTAATATTACTATACGATTTATTCATTATAAAATAAATAATTTGATAAATATTTTTAATTTCAGGAAAGGAGAAAACAAGAGTGTACGCAGTGAGAGCGATTTTAGGAGTTCGCAGCAGGTAAAGATATTTTTTCTCATTAATCATGTAAGTCAAATTTGACCAAAAGAATTTAGGATCAACCATTTAAATAAAATTAAACT
The DNA here is from genome assembly GCA_019343175.1 of Oedothorax gibbosus. Taxonomy (NCBI): domain Eukaryota; kingdom Metazoa; phylum Arthropoda; class Arachnida; order Araneae; family Linyphiidae; genus Oedothorax; species Oedothorax gibbosus. The sequence goes on along the minus strand of CM033282.1, from coordinate 1,128,486 downwards.
AAAAGATTTCAAAAAAATGTTTTTAACTGTACATGTGTTCAGAATTATTTAGTTAATAAATATTTGAAAGTTGACTGAAATTGTTTTAACAGAAAGGCTACTTATCCAGCTTTAACCCTTAACTCCCTGGTTCAATTTCTCGAGTAAGAGCCTGTAAACCAGGCTAGAAAAGCTGTTGCTGCAGCTGTTTACTGTAGAGTGGAAGACGTACGCAGTACGTCCTAGTTTTTTATGATCAAATGGAGAGGACATACGCTGCGTACGTCCTGGTAGAGAAACGGCTAAAAGCGTGCTCCTAAATTAGTTTTTAATGGTTGACAAGCAGTGGCGCCGGAACCGGTATGGCAGGTATGGCAGTTGCCATACCAGCTTTTGTAGGGGCCGGAATTGGTATGGCAGGTATGGAAACTGCAATACCAACTTTTGCACAGATTATATGTTATGCGTTTTTTTTTTCATTCCACAGAATCAAACCCAAAAGTGACCGTGTGAAAAAAAATCCAACAAAAACAATTAAACTTGCACATATTTTTGTCACATATCCTACCCCACAACCACACCACACCGAGAAAGATAACACGTATATACACATTCCCCTACTGGGGATCTGCAGTAATGGGCTAATGTCAAATATAAACATTGAGAATATAATTGAAGAGTTTGTTTCTAAAACAACTAAAAGGAAATCAACTTTTAGGCAGAATTTATGATGTATCATTATATACATGTATTTTTTTGTTTTAAATATTAACTTTTTATGTTGGCTTATGTTTTCTATATAGATAAAAGAGTTCGTTTGCTTTCTACATATTATATCTCCAAATAGCTGTTTACTTTCAGACATTTAAAAAATAACTTTCTTTAAATCACAACGTCTTTTTCTAATCGGTAACATTGAAATGTTTTTTATATAAGTACAGGGTGTCCCAAAAGTCACTGTATTCTGGCTTTGAAAAATCTTTGTGCGTATTCTATTAAGAATTTTTTAATTTTATTGAAAAAATACTTATTTGTTAAATAATATAATATTATATTTAAAACATCTAGAGGAAGTGGGAGGAGGAGGTAGATTGGAGGCATTTCTTGCCATACCTCTGAAAAATAAGTTCCGGCGCCACTGTTGACAAGTAAATGGCCACATACATATACAAAAACATTTTCAATCTTCATAACTTAGAATTAACCCCAGACTTAGATTGTTGAGGGTTTTTCTCTAATTATGCTTGATGACCGAATTAATAGCCCAAAAAGCAGTAATATTTTATGTTATATATCCGTTATAACCAAGTTCAAATTATCGAACTAAGATATTTGTAAAAACGAGATAACTCGTAGTCAGTAATTCCGTGACGAAGCAGATCGAAATTTTAAAGTTAGTATTACTTTTTTAATTTAGATGAAATGCATTTTAAATGTTAGTTTCTTTGTATGGGACACTGAAATACCATTTAAAACAATAAGATGATATACTTTATAAAATCTTACGAATAGCAATAATAAGGCAAACATTTTGACCTTTAGCATGTACATTATTTTTGCAATGTTTATAATTTAAAAATAAATATTTTGTTTTCAAAATGATGTTTGCTTATTTCAGAGTCTTCCTGGAAATGTTGTATGGCTTTACCACTGGGTATGGGCCATGTATGGTTGCTCAAGGAGATACCGGTCGAAAAGATAGCTTAATAGGTTCGATCAAATCGAGTAATTTTTTACAGGTACGGTACGAACAAAATCCTTACTCTGAATTTAATATAATATACAAATTGTTCATTTGCTATTTTATTTATAAATTAAACTTACTGGAGTAGCTACTATCTGATAAGGAAGATAGCCTTAGATCGGCAGAATGATGATATGTTTCACAAGTTGAAATAAAAATTAATATTTACTGAGGGATATCAATTAAATAGCTTGGTTTAACTAAAAATTAGCGTCACAGTAGACCTGGCGGACGTTATAATACGGTTTTTGAGAAATTCGCGCATAAGCAACTGATAGCTTCTATACAACTTTTTAGATTCTAAAGTCATTGAAATCACTTTATAGGGTATAAAATTACCTTTAAATGAATTGATTTTTTAGTTGCATTTGAAAGTCGTGCAGTGCTACACACTTCTAATTGTAAATGTAAAACGCAAGTTACAAACTAATCAGGCGGCGTAATGGTTAGGTTAGTTTGAATAATTGTCACACTAGAGCTACACGATCAGGCGACGTAAAAGCTGACTATCTTCTTTTCAGGTTCCCGACCCCCACGACTCGGTGCGGTCCAAAACCACCTCTTCCAGCCCAACGGTGTTCCGGTACTTCTCCCGACTGGGCAACTGGGCCGGCTGGGGCATGGGCAGCCGGTCCAAGTCCCCATTAGACGCCGGCCTCAAGAGATGGCAGAGTGAGTTCGATTGTAAGTGTTTGGTGTCGTGGCGGTATGGCTTCACACTTTATTCTCTTGAGTTCGTTACTTTGGAACGCCCTTATGCGCTCAAGCCTGGTGCACTTGATAAGAGCGACTGGTATTAATAATAAAATAATCTTCTTTATTACAATAATAAAAAAATAACAAAGAAACAACATAAAAATCCTATGGCACGCCAAGGGGTAAAACTCCCGTACAGGTGAACAAAAACATAAATAGTTAAAATCGAACATAAACAAACACAGACACAAATAAGATAGAACATAATATGGCAATTAGCTGGCATACAAATATGATTAATATGTTTCAAATTAAAGTGAAAAATAGAGATCCAAGTCGTCGATATTTATAAAAAATTCAAAAGGTTGTTTTTTAAAGGCAAAATAATTTTTATATCTGTTAGATGAATAGGCAGTTTATTATATAATTTAGGGGCAAGATAGAAGAAATGTTTAGTAAAAATAGTTTTTGAGAATGTTTAAATTCGAAAAATTTAATTTGATCTGGTATTATAAAATATTCCATTAAGTTTACAAAGTGCTTTATTGCGATAAAGATGCAGGCAAATTCGAAACTAAGCATTGTAGAGTACAGGGAGTAAATTAATGTCTCAAAAACTCGGACCGTTAAGTGATTGGTAGTTTAAGAGTTTAAAACATTTATTTTGTATAGTTATTAGTTAGAATAAAGTTATTTAGAGAATATCTTCAGCTTTGCGCATGATACAGAAGAAGATTTATGAATAACGTACAGAATATATAAGGTGGGACCCAAGACCTAGTTTCTAAAATATTGGGTTTATAAATTAAAGTTTGATTATTTTGTTTTTAACAATTTGATTCTATGAGAAGGTTCATGAAGAAAACAACGTTAATTATTGGTGCAGTTAGTTTATTCTGTAGAAATTTAGATGTTTAGATGGGAACACAAGAAGCAAACCCAATTATGTAGCATTTTGATGAAGGTGGGCTTCCTGAGTTCCCACCAAAACATGTAAATTTTTACAGAATAAACTATTTGTGCCAATAGTTAACGTTGTTTTCTTGATGAATCTTCTCATAGAATCAAGTTGTTGAAATCAAATCATCATCAAATTTTAATTTACAAACATAATATTTTATAAACTAGGGCTTGAGGCCGACTATATGCATAATGTATGTATAGTCCTATCCAGTAGACGTACACTATACGAAATACAATACCTTATATAATATGCGCTTGCATCAACTTTTTATGCTAGAACACTCCAAATACTAACGAAATCATACGCTTCTGTCTCCTTTATTTTGGTCAAGCTCAAATTTTTAATAATAAAAAATGCAGTTACGATATGAAAGCAAAATATAATAGCTAAAATATGTGTTCAATTATTTAAAAAATGCGCAGTAAATAGTGTCTTAAACACAAATTGTAACATTTTCAAAATTAAGAATATGCAATAATTAAAAACATTGCGTTTATTGAAAAAAATCGTTAAAATACCAGCCGCTCTTAAATGTGTGTTAAATTTAATATTTTATTTACTGTTTTAATCAATATTGCATGAGTAATAAAATATAAATGTGCTGCTCGTTGGTGTTAAGTATATAGTTGTAATAAGTATCTTCAATAATATATAAACAAATTTTTAATATCTGCATAAAGTACTTATTTTTGAACAAGAAAAACATTTTCATTTCAACTACCATTACTATTTTTCTTTTTTTTTTTGAATTTGTGGCTTTTTAAACAAAAATACGTGCAGACATATGAGTAAGCTGGGGCAAGAAGGAACTAAGTCCACTTTCAACTAATTTTGATCCAAGAAAAATAACGGGTTTTAATGGTTGTCTTTACAAAATATAGATTCTTTTATTTCTTTATTATTGTTCTTTATTATTATTTCTTTATTATTGTTTATTATTATTTATTTATTATTGTTTATTATTATTTCTTTATTATTGTTTATTATTATTTCTTTATTATTGTTTATTATTATTTCTTTATTATTGTTTATTATTATTTCTTTATTATTGTTTATTATTATTTCTTTATTATTGTTTATTATTATTTCTTTATTATTGTTATTTATGTAAGTCAGCTAAAAAGATCTTATTCTCGAAATATTTGGGTCGTAATAGATACTTTTTTTATAAAAAAAAGTTACACGTCATAGTTTTCTCTCTATCCTATTTCTATTAACCTATATTTAGTGTTTTTCGCAATCTATAAATTTCAAACAAACTTCCTAAAGCAGTTTACTTTAAAATATTCAAAAACTAACACTTTATGATCAAAATCAAAATTACTTTTAAGTGTGGAGGATAAAATTTTCATATAATTAGTATTTTAACGCTCCCTCGATCCCTCCCCCTAAAAAAATTTTGTGGCACTCCATGTCACAAAAATTTCTCAAAAAATAACATTTTAGAAACGTTTCAATGAAAAAGATTGTCGACTACTAGTATACATACTTCTTTGGCAGCTAACTTTGACAAAATTTTAGTTTACAACTTTTTGGCGTGGTATACACACGAGCTAACAGTATTGACCCAAATAATTAGTTAAGTTTAGTTTGAATTATCGTTGCACTAGAGCTACACGAGGGCTATTGGCAACGGGCGTTATATTTTATTGACCCAAATAAGCGCTTATGCAAACTTTACTCCTATAAAATTCACAGCCACCGATCAAAAATATTGATCAAGCAGATTTTAGATTATGTTCTTTCTTTTCACTTCATAGAATCGGTATAAATGACTAATTTGTTGTTTCTTATAAAGATTTTTAACAATTCGCAATTTATCCGCGATGTGAAGAAAAGTGGCTCAACTGCAAATGGACTTGATTCGTTATTGCACTAACCCACTTATATGATAATGCTACATTTTGTAACAAAATTATATCATAAACGACTTTTTCAATATTTTGTATTTGAAATTTTTCATCAAATATTTTTGGACTTTTTTTGTTCAGAAATCTGTTTTTGATTGTTTTGAAAATATTTCAGCTTTTCAAGCTTTTTTTTAACAAAATTAAAATCCTAACGCAAAACAGTACGTGCAATTTTAAGGAAATTCAAATTATCGATTTTGAGAAAATATACAAATAAATTTTGAATACAAGTAACTACACTTGTTGAATGTAAATGTTGTGTGGTGCATCTTGTATTTGAAAATCATCTATAATTTCGTTTCGTTTTATTATGGCACGATGTGATGATTATATGTCAATATTTAACTTCGAAAACAATTATCACTATTGTTAGTTGTTAAACAATTTGAATGCAATGCAACCTTGATGTGAAAATGTTTGATGTGATTTTTATTGAATTAAAATATGTTTAATCAAACAATGTATCTACATGTAGATGTGACATGAATTAAATAATCTTTTTTAAAACGTGTGCATTTACATATTACATTATGCAATTATTTTATAGGAAAAATAAGTTTTAAAAAAACATTTACAATTGTAATAAAAGGGTCGTAATATGCTAGCAATACCGTATTAACCCTCATTAACCGGCATGCCATGAAATTTGAAAAGCACCGTTATTTAGGATTTTACTGGATTTATGTAGTTTTCACACTGGCACACTTACATCAACATCTTTGAGTTATGCTTACGTGTGACAATGATCATACACCCCATAAAGCACCTAAAAGACGTTCCTTCGACTATTCTTATGCTCAACTCATTCCGCTCTACTTCAATAACGTCTGCCTCATATCTCTATGAAAATAAGTTTATTCGGTTTGTCTTGTGCTGTGGTACAGTTTGGTTACAAAAATAATAATTACTTAATGAAATAGCAATTTCCACTGGTAGTGCTATTCCAATATAAAAAATATATATAGGGGAGACGGAGATTTGCCCCCTAACCAGGGCATGATTGCACAAAACATGGTTGATTGTCAAATATGTGACTAATTCAACACTAAAAGGCTACTTGTTATACAGTTTTAAAATCAATTTTTTTGCAAATCCAAAATGCTTTATTTTAGAACACAGGGTAAAAACATTCAGTAATTATTCGTATGTTCAATCTTTATGCACATATTCTTACCAGGATTTTCCCCTAAGCAATTTATTTATACTCTACAGTGTAAAGCACTCTTGTACGTAATGCAGCAGTACATAATCTTAGTACAAAAGTTGTTGATGTAAAGGATTATAATGTAGGCAAGCATGAATTTAGAAAGGCGGTGCTTGTTGGTTGATGCGGGGTAATACGGTAGTATGATAAGCCAGAATTACTATCCATTTGAGGTTATTGCTTTTTCCGATTTTGTGGTGTAACGTTACACCATAAATGTGGTGGAACATTTACTCTGTAAAAATAGTACCGCAATACGGTTTTATAGAGTAACTATACACCAAGTTACACTAAAGTTTTACAGTGCCAGAAATATATGAAATATTAAATTTTAATTCGACAATTAAGTCAGTTTTACGAATCTTATTTCAAAAAATAGATCTAAAACTATAAAAAATAACTATAAATATTCAATATCCTACCAAAAAAATCCATTTTATTTCTACTCTCTATACACTACGACTAGTAGTGAAAGCTATATTTATATAAATGTTTTATAGATATTGAAATCCTTTATTTCAATTACTTACCTGTGAATTTATCTGGCACAGTATATGTGTATATTTTATACTTATATATTGCATTATATAGAAATGATACCCATGACCCTACAAATTATCAGGTAGTATGCAAGTCCTTACTCCAACAATGTCCCTCCCTCAGTACTAGGTAACAAGTTTGCAAGTGAAAACCATATTGTCACACTGTAGAAGAAATCGTCTAATTTACCAGCCCAGAGTGATGGTAAAAGTTCTACCATCACGCAGTGATAAGAATGCACATATGATACAAAATTCAAAATGCGAATGGAATATGATGTTCACATGAATTTCGACGTCATGAAAACATCAATTTGCTACAAAAGTAGTATTATAACACTATGACATAAAAAAAAAACTTTGCAAAATATGATGCAATTTAACAGAATTTTTTATAGTGTGACTTGAAACCCATAACACTGAGGATAGGACTTGCTGAAGTTCCAAAATAACTAAATGCTTTTTAACATGAATTTGCGTGTTCAAACGCTAGTTCTTCTGTAGCTATATATATGAATGCAAAGTGTTAGTACTAATTTTGTTTATAAGCCTTAAATGAATAAGAAAGGATCTTCAGAAGTCAAGGTAAGTGACATATACAATCCAGTCTATGGTCAAGTACCAGGGCAACTCAAAAGCAAAGAAGGTAAAGATTGGAGGCCTTGCCTAAGTCTTGTCCATCACTCCCAAATGCCTCTCTTCTCCCATAAAATAGGCAAAGAAAAGGACAAAGAGCGAAGACAATCTGTTACGGCGGCTGAAGTCACTCTCAGTATGTGTGCAGATGCAGGAAAAGTAGACAGGACTAAGCTGAGCCAAACTGAGGTAAGGGTCCTTTCTATCAATACAATACGATTCTTGAATACTGTGTATAGACCCTTGTTAACTTATACAGCGCATACATCTGCCGTGGGCGGGTAAACTGCAGTAACACCAACAATGGATTAGACCATTTTTGCTTTCAAATAATTAGTCTTTCCCAGTGTTTTACTATAGGCTAGAGTAATTGAGTTTTTGCAACAATGGTCTAAGTCATTTGGCTAGTTACTGCAGTTTACCTGCCCACGGCAGACATTACCTTATACAGTGTATAAATTTTATGAGTAAACTAAAAAGAGAACACCAATATAAGTCACGTTAACCGAATTTCTTTTTTAAGTATACTTATAGGGTGCTTATAAAGTAAGTTACCTACTTTATTAACCCGTATCGGCCCAACCATTTAAGATAACTCTTTAAAAAAAAACAATTGGACAGGGAGCTGTTTGAAGGTATATGCTCGATAAATGTGTAAAAAAAATAGGTGAGGTTTCCAAGTTCCAATAGTAAACCACCTTTTTTTTTATTGCAGTAATGTGATCGATCCTCACAGTCGAAAACTATAATGAGCGTTGAAACGCGGCAAATATCTCAAAAATTCAACCCGCTGGCTGGAGAAAGCTGAATAAATCAATGGCTTGGAGAAATTTCATCGAAAAAATGTTTTTACACCTTCGCGAAAGCACATTTTTTTAATATTTCGACTCAAGAGATTATTCCCTTGAAGACAATTCGTTTTGATGTGAAAGAATACGAAATTGTTCATTTAAACAAGTTGCTTTTCAATAAAAAGACCTTAACTATTTTTGTTTACATATTTTCTTGCAAGTATCTTCATATAGCTCCCTGCTAATTTTTTTGGTTATCTTAAAAGTCGCTAGGGGATGATAAAATGAGAAACTTACCTTGTAGCCACCTTGTATATAAAAAAGCTGACGACGAACGTTAGTTTTAGAATCTTCTACTGGGTTAAATAAATCACCCCAAAAATGTTTTTTGTTCCTACACTTCTTTGAACCTTAATATAAATTTAAAAAAAAAAAAAACGGTTTCAAATGCCGTAATTTTACCTCGAATTATGAAATAGATGGAATTAAAAATAAGCAGCTTTCGTCACCTTAAACTACGTAGTGTATAAGATAATGAAGAAGTAAAAATAATAATTAAAAAAATCAAAAGAAAACAAATAAACTTTACCTTCGTTTTCTAGTTGTTGTCATTTTGGTAGTCCCTTCGCACATAACACCATTATTTCCTAATGCTTTCAAACAACAATATTATGAACAACTAGTTTTTAGTAGATATAATAAAAACTGTATTTACAGTCACTTTAAAACACTTATTTAACAATAATAATGATATCACAGCGTCAATGATAATCTTCAAGATAACTATATATTGCTTTAAGCATAATTTACTATTACTCCTTCTAGTTCAATATTATTGAATTCGACAGTGAGACTTTTATACTACTAATGGAGTATATCCAGAGTGGTTCTTGTATGCTTACATGTGAAACCATCCCAGGCTTGATTTGTGCAGCAGAGCATTATGATCTTCCAGAGCTTCTACAAGCCTGTTTTCACCATGCAAAACAAAATTTTAGACTGTCTGTGGTAAGCAGTTACTGTGCTTCTTTCGACCATTATTTTCAAAATCTTACACATAAAAAAATATTTTTTTAAAGAAATTTTTTTTTGTTAATTCAACAAAATATGTTTGGTCAATATAACGCAAAGTAAAAAAAAAACTGTCAGTACCAAATTATTTTGTTGGTTCAACAAAAGCGTAGTCGGTTAGGACTTAGTTCTCTATATCTTCAACGGAGCATGTCTGTCCTAGTGTACTCAGGAATCTCTGTGAATTATGGGGGAAATTTTTTAGCAGCACAAATACGTTTATTGTATGGATGTGACACGAACCAGCAACCTTCTTGGCGAGAGGTTGGTCGTTTAAAGAAAAAAACAAACACGTCTTTCATTTCGATTGTAAATTTCGCTTTATTCTTTCGATTTACGGTTGCTGACAGACGCTATGGCATTACAGTTAGAAACAATTAGTAACAGCCCAAGCTTACTTCAACCAAACGTGTTTTGCCAATTTAAGGTGAAACTACTCACATTGTTGGGATTAAGTAAAATACTGTTAAGCCAATAAAATTTAGTCAACAAAACATGTCAGCAAAAAAAATTGGTTCTACCAACAAAAGATTTTTTTTCTATGTAGATAGCTAAAAGTTAATCACCGATTGCTTCGAAATTTTGCCAGAACGTTGGTTAAGGTTTTGCTTGCATTATAATGAAAATTAACTAATTATTTGCTATTTAATTTTTATAGCCTATTTTTATTAATAATTGAAAACAAAATTTTAAAAAAGGAAATATTGTTTTTTTAATTCTTAATTTTGAAGATAACCAAAAAATTGTAACCGTTTTTCCACATTATATATTAATATTTATTTCACATTATATTAATATTTATTTTATATAATATTATTAATATTTATTTCACATTATATTAATATTTATTTTATATAATATTATTAATATTTATATTTATTTTATTATACATTAATGAGAAAAATACTAATTAAATATCACTTTTGCAGGTTTGTTCAATGCTCAATATGTTAGAAAACTATTATTGGAGATATAATTCAGCCTCAGAATTAGTGAGTGCTATCCTATCGTATATAGACTCTAGAGCTGCTCAACTTTTTAGTAGAAGAGAATATTTAGATCTATCTGAATCTATGTTTCAAATGATATTGGGCAGAGATTTAAATTTATCTGAAGTGTCGAAATTTGAAGTGATGCTACAATGGGCTAACTACAAAATTGAAATGTCTTCAAATATAGGTATTTAATCTTAGTTAAAATTTATTCAAAATTCATTAACTTAGCTCATAAAAACTATTTTTAACAATTAATATCTCAATGATAGTTAACCCTAGAAATATTTTTAAAAACCTTTTAGACTACAAACCTAGTAAATATAAACTCCACAGATTTTTTTTGCTTGTAAAAACGTTCTGAAAGCAGCAATTTGACTCATTAAATATGTGGGGTTTTTTTTTTCTTTCTTAAGATAATTTTGAGGAGCAAATTCAATTTCATTGAAGTTATGTTTATAAAAAATCGATTTAAATAGCAGTCGATAATGTCACTGACCAGCTTGGAAACGTAGGTAAAAGTTTACTGGGGGTAAATATCTACACCGGTTTGTAGTTTTAAGGTTCATAAGAGTAGACTCAAACTAAACTCGAAGCAATTTTAAATACCAGAGTACTTGTATAAAAACATAAATTTTAAACAACTAAAAACCACTGTATGTAGTTATATTTCTTCTTTTTTTTAGACCCAAGAGAACTAGAGCGCATTATGAGTAGATTAACAAGAGATTTGAAGTTACAAAAAATCCCTCCGCAAGAACTAATCAGGGTAAGTAAACACAGATAATAAATTAATAAAAAAATATAAACTTGCATTGTAACTGGCTTTTGTATCACCAAACTACATTTTATTTCTGAAAAATTAACTTTTGAAAATAGAGCTTAATTAATACATTTAGTTTTACAGTATAGCATATTAACAAGGGATAAAAATGCAAATTTAAAAGAACTTTTAAATTTCAGAGAAAAAATGTTATGCAGTCAAATCGTGCAATCAACAATAAAGGAGAAAAATATTTAAAGTTTTTTTTTTTAAGTGCTAACATAACCTTAAAAGAATAAAAAAAAAACTATACATTCATATGGCTGTGTCCTGACTACGACATCAAATGCCACAAATGCAACAAAACTTGACGACTTGGCAGAGTCAGCCAAATGCTATTGCATCGCTTGGCGCTCTTGGCGGTCACCAAGTTTTGTTGCATTTGTGGCATTTGATGTCGTAGTCAGGACACAGCCTATCATTTCATTAACCAATTATGTAAAAAAACAAATTTTTGGAATCCGCATCTTGTACTATTTTTCATTTATATGTGCATAAAAAATAATTATATAATTACTTCTTAATCCTAACAGGTCATATTACCAACAAAGACAATCAGCAATCAGCGTATATTAGAAACGCTTTTACTACAAGCAGATACAGGGATGTATCGAATTGAACAAGCTCATGTAGAAGAATGTCGAGTTAGAACAAATACCGAAAGTAGTGATTCATATTCTTGGGATATATTAGAAACAAAAATTAGTTACATAGAAGATGACACCTGAAAAACTGCTTTATGAAAATTGTAAAAAAAAAATATCTAGCAACGAAAGCTTGCATTTTTCAATCGATGAATTAATGAGCACGCATGTCCCAAAAATACTAAACTTCTTTACAGGCCAGAGGCTGACTGTTGGGCAATTATTTTCCCCAGTACATTTCTTAAGTCTATAACGGGTAACAAAAACCTTTTAAAATAATAAATTCTTTCTTTAGTAATTTGATTATCATTAACAGTGAATTGATGACAATTTTCTGAAGAAACAATAAAATGTACTGTTTCTTAAAAAGGTAATATCCAGATAATTTTAAGAGTGCAAGACATAATAACTTGCTTTAAAGAATACTTCATAACAAGAGATTTAGACTAAGTTCTTTTACTTAAGAACTTGAAGGGATGCTATATAAGAGTTGCACACATAAATGTTTCATTAACGGCATTCAAATAACCCCATTCACCACATTAGTCAATCACAAATGGTGTTTAATAGGGATCAAATACACATTAAACACAATCATTTAATTAAGTGTTCTTAAACTTTATCACAAGCATCTTCTGTAAGCAAATGCAGAATTTTATAAGTGAAAGGAAAGTTGTACTTATTTTACAATGATTATACGTCATGCAGTCTGTCTTTTTCGGAAATAAACCAAATTAATTTTCGATAATTGTGTAACTGCTAGCATTACTGTTAGATAGTATTTCACAGTACAGAACTGTCTAGTTTTAGAAGTTAGAATATATATTTTGTCATAATTTTATAACTAGAAAGAACAGTTCAATTAAACATTTGCCAGAACTGATGGATACATATTTTTTGTTAGTAGAGGATTTTTTTGTAAACTATATATTATACACAGGACATGCATTTCATTCAATTATTTTAGCTGGTGCATAAAAAGCAAAAAAAAAATAGTCTGTTATATTTTCATTAATCGGCTAATATGTTTAAAAAATATATATTTTCATTGGGCATAAAAAAACTGCTGCTAGTTCTATCGCTTTATTCTCATTTCACTGAATTTTACTACAGAACTTTAAACATAACAAAAAGTTCTATACAAATTTAAGTTTTTTTTAGTGAATATTGAATATAATAGCATATTTGTCTTAAAAGAACAACTAAATGAGATTTAAATAGAAATTGAATAGCATAAGTAAGCAATAAATAAGAAAACATAAAATAAGAATTATCAAAATCTTACCAAATTATTGGATATATAGTTATAATTGAGGTAGATACTTTCTTATTTTACATAGTATTTATCAATATCAAGTTAAAAATTCTAATTTTAACGATTTATCACGTAATTATTTCATTAAGTAACAAATAAAAAAAAATTTAAGAATAACTTTTAAACATCTAGCATTTTCGTATTTACAATGCAAGAACAAATGTGTAATATATATATTGTGAAAAATTACTGTATGTTTTGTAAGAAATAACTCATTTTAAAAATACATTCACATCACTCATCTTAAGTCGAAATTTGAAGTGTATGAATTTAACTATAGATGCTTATTTTACCTTAAAAAAGTATTTTACTAGTTATTGATATCTGGGATTAAAATCTACTACTATAGGACAACTTACAGTTAATGAAAAAACAATTTCTAATATACAGTATATAAATCATAAACATATTTATATTAAATAGGGTTCTCGATTTGGACAACAATGTTCTCATTTTTGGTGACATCATTGGTTTATAATAGCTCCGAATACATCGTTCCAAATTTTTAGATTATACATCGCATTTTTGAAGATGTATGTAATTATTTTGAAATACTAGGTTCTCATTTTTAAAGTACTTTTACTTTTTTTCCTTACAGAACTTTGAAAGAAGTTTAGATTTAGTTACCAAGTTTTACTTTTGGGTATATTATTTTAAACATGATATTTTGAGTAATTTATGACTTGCTGATAACGATTTGAATCATTTGATGAAACTGATTTAAAAACGTGTACAAAGAATTTATTACTGTTTTAAAGGAAGACCTAAACACTACTTAAAATAGCATTCTTTAAAATAATAGACTAGTAGTAAGTATATTTTAGTAACTTACTGCCTATTTACTTTCAGAGATTTCTCGTAAATTACTCTAATATTCATTCCTTTACGTATTTCAAGGCAAAATTATTTATTTAATGGTTCAGTTCAAAAAAACAAGATGGCTTGAATTTCGTCTCTAACCAGGTAGCACACTAATGTGGGATTCATATGGTCCCATTTGGGTAATGTGGGTACTATCCATATGGGCCCCAGAAAGAAATGACTCAATTTATTTTTTCTTATACCATATGCAACCTCAAGTAATCCTATTTATAATTTTGCAGCACTTACAAGTGTTTCTAAGAAAATCAAAATAATAAACAGTTACATGTTTTTAGTATACAATGTTTTAAAAATAACAATGAACACATTTAAATTATAATTACTCTATTCAAATAATAATTAACACTGAGTCCTAGATGACTTCTTTCGGTAATATCAGTTTTATTATGTGGGTAGCCCATATTATTCTTTAAGGTCTGCTCAGTACCAACCCATGTGCATTAGATGTGCTACCCATATGAAGCCCATGTTATCGAAAGGAGTCATCTAGGACAAAAGTTAGTTAATATTAGAATTTAAAAAAATTATAATTTAAATGTTGAATTCCGTTACACTGTTAATTTAGCATCATTCTACCACAAAAAATTAACTGTTTAATTATTTTAAATCATTTTCTTAGAGATTATTGAACAGTTTAGTGAAAGAACATGCTAAGTGACATTTTTGAAAAAATTGAGATTTTTGTGTCAATGAACATGTTATTCCCTCCTTTAAAGATAACAAGTTCCCCCTTTTTCATAAACTTTAAGTTAAGCATATTTTTTACCTTTTATAAGTGCCGTTTTTAACGTATCTAAGTGCAAACGAAAAATTTAAAGCTTATTTTATCGTTTTCACCTTTTTCTCACTTAGCATGTTTTTCCACTAAGTTCTTCAATCGTAAGTAAGACCTCATTGTAAATGGGCTTACATAGGGTAGCCCAGTTGGGCCCATGTGGTTTGACCAAAACTTATATTTGTTGTTTCATTTTGGGGCCCATGTAAGTTGTGTATGTAAGTTGTGTTACCCATGTAATGGGCATATATGAATATCCCATGGTAGTTGAATCAATGATGAAGTGACCTGAACAGCGGACAAAATTCCCTTTCCCAGATTGGCCGTCAAGGTGATGGAACTACAGTGGCATGATGAGACATACATAATTTCAAATTTGAGAAAAATGTATTCAAAGCTTATATAAACCAAGGATGTTCTCAAAAACGAGAATATTATCTCCCAAATTTAGAATCATTTTCAAATTTTTCGTAACAATATCCTCAAATTGATAGCCTGTTTTTAACTGTGCAGTTCTTTCAGTTACGTTATTTGAAGCTTAAAAAAAGGAATTTTACCCTAATAAATTAAAGCTTTGGTTTTCATTAGGCATACACTTCACAAACCAGATATTTAAAAATTGACAGACATTTAAGTTAAAAAAACATCCATAATCTCAAATTTCTCATTTAAACAGATTTGCTGTTTGAGAATATTTTGCCAAATTAAATGAGAACATCTTAATGCTCATGTTTGAGAGTCTTACTTTTAACAATGTATTAAAATACAGGAAATTAGTTTTAGAAAAGTTTAAAATGCATTCACAGTTATTGCATTTACATGTTTTTAATGGTACATGTTAAGAAAATCTTTTATTGTATCATCAAGAAATAATCAAAGCACAATTTTTAGTATTTTTAACCTATTGGCACGCTGTATTTGTAAAGTACATGAGTTAGTACTTTCTCTATAGATAGCATGCCTATAGGTTAAAATTACATTTAAAAGCTTATTTTTATGAATGTGTGTGTTAATATATGTGATTGGACAATTTCTTAAACCACAAATTTTTGTCACGATTGAGGTATAGCTTGTCTATATTTATTGTGACACAATGTATGCTGCTATAGTGGCAAAACTGTAAATATTGTTAACATTTACGTAAACTATGCAAAGCACAACACTGCAGAAACTGTATTAATGTTATATAATAAATATTTTGTATATGTGTTTAACAAGTAGTCTTATTCTTAAGTAAAATAAACAAAATACAATTGATGTTAAAAACACTTGTTTAATATTTAAAGCACACAATTTCAGTTACACTCATAAACTGATTGGAAAACTATACATAGCAATGGAAACTTAGCTATATATATGGAACTGTTATAACTGATGCAGCTTGAAACACAGTGTAAGGCAAAGCCACAGCTTTTCTTTTAACTAATAATAAAGATATATTAGGTTGAGCTTCTTTTTGTTCTTGTAAACACACTATGCACCCTTTCCAGAGATGTGGGGTTTTTTAGGTATACATACTGCATGAATCTTATGTTCTGGAATGACTGTTGCATATATATATATAGTTTTCTGTCATGAAAAGTTAATGTCTTAGCCTTTTATGGGTGCATCTTGAGAATAACAAGGTGATCAAAAAAAAATGTCCGCTAAATATTGTTAAGTATTAAAGGGGTATCTTTTGTTATCACCTTGTATAAAAGCACTGATATGTTCAATGCAACTTTTTTATACCACTAAAGGGTTTTTCTGACATGAATAATGACTCATGAATTCATTGCAGCACTATTTCTATTCATAAATTGTTGTATTGATGCATGAACTCCGGATTTTTCTTTATTAGGTTTTTTGGTAACTTGTACTTGAACAATTATAGTAGGAAAACTCAAAAGAAATAGCAAGAAAATATCTTAAGTCACACCATTTAATTACACATAAATGGTCTGTAGACCTATGCCAAGTCTGGTTTATAAGTAAAAGTTTTCTTTTTGGTATAAGTAAGGAAATTTTTTGCCATATACTGTTGATAAAAGTTTACCTTTCCATAGTGGCTTAGACACAAGACACTTTTAGAAAAGAGTTTGGGATAAAAATGCACTACCTCTTCATCAATTTCAAGGCAGCATATGATAGTGTTGATCGCCACTTGCTTTTGGAAGCCTTGAAATAAAAATAAAAACAGTTAAATTAGTTAGACTGATTAAAAACTGCATGTGAAATTTCACCATGCAATAAATTGTCTGGAAATCTGACGGATTACATAAATATAAAAAGCAATATGTGGCAGGTGATGCCATGGCATGCTTACTCTTCAACTTGGCATTGGAGTGGTCCATGAAGCTCGGGACATAAAGCTAGAGGAACCTTCTTCAATGGACTTATTCAAATTCTTACCTAAGTCTACTGAAGATTGTTCCTGTAGCACTAAGTATTCAAATTCTTGCCTCTTTAGAGGCAGGAAGATCTTGCCAGATGGATCAAGAATATACCCAGAATGCAGGCACTGTCCGGGCACGCAGCAAAATCCTGAGATACAAATGATAACATTATACAAATAACCTGATGCACATAAAAATAACCTCAACCCTGTGTGGATATAGCAACACCTCTTGTAAACAAGTCCTCTTCCCAGGTATCAATTTTACATGCGACATAGTGAGAGTAGTCCACTTTGACCAATCTCTTACTTAAAAAAGTTCGCAAATTATGTCAAAATAGTCTCTAAACTATTTTTCTTACTTAGTATTGCTAGCCATGCAATGCATAGTGAAATTTCACCATGCAATAAATTGTCTGGAAATCTGACCGATTACATAAATATAAAAAGCAGTATGTCGCAGGATGATGCCATGGCATGCTTACTCTTCAACTTGGCATTGGAATGGTGCATGAGGCTCAGGACTTTAAGCTAGAGGAACCTTCTTCAATGGACTTATTCAAATTCTTACCCAAGTCCACTGAAGATTGTTTCCGTAGCATTAAGTATTCAAATTCTTGCCTCCTTAGAGGCAGGAAGATCTTGCCAGATGGATCAAGAATGTACCCAGAATGCAGGCACTGTCTGGGCATGCAGCAAAATCCCGAGCACCTCTTCAACTGTCTGCCATCACTGCAGCACTCTTCAAGATTGACTTGAACTGTTCCCGGGAGACTCTCTACGGTCAAAGCTCTGGACGTGGCCTATACAGTGCTCCACGTTTTTGGAACTATTTAACTGGTGGTGAGTCTGATGGTGAGTTAACTGAGGTGTGTCATCCCACATCCCTCTACTTATATTTTTTTACAGATATATATTTTCCCATTCATTGCACTAGTCACACGACAACAACAACAAATGATTGCCTATTTCTGACAATATTATATCACAGCCAGAACTACAAAAGCATTTACTGCTAATGAAAAAAAGGCAGCAAAAATACATATGACTTTTTTTAAATATTTCTTTTAAATAATTTACACATATTTACATTATAATTCTAAAATAATGATGTATTTTCAAGTAATTGAACAGACTGTGGCCTTCTATATATTTATTCTATTTTATATGTGCTATAGAAATTTCTCAATAGCATTCAATAGCAATTATCCATGTACAAAGGATTGGAGAAGCTTAAATCTACTGTTGTAAACAGCCTACTTCTATTGACCATGGTTTTAAGTTGTGAGGCATTGATCTTTGATATTTTCTTGGTACAAATATTGTAATGCTCATCAACAGAGCCCATTCCATTTTGATTAATTGTATATCAGTTAACTTTGGGTTGTTAGGTTATGCTATTTGTATTATAAGTTTATAATAGGCATGAAAATCTTTTAGAAGGTAGGAATTTTCACGAGGACGATATAAATGAGTTGGGTGACTAAGTCGCTTGATCCCTCAAGCACTATGTTTTTATCAAGAATATGATACTGATTAAGTTTTTAAACTTTCAACAACCATAAAAGAAATTAAGAATTTTTCTGAAATTTTCCCAGCTCATTGAAAACTAAAAATGTTTCAAGGTGGCATGACACACATGTATTGCCATACTACAGTGATAGGGTTAAACTTGTGGAAGCCATGTGCTTAATTAAAAAAAAAATATTGTGTAACTGAACAAGAATTACCTAATTATTTAAAAGTAATAATCAAGTCTTTAAATATTTCATTATAATAACACAATTAATTTCATCACATAAAAAAAAACCATGTTAAGAGCTCCGAAAATAAATTTTGATTTTATAAATGTGCCTTTGATGACTAACTTTTAAATAATTTTAATTGAGTATTGCAAAATAAAACTGTTTTAGGCAATGTTGTTTTATAAACTAGATATTCTCCATTGAAACTTTTAAAATTAAACATCACTCTAAAGTTTAAGAAGCATCTATAATTAAATAAACATTTCACTGTTCTTAATTTAACAACTCTTACTGCACATTCTTAACATTTCTTAGTACTGTTTCATTCAAGGTATATCAAAAATAATAAAATGTTCAGAAAAAAATAACAAAACCTACAAGACCAATCTTTAATATGTCATAATTGTGTTTGTATAAGTCGTTTTTTTAACTTACACATTAAAATTATCCAACAATAAATATGCTTCAATTACTTCTTCTTGGAATTTAGTCTAAAACAAAAAATAATAAAAATCGATAATCTTCAAAACAAAAATTTATAGAATACTTATTGAACGATATAGATATATATTTTATAATAAAAATGTAACCATGTTCTTACAAAAAAAAATAGCACACAAGAAAAACATTTATGGGATTACAACCAGTCTAGCGCTATACAAATAGAAAACACTACAAACTATTGCTAATAAATTTAGGTTTGCACAAGCAAATATAAGAGAATAATAATTTTTTTAACATTACTTTTTCATTTATGAATTATAAGAAACTCTCTATTTCAGGTTTCAGTTAAAGGAAGTAGGGTAGACGGGGGGAATCGCGCCACCTTAAGGGAAATTGAATTTTCATGCAGAATTGTGTTAGAATAACTGTAAATTGTAACAAACATAGCATACTACATTTCATAACCTATCTTGTAGTGATTTTTTAAACTTGAAATCTTTAAGGGGTCTCAGTACCACAAAAATAGGAAAATTTGTGAATATTTTTTATCGGCTAAAATTAATTTTTAAAATCTTCTTAACTTGTTTGCAAAATATCCAATGTGTAGCTGCTTTTTTTAAGAAGATATTTGTATTTTTATGTAGGATGGTAGTACTGAAAACAAAAACGAAATCATCAAGATTAGCCATATTTTCTTTGCCAGTCTGCTGGCGTTTGTTGATAACTTCCCAAAACATTTCATTTGAATGCTTTAATTTTATTTCAACAAACATTTTTAAGAAGGCTAGAAATAGACAGCCGGAAAAGATTAAATTACCCAACAAACATGTTTATAAATTATTTCAGGAGATTATTTAGCTTTTTTTACGATTCTGAGATAATGATTCGGTGTTTTATCTACTTATTTCTATTTATACTGATTCATTCTTCATTTTATTTAAAATCATTTATGTCAATATGGCAAGAATGCTGAATAAATAGTTCAATATTAAATGAAATTTATATAAAAACTACGTAATAGCTTTTGATATTTTAATAAAGTTTTATGTTTTCTTTTAAGCAATATAGTTAAATTTGTAATAATTTAATGTTTAAATTGATGTATGAAAATTATTAAGTTATATGGCTGTATATAATTTTATAGTTAGTATTTACGGAAATTCACACTTTAAATGCATTTTTCTCAGTGTTCAGTTTTCCTAGATGGCTAAAACTTTTTTAATTATTTATTCAGTAATTTACTTTTTTGTGAGTAGATTAAAATGTATGTGTTTATTAAAAGCTAGCTTTCCAATTAATTTTTTGAGTTATAGTTATTTTTTTTTTAAATGTTAAAGTGAGATGGATGGATGTTTGAGTTTTATGGTGCAAGGGCATCTAAGGCCATACTGTGCCAGTTAAAGTGAGAACATCTTCTTTTTAAGAAATTTTTCAGGGCTTTTTCAAACAATTATTTTATGAAAAAAACTTACAGGTTATGCATCAAATTTGGAAGCTAGTTTTTATGTATCATAGTTTAAAGTATCTAGGGAAAAATTGTGGTGTTAAAATATTGGTATTTAAAAAAGATTTAGCATTTTTAAAAATGTAATTGTTTAAGAAAAAAAACTAAACAAAAAAAACCTTTTCAAATAGTTCAATAGTCAAAAGTTTTTTATAATACATTATTTTTATGTGTTAATTCACATAATAAACCAAAGAAATTTTAATCAAAAAGCTACAAATAAAAAAAGTTGATGTGGTACTGAGTCCCCTTAATAGAAACTGAATAAAATTGTTTTTTCTAAAAGCTTGCAGAATGGCGGTATTACTCCGGTATCTGGGGTTATCCCGCCACACCATCAAACACAGTTAATAATCTATGAATAATGGGAAAGGATGTAACAAAGCACAGCATATAGCACTAAAATAAGTTTAATTAACTGAAGAAATTAATTAAGAAGTTTTAAAAAAATCACACGTGAAGTAAATGGCTATTACTTGTCTCTACTATGGTCTCTACCTTAGTCTTACTATTCTTAACAAAGTAACACATGTAATAAATGACTATTGGTTAATCTATACCATACTTTTCTTTAAATAAAAATTGTGTTGGCCCAGTAAAAGTCTCTGCAGTTCTAATCTGAGCAAAAATCTGCAGGAAAAGGATGCCGGCATAACCCCGGAGTGATGTGGCGGCATAACCCCGGTAAGACAAAATGGGGTAGACGGCTTATTTAGGGGAAGGCAGATAGCCTAGCGTCCAAACTAACAACGTGATAACATGGCCAAATTATTGCTCTTTTCAATGATATGTAACTGATTTATCTAACTTATGAAACACAGTCACTTATCTCTTAGTTTCCGAAGACTCAAAATTAGATGAAACTCACTGAAAAACATATTTTTTATAACGTTACAACAACACACCGCATGGCCATAAGCCTCTCTACTATTGATTACCGTGTTTAGTGCTACAGGTTAGTGCTTACAGGACCCCTCCACACACACCGCTGGCAAGATACAAGGGGTGGCGGCATTGCCCAGTGTGGTGCGATTCCCCTGGTCTCCCCTACTATTTACAATGAGAAAATTGCCTAACCACTAAACCAGTTATAGTTTTAAATGTAAACACTTACTTAGCTTTTTCAATTTATAATAATAAGTATTAAAGTGAAAGCAATAAAATTTTGAAAAACCTTACTCTGACGGTCTTCGTCTTTTTTTATTCCAAACACCGCTAAATGATGGAAGCCACTTTTCTGAGCGAATGCTTTTGTGTTTCACATTTCCTATGATACGTTTAGATGGCAATGCTTTCTTTTCCTGAGCGGCAACTAAGAAAAAACGAAATATAATCAGAAACTTCCAAGTAAGAAAACGATAATTTGAAACACATACTACAAATATATGGACAATGCAATAAATTTAACTACTTGCTTTTAAAGTCAGTGAATAAGAATGGATAAAAAAAATAACTTTGCATTTTTATGCAAGAAAATAAATTTTAAGTAAATGATATTCACAAACCATGTTTGATTAGAGTCTCAATAGTTGGCCCAATGCTCGGAGTAGGAGTATACTCATTTAAATCAGATTTATTTCCTGCTTTCTCCACAAGCCAAGGAGGAATTTTCGCATTTGAACTAGATTGCGTCTAGAAAATAAAAACAGTAACAAATCTTTATATAATTAAAAGTTCAAATATTTTTTTCTTCTTCTGAGAGGTACTCCTTACAAGCTATAAGACAAGCTAAACTTATAATCATCGGTATTTATCATTATAACAGGAACTGGATGGTTTAATCCTAACTAAATGTTTGAATTTATGTTTAAAATATTATACAGATATATAAAAATGAGAAAAAATAAATTCACAAAAGCGAATACAAATATAGGAGACACTGTCAGATCAACTCTAAATAAGTTTTACTCTACAACAATAACTTTTCTCCGTATTGAGTTATCATAAAATTCATTGAAACTAAGCTTTTGCAATAAAAAAGTTGTTGTCTTTTAAAGTTGTAACCTTCAAAGAGATTTACATTATTGGTTGGATATTTTTATGTGTATGAACTTAAAGAAATTAAACTTTGAAAAAACCCTATACTTTTCATTATAAAAATTTTGCAAGATTGAAGATAGATAAAAACCAATACATTCTTTCTATTTAAAAAAAGGGGGAGGTAAGAACAACTTGCTTCTACTTTGCATTATTAACTTCCTACCAATGCACAATAGTTAATTAAGCTTCAAAACAACAGAAAAATAGCAGTTGTTAAGCCACAGCCATATTTCTAAAGACGTTGCAGCTTAGTGCAGTAAATTTTTAGGAGCGGTACATTGGTACAAAAATAAAGTATTTAATTTAGTTACATAACTTTTGTAAACTTTTAAAATAGTATTTTTATCTGAATTACAGGCCAATGGTTAGTTTTTAATCATCGTCACACGAGAGCTACATGAGGGCTATTGGCAACGGTTGTCGCAATTCAGAATTCACAGAGACTTAGTTATCCCGGAGTTGATCTGAGGACAACATGCCAACTCTGGCAAACTACTTGGGATAGCTCAAAGCATTACTAACAATATCATTTTTTTAATTGCAACAATAGAAACTCATTGATACCTATTAATAATAAAAATAAAATAATTTTGAACACATTATTTTGTATTTATCATGTAAATTTTTTTTATGCAACTATAAAGTATCCTATAATTTGTTTTATTTGTTAGTCTCTTAATATTTTTTATTAACCCATTGGCGACAGTTGGCAAGGAATTTGCCATGTGAAAATTAGTTTTCTGCTTAAGTTTATCTAAATAAACAGAATATAAGGCAAAAGAATACCATAGCCCTGAACATTTAAGGTATGACAAAATAAGTTACACGAAAAACGACTTTAAAAACTAAGTGAATTTTTTTATTCGGTAATGAAAGATTAATGGTATTAACAAAGTCGTGATAAAAAGAATAGTTTGTTAGCTAAATTTTTTGTGATACAATTTGAAAAGCAATTAATTAAGTTCCAACTTTCCAAATTTGCAACTTTCAGAAAAATTTTAAGTTATGTAAAGAATGAAAATTACGAGGAAAAAATGTTTGAAAATAATAAAAAAACGAATTAAAATATGTATTTTTTTCACTTCAACACTCTGAGGGATAAACAAAGTTGCTGAAGTTTAAACTTGTTTTCACTGCACACGAATGAAATTAAAATTTTCAACTTAAAATTTAATTTCTTAAATTTTTAAACATTATATTTCTGTAGTAGATAGTTATAAATGGCTACTCCATGCTTTTAAATTTTAAAATTTGATCACCTTATTAAATTTAAATTTTTAAAAATTATATGTTTTGTTGGAAAACCTTACAACCAGGTGACAGAATTATGCATCTAACATTTTACACAGACATTTTTTTAAAGCTTTTATTTTGATCTCATATGGCTAGCTGCTACAAGAGTCTACTAATCTTCAGAGTTATATACTAAAAACTCTGGCCCTAAGAGGTATATACTAAAAAAAATACAGAGAGAGAGAGTTGATTTTTGTTTGCTAAAACAATAGTATGGTTATGATTGAACTATGTAATCATATTTTAACAGAATGAAATAGAAACAAAGTGTATTAATAATAATAACATCATTCTAAAAATAAAATAAGAAATTATGTAATAGTTTTACACCATGTATTTTGCTTAAACACAAAGTTGGTATGTTTACATTAAAACAGGATGAATGCTAAAATTGACATTGAGATCATTGTCTTTCTACACATTCACCATTCCACCCTTCATTTAAATATAATTTAGAACATAAATGTTCATTGTTACTTATGATAAAGAAAATAGCAATGAAAAAATAAAAAAAGAATAGAAATGTAGCGCAAAAACAAGATAAGATAGAACAGTGTAATAGAGGAGTAGGGGGAATTTGCAGTATTCTGATATTTAAGAATGGGAGCCTGTGTCACAATAATTCAACCAATAGCAGAACAGTTCAAAGCAAAACTACTATTCAACTTTTTGAAGTTGAATATTTAAGAAACTACAATTTTTTTTTTAAACTTTCAACTTAGATATATGAAATCAACTTTGCTTAAATCTATCGGAAAAACATGTTTTAAGGTGTTTGCAAAAAATACAGGAATTGTCTATTAAAGGATTTTAGTAAAAAAAAAAAGTATTGAGGGAAACAGTGAAGGCATGATATTAGACATAATATATCTCGATATAGCAAGGTGTTACTATATAACAATTTCTGAAATATTTGAGTAATCTATACTAATTACAAGTGCTGTTAAATATTCTAAGAATTTTGAAATCTCACCGAATCGAAGTATGCTTTTGATTTAACCAAAACAAAGATTTTTTTTAAGACTAATACCATTTTAACAAGCATTCTATTATAAAGAAAGAATATTTTGTCAGTTTAATTTTGTTGTAACAGGATTTTACTACATAAAATTTTAGTTAAAACTAATATTTTCACAAGGTTGCATATAAAAAAAAATTAAATAAATCAGAAGAAAATACCTTAAACCTTGGAGTCATTTGCCTAGACTGTAATATTTTGGGATCGTTTCCATCATAGTTAGTTTTGCTGAACTCAGCACTTCCTGCAGCCTGTAAAACGCAAAATAAGTATACAAAAACATATGTCACTCAATCAGTATTTAAGTGATTACTCAAGGACAAAGATAACCAAAACTAGGCATTTGTAAGATAATTTGACAAGCATGGCAGGGCTACTCTAAGCAAAGGTATCATTTGGAACACCTTTGTCTAAATTTCAATTAATATGTGCAAGAAATACCAGTAGAAATACTAATTGCACTCATGAAAAAAGACAACTATATATTTTTACAATACTAAATATTTGTATATCGTAATACAGCATGCAAACACAACCACAGGCACTATTAAATTATTTCTTTAAAAAACCATGCAGAAATTATGCAAAATGTGTATAAATATACATAGTTGTAATATTTTGAATTTTTTAAAATGCACTGAATATTTTTTCAAAAAAAGAGTGCAACACAAAAGTTTGTGCAATGTTAAGGGAATTACCCTAGCAGTGGGATTCAAATTATAAAATATGAATAATTTGGGGAGTCTTTAAAGGAGGCGCTTTCACTTATGAGACACAACTTTTGAGATGCAGTCGAACCCCGCTATAATGAACCTGGGATATAGTGAACCCTCGCTTGTAGTGAACCTTTTTAGTGGTCCCATCCAAACTCCTATTTAACTAATGTTATTTTATATGGATATAGTGAACTGCTTAGAAAATAATAGTTCGCTTATAGTAAACCCAAATTTCCCTTTCTTAATATTTTTTTTCTTCACATATCTATATATTTTAAGTTATATAAGTATCAAGCAAGAAGACAATCTTTAATAACAGGTCAAATTTCACTCAAACTAGAACGGTTTCATTGTAAACAAGAAACATGCTTCTTTTACTCCTGTAAGTTCCAGGAACCAACCTTTCTTTTCAACCTATTTATTCTCCCACCCTACACACATTCCTTGATTTCTAGAAGTTGTGTCTAGTCAAACAACTTTTGTAACCTACCCTACCCCTTGGATAAATAATTACGAAAATTAATTAATAATTAACTTTAAATATAAATTTTTTAAATAGTTTTTCAACTCTATTGTTTCAATTAATTCACGATATGCAAAACCATTATCATGTTTTTAAGCCTTATTCGTATAAAATTTTATTTCAGCAAAATTGCCTATAGTGAACCATGGGTTATAGTGAACCAAGTGTTGGTTCCGTAGAGGGTTCACTATAGTGGGGTTCGACTGTATTACTATGTAATGTGAAACGCGAGACCTAAAATCCAAAAATTTGTAGTACTATATAATTTTATTTCCAAATTTTTTTTATCTAATTGCAATATGCCAAATTGTTTCTTTCAGCAAAATTTCAAGTATTTACTTTTTTAAAAGGAAAAGAAACACCTGCTGACCTTGGATTGGGTTATGATAAAATAATTGTTTTATTACAATGAAAGTTTACAGTCTTATGAATTGAACCTAATGTTTGTTCAACGAGTGATTTTACCAGCATTTGACAAATACTTTAAAATATTAAGCATTGGGAAAAAAACCCTGATATTTTAAGAACTATATCTCTGTAACAATTTTATGTATAAAAATGGAATAAGTATCAATTTATAGCAAATTTAATCTACTTAAAAAAAAGTACACACAATTTCAAGCAATGTCAAGGAGTTAAAAGTAAAAATCCCAAAGTGCAACACAATTGCATTTTTTCGGCCATCATTTTGTTAGCACAGAATCCCGAGGGTTGCAAATAAGGATTTGGACTGGCAGTAATAGTCCAAAGTCACATTCAAAAATCAGTAATGCACCATATAATATAAGTTCATGCTTTTTCTTTATGTATGTTTTGCCTGGGCTAAATGTATATCAGAAATTTAAGTTACCTGAAGAGCATCTTGGACAACTTTTTGCCTTTCAACTTCAGTTTCCTTTATTTGTTTAACATCCTAGAAAAAATATATTTTATGAAAGCTAGGTAAAAAAAAATATTTTTTTTGCAATGAACTAACTAATAAGGCATTATATATATATATTATTTAATATATATATATTATATAATATATTATATATATATATATATATATATATATATATTAAAATATATATATAATTATATATATATATATAATATATATATATATATATATATATATATATATATATATATATAAAAGCCCGTTTATCCGGCTCCCGATTAACCGGAAAGCTCAAATATCCGGAAAATTTCAAATTCCGATTTGGCGATAAAATTGATACTTTTCGCCAAAATTGCGATTTCTTGCCAAATATAGTAAAAACTTTTCAGATTTTTTTCCAAGAAAAAATTTGTTTGGTGACAACATTTGGCGCAAAAAGTGTTTTTGGAACTGAAAGTCTGATTTAACGCCAGGTATGGCGATATTTCAGCATTTTTTTTATGTTGCATTTTATTTACATGTTTCCACTATACGAAATCTGAATGTTAACCGAAATTAAATTAGGGAATCCGGTTATCAAGTCCACATCGAAACGTAACTAGAATAAATTAATAAGTAATTTATTTTATCGGTTTTAACATTTCCGGAATTGACATATTATCAAGAACTGAATTATAGTTTATTTATCCTGATTGCTATCGGTATATTTAATTCTACTTCTACCCAGAATAAATAAAAATATTTTTAATTATCGGTGTAAGCATTTTCGCTAACCATACACTACGTGACCAAAAAAGAAGTTTCTTGTCATGAATTTGTGCAATTTTTCTTGCACGTGGACACTTAGCTTTACAGATATTTGCATAAATCTTTGTCCGACGTAAGCTCGAATCATGGACATCACAATGCAATATTGTTTAGTTCGAAATCAACATGGATAAAAGCGGTAGACGTGTTCGGGGAAGTGATGTGACATAGTTTAAAAAGGGACAGATTATTGGCCTGTATAAAAGTGGCAAGAAATCTAAAGACATAGTTAAAGTTACTGGCGTAGGATTGCGAACTATTCAACGCATTATTAAGAGTAGGAAAAATGGCGGTAAGGTTACCAGTTCCCGAAAAATTTGCGGTCGGAAGTCCATTCTGAACGAACGTGATCAGCCTTCTCTGAAGCGATTAGTGAAGAAAAATCGCAAGAAATCGACCGTTCAACTTACAACACTCTTCAATGAGGGAAACAAACCTATTTCCAGGCGCACAATGCGAAAAGAACTTAAACAAGCAGGACTGAGAAGCTGTGTTGCAGTAAGGAAGCCTCTTGTAACTGACATTAATCGAAGGAAAAGGCTGCAATTCGCCAGGGACCACAAGAATTGGACTGTTAATGATTGGAAAAAGGCCATGTGGTGGGATGAATCCCGATTTACGCTATTTCAAAATGACGGTCGAGTAAGAGTTCGAAGAGAGCCCCACGAAGCAATGGACCCTGCATGCATCGTTCCCACTGTGCACTCTTCTGGAGGCAGTGTAATGATCTGGGGAAGTTTCTGTTCAGCTGGACTAGGTTCGGCAGTCTTGTGCTCGAATAAAATGAAGGCTGCAGATTATCTAACCGTCTAGGATGACCACCTTGTGCCAGCAATGGACTATTTTTTCCCTGACTCCACTGGTGTGTTTCAAGATGATAATGCCACAATACATCGTGCTAATTCTGTGAAATCTTGGTTTAGTGAGCATGATACATCATTTCAACACTTGATTTGGCCACCACAAAGTCCAGACCTCAACCCAATAGAAAATCTCTGGGACGTTCTTGAAAGGGATTTAAGAGCACATACTCCTTTACCAACATCCCTTAAGGATTTAGGGGACCTCTTGATGAAATTATGGCCTAAAATAAAAATAGATACTCTTAAGAAACTCGTTGCATCAATGCCAAGGCGAATAAAAGCTGTAATTAGAGCCAAAGGTGGTCCAATAAAATATTAAAGCGTGCGACTTTTTTTTTGGACACGTAGTGTATATTGCTAACAGGATTTTATTATAGCTTTATCCGGACTGCTACCGATGTTGTTATAAGGTAGCTCTGGGTGCCAGCTCTGATGTCGGCCTCGTAACTTGATCGTAGTTCTAAATTACGAGGCCCGGCGCCAAAAATCCTCATTTAGCTTTAGAGCGATACATAAATTCATCCCGGAATTTAAATTTTTGATCTATATTCTAAGCGGAATTAATTCTATTTTTAATTGAAAGCAATTTTCCTTTATCCGAAATGTAATTCGTTTTATGCGAAATAAATTTTATTTAATTTAGCTTTATTCATCCGGACTGCTATTGATGTTGCACTGGGTGCCAGCTCTCATGTCGGCCTCGTCAATTGATAATTACGAGACGTGGCGCGAAAAATCCTCATTTAGCTTAGTGTGACGTAAATTCATCCAGAATGTTTCCGGAATTTAATTCCATATATTCTATCCGGAATTTATTTTAGTTCTAACTGAAAGTGATTTTCCGTTATCCGGCATGTATAACTTATTTGGTTTTATTCGAGATAAATTTATTTAATTTAACTTTATTCGGACTATACCGATGTCGCTCAGAGGTTGCGCTGGGTGCCAGCTCGGAAGTCGGTATCATCACTTGTCGCAGTCCAAATTACAAGGCGCAGCGTCGAAAGACTCATTTAGCTTTAGATGCGACGTAATTCATAAGAATTCTACTGAATTTAATTTTAATTCTATGTTCTATCCGTATTTAATCTAGTTTAACCTAAGCATTTTTCCGTTATCCGAAATAAATCAATGATACTTTTTAACTAATTCGCTGCGAATTTTTTAATGTTAAAGCGTGTTTTTCAAAGACTGTTAAAGAATTGGCAGGGCGCGGTGGTTTAAGGCATCATGCCACGATGGGTACCCCCGCAAGTTCTATCTTCATCTTAGTCATAAACGGATCGTGCTAGACAATAAAGTAATGGTTTCCTAAGATTACGGTGCCGTCATCCGCCAGATTCGTAACGGTTACGTATGACGTCACAGAAACCTTTTACGTACAAATGTATGGCGATGGTTTCCTAACAACACGTTAATCGTAACCGTAACGGATCTGTACCATCGTCACGGACGTTCTTGCTTTTCCGACTCTTCTTCACACGTATTTCGGACACGTAATGGCTACTTTTGCGAGGGAAAAATGTTCGAAAAGAGCGCTTCTCAGTCGGCCTTTCTCTTCGGGGGCTATAAGATTCTTGTGGCGATTGTAGGGCTTCGAAACTAAATCTTCGCCCACATGACTTAAAACAAATTATCTTTGTTCGTAGATGCCGACGTATGAGGATATGGAAAGCCCCTTCAGTTGTCCTATGTTTGAAAATTTCACTTTCCCTCTGCCGGCTACTTTCTAAATCCGATTCCTCATCCTCCATCAGTATTAGCAGAGCTAAATTTTCATAATCCAAACTCATTTTTACATTGATTGAAGTTACGAACCGGCTAAAAAATCACGATGTGTCGGTTTGTTTACGTTTGGATCGGTTGCGGATTACGTTTCTTCATTTCGAGGAAACCGCATTCGCCGTAAACATTACGATCGGAATTGTAGCGGAGCGAATCTGTGACGTCACGCGTAGAGTTACGGTGACGGTGCCGTTATCTTAGGAAACCATTACTTAAAGAAGCAATAAATAACGCCGAGTGTATGATACTGGTGCACGTTAAATCTGTCGTTGTCACTATAGGTTTCGTTGGATGCCAGACCAATTTTCGGTCTAAACCACGGTTTAAAATTATGTGGCTATTCGGCACAATATCCCTCCTGTAGCTCTAATGCAACGCAAATTTATCCAACTTACAATAAAACCCTTTAGGTCAAAATAGTTGCCGCGAATCACAAAATCGACACTATCTTTTCAACAGAACAAATTCCAAGTTCGAATTGCTGGGCTTGAACCAGAACTGCAAAAAAGATTACGAGGCTGATTACACAAACGATCGGCGAGCAAAACTGTAACATACTTCATTTTTCAAGCTGAGCTAAAAAAAAAAAAGAGTACATTTAGAATAACTTAATGCTTAAATAAATTCTGAATGTACCCGTAAGAAATTTTAAATTTTTTTTTAATCTGTCGCCAATATTCTGCTTGTCCTTCCAGGTTAAGGTTTCACCTTCGTGCATCTTTTAGGTTATCCGGTAATGATTAAATTTAAGTTTTTTATTACTTGAGCGCAATTTTAAACGCTGGTCAATTATGGCTTTAAGTTCCAATTTTTTAAAAATCATTTAGAATACTATCAGCATTTCAATCACGTTTTATCCGAAAAGACTTTAGGATAAAACGAAGTCGATCCGAAATTACATTCCGGATAACTGAATATTGCTTTTGGTAAAATCTAAAATTCCGCATAGAACTAAAATTTAAATTCCGGTAGCATTCCTGGTTTCGCTCTAGAACTACATGAGGGTTAATGGCACCGGGACTCGTAATTTGGAACCGTGGTCAAGTGACCAGGCAGACATATGAGCTGGCACCCAGCGCATTGCGCAACCTTAGAGCGACATCGGTAGCAGTCCGGATAAAGATAAATTAAATTCCGGATAAAACTATACGGTTAGCGGAAATGCTTACACCCCAACAACACAAAATCTTTATTTATTCAGAATAGACGGTGAATTCAGTTTCGGATAGAATTCCGGATAAACTAGTAACCCTAGTAGCATTGTTTCTCGAAATTTGCTCGATCGATCATCGATCGTTCATCGGATTCAGCGAAAACTCACCGGTGATCGCATCCGTATTCCGAAAGTGCACGAGGCGATATCGGCAATCGGTGAACGAAATTCTATCGATAAAAGTCATCGATTCGATATCGGTCAAAGGTGAAAATTCAATCAATGTACGTTTCATCGGAAAATTATGACGAATCGATATCGCAACGATAAGAAACCGAAAAATGTGGCTTTTTTTTATTTTAGTACATACAAATTGCGTTAAATTATTTCGAAAACTTCGTATCTGAAAGCTATTATGTTCAAACTGGTAATAGTTATTTTTTATTTACTTACACACAACATTTTTAATTGCTTGCGAAGATAAATATTTTTACTGTGTGATAACTTATTTCTTTTATTTACTTGGAAATTAATTTTTAACTTTTTGGCCTTGATTAATTTTTGAAAAACTTAACTTAAAGAAAATAGATTTTTGAATAAATATTATGAACCAAACAACTTTTTAATACGTAAGTTACCAAGAGTTATTTTTAAATTAAACATATTTATATTAGTATTGTTAACTTAAATTAATATTTAAAAGGAATTTGCAACTTGCAAAAGAAAAATCAAAATTTCTTAATCAATAACATAAAACTTGTTTAACAATCAACCTTTTGAGCTCTTTATTTAAACGCAATCTCCCTGCAAGCCTCCATAGCCGAGAGGACAAACGCCTCGTTGCAAGTCAAAAGCGCGGATCCCAAATTGTTGGTTCTGTCCTCCTCCAGCTAAAATTCGACGTATTACCTGACTAACAGAAAAAATAGTGGCGCCATCTCGTTTAAGCCTTTTGTACTAACATGTCGTAAACTGTTCGGAATTTTATCGGAAAGTGTTCGAAATTCCATCGGACGATGAGATTTTGATTACTACTCATCGGATTCTTATCGATTTCTTCTTGACTTTTGATCGGAATCTCATCGGAAAAACTCATCCTAGGCTGGTCGATCGAGCGGACAGAACCGAGCAGTTATCGAGCAATCGGGCAGTTTTCTACGAAAATCCGATATTCGAATTCTCATCGGCTCACCGGTGAACGATGAAAATTCGATTATCGGTCGATGAAAAATTGCTACTAGGGAACGTAAATATTTTAAGGTTTAAACCTATTTGTTTATCCGGAATCTAAAATTTATACGGAAAGTTGGGATGACACAAATAATTAAACGTTAATTGGCTTAGTTTCTCAAATTCGTTAGGATCCAAAGATCCATGGCAAGTCGTCGTCGAATCACCTGATCATGATTCTAAATTACGTGATGATATTTCTGATTTCAAGTTATTTAAACACGATTATTAACATCGAAAATGCACGCAAATCGAACTAATGCTTAAAAATTAACAAAAAAATTAAACATAATCAAATGAAAATAATTAGTTAGAACCCTTAAACTGTATTTATTATAACGGCAAAACCGGTCTCTTTCTTAAAGAATATTTATTGCCCCCTTCCCTCTCGTGATGCTTAATTAGATTAGCATCTTTATAGCTAAAATACAACGTACTTCATACAGAAATTAAAAGTTCTGAGCACTGAGCTTGGAAAAAATGCAAACCCAAAATAGCGTCAATTCGAAGTTCGTTTCAAAGGACGTTTTTCTGCACAGCCGAAGGCAATGTACGAGTATGTTATCATCAGACAGTAGGAGGGGGATCAGCGAGGGGGCATATACGAAAATCCCACATAGGGTAGAAAAATCGGACCAATGGGAATCTACTTCGGAGTGACGTCGGTGGCTTGGCGAGGTCAGAAATAAAATTTCGCCACAAAATAGCTATACAGATGCGAAAATAGGAATGTTAGTTTTGTTTTTGGGTTAAAGAAGTTGTTTTATGTTCAGTAAAAATAAGCGGAATCCGGAATGTGCCTAGTTTTAAATTCTTAATTGAAATTCATAAATTAGTGGAAATCTTTGTTATTTTTAATAAAAAATAACACAGATAATAGACAGCTGGAAAAGAAAAAGATTTGAAGAAATAGAACAAGTGAAATTACATAGTTATTGTTTTTTCATTGAAATTTAAATTATTCCTTCCAAGTTAAGAATGCTGAATCAAACCTATTATTTAATACAATTTTGAAAAATGAATAGCTGTAGAAATCTCTCATACGAATATATAGATACATAATATACAAAAAACACATATTGCAAAATTAAAGGGAACTTGATTTTACTACAAAAAATTCAATTTAATACTTATAATTATTTTACTTATTGTTACTTGTGAATTTTTTTACCAATTAGCAGAAAAAATACATAGCGAAATTTCTTTAAATAACTAATGAGGACAGTTCTTTTTTTTTTAATTAGTAAATAACTAAGTTTTTAAAAAAAATATCATAATCATGCTCTTCCCCAGCGAGCTGTCAGTCACCACCACCAAACACAATCCCACATGATCACGATCAGGTATAATTTAGAAACCCTGTTTAATTTCTCCCAAACGAAACGGTTACAAAACTCGCCAAGCATATGATTACGTCACTCCAAAGTACGATTTTCATTGGTGAAATTTTCTACCTTATGTGGGATTATCGTATATGCAGCGAGGGATCTCAATAGTCCCCCAATTTTCTGAGAATTCCATCACAGTAGAAAAAAGGCTGTAGTATTTATAGTATTGTAGCTTTGAACTACTGCCTTTTTACTACTAAAATACTTTGATTTTTATGCTGTTCCCACATGGTTACCATGAAATTCCGATCCCATCCAACGGAAGTGATTGCGCCAAGCTTGACCGCTGCTAAAATTAACAAATATTCGATGGTCAGTTTTGGCGTTAGCGTCGCTCATTTAAGATTAAAATAATGACTGATACCTTAAAAAATTAACTTTAACAAGATTTTTTTAAAGATAATATTAAATAATTCTCTCTCTGGCTGCATATAAGATGCAGCCATTATCTCTTGTATTTTCCGGAAAAATCGGCGTTTTTGGGTTATTGGTATTCGATTATCCGGAAAAGTCAATTTCCCGAGCATTCCTGATAAACGGGAGTTTACTGTGTATATATATATATACACACAGTAGACATCTCCTTAACCGGCTTAAAGGGGTCTAAACGCAAGAGGGTTAAGCGAAAATACGGTTAAACCGGATCAGTGAAGTAAAACTAATTAAGATTTGGATACACTTTTTATTGCTCCTTTATTCATTGACAAAATAAAATAAAGCTCAATTTTATTCAGTGTATTAAACCAATACAAATTACATACAATTAAAAAATCAGTAAACTTTTTTTTTGTTTGAAGTCCAGGAAATCAGAAATTCGCCACAGAGTTTCCTCATTTTTGTCAACAGCATCACATGTCATCAATACGGTTGATAGGGGCTCGATAACGAAACCGTTAATTTTAAACAAATTTTTAAATTTAAGGGATAAATATAATTTGGCCCGTTAAAGCAGAGATCTGGTTAAACAGTCTGGTTATGGTAAAGCCTACTGAATATGCGTAGATACATATATTAATATTAAATATATAAATACTAAACAGCTCCGTGCAACAGCCCGTTAGTGGGCCAAGGCCTACCGTGCCTAATTCAGTTTACTTGCCCAAGGGCTCTGGAGTGCTAGGCATATACCACTAAGACACTGGGCATCATATATATATATATATATATATTATATTAATATATATATATATATATATATATTTATTATATATATATATAATATATAATATATATAATATAAATATAATATACAAATAGAAAAATTATATATAAATCAAATTATGTGTATTTAGGGAGATTATAAAATAACTTACTCTTTATTTAAAATTTCCAATTTTGAAAGATATTTTTTCTTTGCCTCAGGTATCTTGGCCATAAATCTGTAAAAAAAAAGTTGATTAACAACACACATTTGATACTTTCATGACGTTTTCAGTATAATTTTAAATAATATAGTAGTACCTCTATCCAATATGGACAACCTAAGGAAAATTAATTTTTATCACCCCCTTTGCACATCACAGAACTTAAATTTGAGACAACAATCCCTGAACCGTTGCCTATCATGATTAAAATTTGTGACCTTGTAACTATTCTGGTTTAATTTAAATAATAAAAACAAAAAATGTTTACAAGTGTCCATATAAGGAACCACCTGTCCCTATTATGGACATGCATGTAGGCGTAGAGATAGGAATGTATTGAGATGATTGTCGAGAAAAACTATTGAAGGCATCTGAAAGCCTTCAAGTCGAAATAAAAAATCATTCAAGCATGAAATGGCTTCACTTTGAAA
The DNA here is from genome assembly GCA_019343175.1 of Oedothorax gibbosus. Taxonomy (NCBI): domain Eukaryota; kingdom Metazoa; phylum Arthropoda; class Arachnida; order Araneae; family Linyphiidae; genus Oedothorax; species Oedothorax gibbosus. The sequence continues at coordinate 1,091,960 of CM033282.1, read as the reverse complement.
ACCTGTTTTTGCATTGGTTAGAGTGGATTAGCACCCCATTAGAGCTACTCGTGGACTATTTTCGAGTTCAGATCTTGGTGTGTATTATATGAAGACAGATGCTTATGCAAATTTTGTGTCGTGCAATCAATTTAGAATGTTTTGGATCAACAAAAACAAAAAGGTACGATTCTCTGGGATAAATAACGGCCGAAATAATTACTAGTGGGAACTTTTTTGCACAGCTGTACAAACCTTCAGATTATATTGCAAGCATTACATTGCATTTGATTATATTCCAACTAGCTTTTCAAACCATAGCATAGTTGCCAGCAAATAATTCGCCAAGCATTTGTTTGGGCTTAATATTGAAGTAGCTTCACACTGCAAACCTGTTTTTGCATTGGTTGTTGACTTTACAACAACTCTATCTCATTCTTATCTCCATGAAGGGGCCACTTTTATTTGTGCCACCCTGTATATTAAAAATTCAAATAATTGGAGAAATTCCTTCTGAAGGGTGATGCTGCCTGTTTGCAAGCACCTTACGTGTTTGTCTTGGTGCCAACGGAAAGGGAGTAGGATTAATAATGCAGCAGGTTTTCAAGGTGAATTAAAGGCATAATGAGATGAAAAATTATAGATTACAAAATGAAATAATAATTATTAAGCTAAAAACTATTTACAAATGTATATTTCAAACATATGAAAGGTTATACTTGACATACTTTTCCAATTCACCCTTAGATTTACAAAATACATCAAAATTTTCATCCCTTCTGTGATACTTTAGATAAGACTTGACTGATGCTCGATGATGCAACCTAAGACAATATTATGTACTAATTATTAAAATAATTATATTAAGGAATATTTTTTTTTAAGAATGATAAATGAAAGCATGCACATAAAGATACAATGCAAATTTACACTTAGAAAGGAATTCCATTGTTTCATTTGTTTTTTGAGAAGCCATAATAGGAAGAGGATAATCTCTCTTTTAACTCATCATTTACAATATTAATGTAGTAGGTTTGATATAACTAACAGTTTATTTTTTAATAATCTATTTTAAAACCATTTACATTTACAAAAATTTCTATATAACATTTATAAAAAAAGGTGTTAAAGGAAAAACTTCTGTATTCTATTATGCCTGTATTCTATTATCTGTGTATTCTATTATTAATTACCGAGATCTACTCCAAAATTTAGAAGCTCAATGTGAAACACTAGATGAAATACGCTAGTTTTGATAAAGACAAGATGCATTCCAGTGTTTAATATTTTTTAAACTCTTGGGCTCATGGACATGGCCTGTGACCAGATCAGATAGAATAAGTCAATAACGTATGTCCTTTTTCAATATGTAAATTATAAGTTTTCTTAACTTATATACTTTTCTATGCAAATTTAGCATAGCAAAGCAAATACACAAAGTTTTTGTGCATTTGCTTAAGATCAATGAAAACACCATAAATAAATGCTTTGAATGCAAAAAAAAGCTTTGAATAGAAAAGATGGCATTTTAAGAATTAGGAAAAAGAAACCCAAATTAAGAACTAACGACAAAATTTAGAAACTTAACATTGGATAAAAAAGCTGGCAGTTTAAAAAGGCACTTAGGTAGTAACACCACCACAGCTACAGACTTGGCATTTTTTTGTGCCGCCAATCTACACCGTTCGCGGGCACAGTTTATGCATTACAGATTAGTAAGTGTGCATGCTTGGGGCAGGGCTTACTGGAATCATGAACTGGTAATTTCAGTGGGTGGGGCTTACTAGAACCACAACTTCGTGCTCATCCATTTCCCGACCTTAAAAAAATTTGATTGTGGATAAATTTGATTGTGAAATATAACACGTTATTTCAAATCAAACCCTTTCGAAATTTAAAACACTTCAAACACAACAACAATCCAACAAGGAATCAAAAAAATAACTGTGCAGTTAGATTAGGTTAGAAACATGAAGGTGCATGTGAAAAACGGGGTTGTTGTGTGCTAACAACAGGATTTCTCTTTATTGTTGAAGTAGCACAACTTTGGCGCCAACTTCAGCTTTGGTAGTGTTAATACCAAAGTACCTTTAAGAATATATATTCGTTTCACATATGGTAACAAAAATAAAAATGTTAGAAACTTAGGTATAGAAAGTCAGGGTTTTGTATTATTTTGAAAATAAATTTACTAACTCTGATTGATGTTTCATTAATCCCATAAACTCAACAGTAAATCCATCATCAAATGCATGTTTTTTAACAGGTTTATCACAGAAGTAACAGTAATATTCTTCTTCTTTACCCCATTCAGCATCATGTACTGTGACTGAATCTAAATTTATTTTCATCTACAAAATAAAAAAATTCAGTGATCATAAATATATAATTTAATAACATAACAATATAATAATTGGCAAAAGAACAAATAACGATTTCCTATTTTAGGGTGCAGCTAGGGGTTGTTTTTAAACTCGGATACTTGGTGCAGTTTTCAACTCGAAACTGGGCACTGACAAAATACAATGATTATTTAAGTTTGCATAGAAACTATGTAACATGTTCCAGTATAACAAGTTTAATCTAATCATTATAGTAAAAATTTACCACAATAAAAAAAAGTGTCCAAGCGAAGCTGCACTCAGAATTAGGAATTAGTTAACATTTGTAACAAAACAACTATATCCAATAGAATATTACCTTTGATTTTATGACACGAAATCTTTCAGTAAGTTTATTTTGATGAACTTTAGACATACGATGCTTCCAATCATGAATATTCTTAAAGTTTCGACAAATATTGCAGTTTGCCGAAATTTTTTCTCTTTGTTCAACTGGTACCGGGAATATGGTCTTTTCTGGACATCCATATACAACTTTAGGTAAATGCTCCATATTTTCACTTATTAAAGATATGTTTACAAAACTAAAATGCATAAACCAAGTCTCTGCTGGTTGGTTGGTTGGATTAAAACTGGTTAACAAGTCTCTGCTTTGACAGATAATAATTTAGTTTGTTTGGGCTTCGCACGTTTTTCGACGCTAACTTTTAGCCTCTAAAATGGGTCTTAACGCAGCCAAATAAGTATTGTAATGTTAAACTATAGCTGTACCCCTTTTCGTAATTTCTTCCTCAGGGCCCTAACAACGGCCCATAGCAACTTCTTGCGTGAAGTTTAGTTTTAATTATTGTCGCACTAGAAAAACTGTTTTGGTGACGGGTATTTGGAGCTTTAAAAATTGCTGTTTTTTTTCATCGGTACGCACGTGATCATAAACACGTCGATTTGGCTGACGTCATTAGTATATATAAACAAACCGGTGTGATATTTTTTTGCTTGCAATTAATCTGGATTTAATCCAATTTACTATTAAAATAAGAATTATATAGATAATGGAAGGAGGTTTTACAGAAGCGGATGGTTCAAATTTGTGCTTAAAGTCGATTCCAAAATGGTGTTTCAAAGTTTGTTTATAGTTACTAAGACGTCATACAGATACCACATGACAGCCACAAAGCGTTTTCGGGCGTAATTTTCGTCCTAATTTTAAAATTCATTTGTCTCCCTTTTTATGGGGTATTTGAAAAAAAGAAAAAATACGGGTCCAATATTTTTGGCATAAGAATATTTTAAGCAAATAAAAAAAATTTAGTCAAAAACCCTATTGCCCAGGAGCTGCTCAGTTGTGATTGTCTACTGAGGCTTCCGGCTTGTTACTAAAAATAATGTTTAAAAGCAGGGCCGTGTGGTACAATTTTTTCATATGATGCAAGTCTTTAAGATGCCGCCCTTAATTTTTTACAGCTTTCATAATAACTCCATGTTTTCACCCAAAACTGGAAAAATTTCTGTCCACCAGTGTCCATACGTCAAAAAAAATAACTGTGATATGACAACGCACGAATATTATTTATTTAGATTTTTGTTAATTTTGAAATTTTAAATTAGATTTTATGTACATACATCTATGCAATAGATATTTGATATTATTAATATGAATCCCAATCTGAATCAATAATGAAAAAATCCGATATAAATTTTTCGATTATACAATTTTATACTTGAATTTGTTGAATTTTAAAAACATGCATGATCTCCAAATTGATATTTCAAGTATTTGTTTTAGAGAATATTGTTCTCACAATAAAATGAGAACGTACTAGTACCCATTTTTGAGATCTTCATTTTTTTAAACTGTGTACCAGTAAATAACAAATTAAAGCATTGTGTTCTATAAACTTCTTTAATAATTATAGAGAATTCTTCTATAATTATATCGAAGAAAATTCTTTAATAATTATAATCCAATATGAAATTTTCTCCTATATTTTTTTTAATAAAGTAATTAATCAATCCAAAGAGTGGACGAAAGTGCTATTGTTTCAGCACTTCTTTGTTTCTTGTCCCCATTTATAATTATATATATACCATTCAAATTTCTACAATTTAAAATAATTAATGAGGCAGTGACGGACAGACCAACGAATCTAGCCTTTATAAAATAATCCACTTCTTTCGTTATAAACGTAATGTTGAAGTTAAAATGGCATGGTCAAATTTTCTTTTGAATGAATTTTTCTTTTCCTATGAAATACTCAATATGTAATTATTCAGTGTTTGGATAAATGGTTTAAGTAATTTTTTTAGGTAAGGGATATAGTTGACCTGCTACCCTGCCAGAAAAAAATAGATAATACATTTCCAAAAGGTTATATACAACTCATTATGAAGAATTTTTTTTTAATCCGGATTAATTTAGTAATAAAAAAATAAGAATAACTTTAAACGTTTAATAAAATATGATTTGAATAAAAATTGAAATCATATGTAGTTAATTTAATGTAATATCAATAACACTAAATATAATTTTAAGATCCGTGTTTAATTTTTAATCCTAAAATTTATGTTTAATTTTGTTTCACAAAAAAAATGCAGTGTCTTAAATAAATCCTAATTTCATTTTGAAGTACGGTCATCGGTTTCAGCTATATTTTTTCCCAATAAGAGAAACCATCAATTTTTAAACTTATTTTTTAATTAAAAAAATTCACAACGTGAATCTGATATAAGGAAAGAATAAATATAGGTTACTTTTAAGAGTTGGAAAATGCACTCAATAGTTGTTTAAAGACTATTTATTTTCTGATTCCAAACATTATCTGCCTAATAAACTAGTACTGCATTTATTCCGAGTTCCAAGAGTATATGAATCGATACCATTTCTTCTTATAATTATGACGATTTCAATTCAATAAAAATACACTTTGGCATTAAGGGTGATCTCTAGAATTTTTATATCCTAGGGCTAATGCAAATTTTTTACTAAAAACAACATCTCATTCAGAAATATTGCTTCAATAAAAATAATTTTTACAAAATACAATAAGTTTAAACAACAAAATTTGATATTGAAATAGTTTATAACAGATGACGCCACTACACAAAAAATATTAAAATGTATAGTTAAATATATAATAAAAAATAAAACTAACTACATTTCATTTTGCTGTCAAGTTTCGGAATTTAATTCCAACTAAACATATTGTCTCGCGTTAAAAGTTTTCCTATTTGTGAAGCAATATTTCTGAATGAGATGTTGTTTTAGTAAAAAATTTGCATTAAATGCAAAATTGCATTTTCTGTACAGATATTTTTTTCAGTTTCTTAGAAAATAATTATGCTATTTTGTGAATAATAGTATAAAAATACATTGGTATTATGTTTCCTTCAATATACAGGGTGGCACAAATAAAAGTGGCCCGGCATGGAGATACAAATGCAATGGAGATGGAGATGCTTGGCGAGAAAAATAATTGAAGCCGCCTGAAACCCTTCCAAATCGAATTTATAAAATATTCAAGAATTCAATAGCTTCGCTTGGCAAACCTGTTTTTGCATTGGTTGGTTTTGCTGGATAGGATAACGTCGCACTAGATCTATACATGGAGTGTTGGTTAGTTCAGATCTTAGTGTGGGCCTGTGTGAGTTGATCAGTGCACATGTGAAACTCACAGTACATCAAAGGGATTCGTTGTAGAATGTTATATTGAAACAAATTCGTGGAAAGACCACTCACAGAATAACAGGTACTGGATAACGAAGAGTCCGCACAACTTCCATCAAACACCATTTTTGGGCTCACTATTAAAGCGATCAATGGCTTCACTTTGCAAACCTGTTTCGGCTTGGCAAACCTGTTTAGGCATAGGCTTTTGACTTGGCAGCTCTTACCTCCATGCCGGGCCACTGTTATTTGCCTGCCCCACTGTGCCTGCCCCATCTGTGTAGATAAAATATAAAATAGAAACGTACTCTCAAAAGCAAAATGAAATAAAAGCTGGAAAACTAGCCCCGGTCTTAAAAGTAAATGGAAGCAAAACTTGGAGATGCCGTTGATTTCCGTAACATCAAAGTTAAGTTATTAACATTAAACCATAATTTATAGATAATAATTAAAAGTTAGGAAGTATATTGTAAGTACGCAAATCGTTATATTTAGTGTTAAGTACGCCTAAAATAATTGTAAATAGAGTTTACAGGTAAGAGTATTACACGCATAATGCATAAAATGCACTGATAAATACCGAGAATTGTTGGGGCTGGAGCAGGGCCTGATCTAGAAAAACACAAACTGTTTGTACAACAAATTTTATGGACCCCTATTCGGAAAAGTTTGTGCGTATGATCGCCCGTAATGATTGTGCCATCCTACGACCCATCACGTAAGATCAAAGTCAAGCTAAACACAAAGTGAGGAAAAAGGAGGAAATTTTAAAATTTGCAGAAGTTTTGGAGGTTTACAACATTCTTCATAAAAGAAACTGAAGTTTATGGGCCCCTAAAATTTCGGGACCCTAGACCCGGACCAAACGGGCCTTATGGAATATCAGTCCCTTGGTTAGGGTTGACGGATGTACCCCATATATTTAGTTACGGGTTAATGGTAAATGAAAGAATTACAAGTACAATGTTAGAACTTATAAGAGGTCTCCTAAATTTAGTTTAGCCACGTGTTACAGATAAAGTTGTTCCTCCTAGCCATGTGGCAAAATAAAACCGCGTTAAGGGTTTTAAGTGATATGCTTTAAGTTGGGTGGGCTACCACCAAAAATGTTGCAGCATCTATTGGTCATATTTGTAAGAAGCACCATTTGGTCTACATCGTTCATAAAACACATAGGATAAATTTGACAGTCACACTATGCTTGTGGACAAGGAGTTTCAGAGTCTACTTATTAACTATTTTATTCTAGTTATTTTATTAGGAATATTATGGATTCTTTACTTTGGAGTAAGTACTTTTATTTGTCTTTTGTACAATACATTTTATTATATTTTAGGATTATCTAAAGTAAACGGTTAAAAAAATTTAAATTGCTTTATTTCGTTAGAAAAGGTCTTTTTTAATTTCAACAACGTTGTAATTTTTTTAAAGCGTTTAGTATTAATATACAAACTGAGTGTTTTATGAGGAATTAAAAATGTATACAGTAAGATGCGTACTAGTATCCTACAAGATGTATTTAAAATAGTCCAGCATAATAAGTTTCTATTGTTTACATTGATATTTATTCTAAAAATTCCATGAGATGTTCCCTTGTTTTTTTCTTAATCCAGAATATAGACTTCGAACCATGGCCAGTGCACTATTCAAAATGAAACTCTCAAAAATTAGTACAAGGATGCTCTCATTTTATTGTTGAAACAATATTCTCAAAAGTAAACACTTTGCAAATCTCAAATTTGAGCATTGTTTGGGTACTACGATGTTTTCATTTTATTAAGAGAACGATATTTTCAAAAACAAACACTTTAAAATCGCAAATTTGATATCATGTTCTTAAAATTTAACAACTTCAAATAGCCTAAATACCCACTCTCTACTTTCGATGGGATGGCAAAGTTGGATAACTCACACTAAACAAGGATTAAAGTAGATAATAACATCCGGGGTTCGAGCCAGTTTATTACTTAACTAGTATTTTAGTTTTACTAATTTAATAAATCAAAACCATAAGGGTGAAGAAAGTGACTCCATAACAAATTGTACATCGAATTAAAATATCAAATATAGGGAAGACTCTAGTACCTTGGACCAAATGTTTTCAAATCACCATAAAACTACAAGGGGCTGATTAAAAATTTGTAACCATAGGAAGATATGATTAGGCAGATTTCTTTTCATTAAGGCTATTATGTATTACTCTAAATAATTAATATGAAGAAATAAAATATTTTAAAAAAATTCAAATCATCCCATCCCAAAAACTTTTGGCATCCTGGGAAAACGTACCCCGTATAAGGAGCACGTTTTCCAGCTCAACGTGCTCGCATGTAACCTATTGTTGACAAAAAGTGTATTTACTTTTCAGAAAAGTAGTATTGGCAATTTGTAGATAAACATGTGAGGAAGGCAATGGTATCTTGTTTACTTCAAAATAAATAAAAGTAAAAATATACGATCAAATAGAAAAACATGGAAAACTTCTTCCTACCGTCTCCGAAAACGTCTTCCCTACCATATGAGCTACAAACAGTAATTTTATAGATAGGGGAGAGTGGGGGCTAATGGTAAAATTTTTTATTAACCTCTGTATTTCAGCAAAAATACAAGAATTTTAATTTCTTTTTTTACAAGCTCATAAACTGCTCATCATGCATTTTAAACAAACATGTATATGTCCCATTAGCCCCCATATGTGGGGTCTAATGGGACAGGTTGCAGGGCTAATGGGACATGGTAAATGTTGCCTTAATTAAAACTAAAAAAATGGAAAAGGAATCTGAAAATAACCTGAAAATAAATTTTAAAGCAAACACCATTTACATAATGTATACATAAAGAAATTTTATTTTTTTAAAACAATTATTTCTCATTGGAAGGTGAAATATCAAAGTTCAAACTGAAAATTGAAGATGCTCCCATAATTTTTGTTGAATCACATAGAAAGGATAGTTTTGTAACTAAATCTTCTAAAATTTATTCCAAACTTGTCCTCTTTTTCAGGGTACGTGGATTTAAAAAGACCGTCTTTATCTTCAAATGGTTTACCCGAAATCCATCGCTTTCTATTTCAGAAATCAATCCAACGTAATAAAGAATAGTTTGCTTTCTAGCAAATTTTATAAACAATAAATCATTTATCTTCACCAAGCTCTGTTCAGATGTAATTAATGAAATTTCAGGTGGAAAAATATGTCAACAATAACGCTACTTGAACTTTCACTTATTATACGACAACAAAAGTTCAAAAAGTATAAATTAAAGTTTTAAAATGTTTTTGGCAACTTGACTGAATACGATATAAGAGATTTATATAGATTCTTCAAGAGAGGCATAAAAAGCTATGTTTATTCGTGTCCCATTTGACCCCACAGTTTCTGTCCCATCAGACCCCACAGTGTTTTTATTTATAAATGATACAACGCAGAACCATGTGTAATTCACCACTGTATTTGACATATAATATCTTAATCTATGATATATCTTCTACCTAAAACTATAGTTTAATTCATGAAAAGTTTTTATTTAATACTTTTTAAAAGTGTAAAAAAGATACACTTTTAACTAACTTTGGAATCTCTAAAATATTAATTTTTCTCTCCACTTCAACACAAGCTTTTAATGGCTAATCTTAAGTTGTTAAAATGTGAAGTCTAACTGTGTGTGTTACAATGTTGTAGGTAGAAATATTTGTAAAAAAGTATATTTTTCGACGCGTTAGGCCCCTTGTCCCATTAGCCCTGCTACCCATTAGCCCCCACTCTCCCCTATAGAAAATAATTCACCCTTTTGTAGCTTAACTAATTCCCTAATGGCATCCACTGAAAACATGCACATCATCAGTAGAGAGGATTTTAAAGATCAGATTATTTTAAATTAAATATTTAGAGTCAGATGAGGTGGGGAGGGGATTTATACTCAAATAGTTCTCTTGAAAGTTACAATTCGTTGAAACTATCAATATTGACTTTTGCATTTTTCGGTTGTTAAACACGTTATGGGTTTGGAAAATAAAGGTTTTAATTGTAATTTACTTAATAGAATTTTTTAAAACAAAATTTATAACATTCTGCATTACAATCCTGTATACAAACTTTTGTTTAACAATAGGCCTACACTAGAAATATTGCAAGTGAAAACCTTACGTATCACTTTTAGTCTCTGAATAATGTATAGTTTATTTTTGAAATTATCTATCTTTATTTTATTAACGCTTCATAATTATTTAAATAGTTTTACACTGTTTCTCAATACAAGGCTTCTAGTGATGAAAACATTTTATTTATCATTATTTAAATCTTAATACGTGTTTGCCAAAAGCGATAACAACTTTCTACCAATTGATTCTATTTTAATATTTGTAATATAAACTTTCGAATGTTGACTGTACACATTTTATAAAATTATGCTATTTTTTAATAAAAAAAGTTTCATGTATAGTTGCCAACGAGTAAGTGTTTAAATATTAGCAATGTAAATTGTATAATATTCTCCCTCGAAATTTCAAAATTAATTAAAAGCATACGTTTACTTTTAGAATAAATTGTAATTATACTTTTAATTTAAAGTTGTATTTAAAATCGGTTTTTATTCTACGAGTACGAATTTTTTTAATAAACATTTCAAATACCTATTTAAATTTAAAACTAATATGTAAATGTTTTGACTTTGCCAAAGAAGTTATATTTCTAGATAAGCGTTTCCAACCGTCATAATTTTTTTAAATAAAATCCTAGTTTTAAAAATGATTAAAAAATAAGTATAAATATAAAAGGTTTTTTTTTTCTGTGTAGCTTGAAGTATTATTACATGGCATTGATTATTTTAGCAGCATAACAATAGAAAATATTTTTTAAAGTAAAAAGACATACCAACATGCAAACTTTAGAATAATTACAATTATAGTTCTATTTTGCAAATTCCTTCCAAATGAGCATTTTTTTTTAATATTTTAGACAAGCGAAACTTTGTTCAATCAGAAAATGGCCATATACCTAGAATCTCAATCGATAGAATTATAAATGACATTTCACGATAAAGATTATTTCACTGCAAGTTAAATTGTGATTAGATTATCGCAGGGCTTTGCATCTGCTAAGGATGGTGATATTCCGTTGCTCCATTTCTTTGTTACTCCATCAATACGTTTCTTTCAGCTAAACGAAAGAACAATGCACCCTAAAAATTTCACATCATGCTAACAAATGATTCTCATTATACGACAATTTTAAATCCAGTCGAAACTGTATAGAAATTCTGTAAAATTTCATCACCTTCTGCTGTTAGTTAACAGCAAAATTGTGTTCTCAAGAAAGTTTCGTGAATATAGGTGCAATCCAAATACTGTTAGCGAAGCAAACATTTTGGGCGGTAGATGTATTTCTGATCTCCAGGTTATAAAATTTACTGCGTTTTATTCATTTAAATCCACGAGGAGCCCTTCTATGGCCTGGTGCTTACAAGTGAACTTTCTCTGGAAAGCGAAGGTTCGAATCACACCTACCTCCCTATAAATCAGATTTGTGCGGAGAAAATAAATCTATTTAATTACGGAGGTGCTCGAGTACACTGAGACAGACGTGCTCGTTAAATCTGTGGAGTCCAAATTCCCGATGGCGTACATCATGCATAATTTTTCTGTAAAAATTGCAGCACAATGAATTTTATATCATGCGTAAATTTACATTATTTTCCTGTACAATTTTTAGCACAATAAATGTTACATCCTATGTAAATTCACATCACAGGTGATGCCAGCACTTTTACCATCACCCAGTGCTATAAAATTCCAAAATTTTTTACAGTGTATAATGATTTTAACCGCCCTGCATTTCTAGCACAGGTAATTTTAATTAAAAATTGTAATTATTTTATTTATTTTCAGTATCTTATTTAGAGAATTTAGGAAGATGTTTGCTGCAGCGCCGAAACCACCACAGTCATTTTTCAATGTCCTCAAAAGTAAACAACATTTTTATATCTGTTAATGTGGATGCTTTTGTTTTTAAAAAATATTAAGTTGGCTATCTAACCCTTCTATTTTGTAAACTATTTATTATACATCACTTTCATATATGTTTTAAAAGTAATACTAATAGTAAGTATTTAATGTTATTAATTTGTTATTGTATGAGTATGGAAGGAGATCTTTTTAAAAGTAACAAGTTAGATGAATGTAATTTTCTGGAAATGTGATATTACTTTTGAGTTTTTTTCAGCACCACAATTTTTTTAAAAAAACACAGAGTTAAAGTTTTCGCATTTGAAGAGCCTAGTGAAAGAACGTGCGATGTGGATTTTAGGGAAAAAAAATTACATTATTATTTTTGCATCAAAGAACGTATTATTCCTTCCTCCTTTAAAGGTAACAAGTTTCCCCCTTTTCATAAACTTTAAGTTAAGCTTATTTTTTACTGGCTGCAATTATCGTTTTTGACGGATCTAAGTGCAAATTAAAAACTTCAAAGATCCTTTTTACTTTTTTTGTCACATGGCACATTTTTCAACTAAGCCCTTTAATTGCCAGAAATACTATTTTTTTTACAAGTTCAGTTTTCAAAACGTGATGTTTTTTAAAGAATTTCTAAACACGAAGACTGTATGGAGGAAATTCGACAAAATTTTATTTTTAACAAAACCATTTCCAGTGAATAATGTTTAAACAAACTTTTCATCATAATTAAATTGTCACGAATGATAATAAGAATTTCTTTAAAAGTGAAGAAATAGGGCTTTGCATGAATATTGATTTATTATATATATAAGTTATCTTGTAGAAGTTTAACTGGATATTATGGAATGAAAAATGTCCCAAAATGTTCGCTTTAAGTGCTGTCTTTTTTTACAAACCACTTCAGTTCGTTGATCATGCGTTTCAGAATCGGGGGAGAGTTGCGTCTTATTTTGGACCACACCTTCACTCACGTTGGAGGAACGCCAAGAGCCACATTTGCCAAAATAAAATATGATTTCCGGGATAAATATGATTTGAAAAAGGACAAACATCTAAATAAAAAAATTAAGTGATAAATAAAGGGAACTGAAAAAAAACGTCGAAATAAAAATTTCTGAATAAAATTTAAAAAATAAAATCTTACTAATAATTATTTTAAGGGTTTTCATCAGATAAGATTTTGTCAGAATTGTTGTGTACAGTTTTTAAATGATTATTTTTCAAATGGAAATATAATTATTGTTCACTGCGTTGTGTTTGTTTAGAATTTAAAATCTTATGACATTTGAAAATATTTATTTATTTTCCTCTATTCGCTTGGTAGAAGTCTTTAAGGAAAACATTACATTATGTCATTGGAAATTATTATACAACATTGCCCCTTTATTTTAATAACAAAAGAGCTTTTAAATTACAACAATACAAACTATCACACTGAAACAAACAAAAAAATTATAGCAATAAAAAACATTACAAATTCAAAGCGGAATGCATGGTTTTGCTTATGTTCCTTTCTTGGCCAATTTTTCTAAATGTATGAGTAACTTTTTTAATTTCCTAGCTTTTGTGCATTTTCTAAAGGCGGCAGTTTGAATTAAAATGTTATTTTAAAATAAATGATATTACAACTATGGTTTGACAAAAAAATATACGAAATTCAAATGAACCGTCAGCTATTTTTATCATCACTTAACTTTTTGAGGCTGCGATAATTACGAAACACTCCCATCATAAAAAGTTCAAACACGGAGAGATTCTTAATAAAATCCCTTGTAATTTTTTCCAACAGAAATTTCCTTTATTTCATAAAATTTACTATTTTTACGAAATTCAAGAACTTTTCCAGTTCTAGAAAAAGTATTTACCGTATTAAAAGTTGAACAAATGTCTCCATTTCACCAAGAACTAGAAAAGATAGGTTCTATAATTCTACATTCTAAGTCAGGACGAGGCAGTGAGCAAGGTGCATGGCCATGATTTCACTATGCCCAGAGTTCTTTTAAGGCCCTTTTCAAATAATATTATCATATAATTTATAGACTGCAAAGTTCTGACCTTTGAAAGCAATTTACATCATTAAATATAATGTTAAACATATTGGGTGCTTATCGTCGTAAAAAACTTGATGTTTATTTAATCAATGAGTTTGTCATAAAATCCAACCCAATATTGTGAGGCGTAAAACACAATGTATAAGTTTATATCCAACTAGCTTTATAAACCCGGCGTTGCACGGGTGTACCGTTAAAAATGGGATTTGCTTTTTATGTAAATTTTCATTTTATGTCAATCGATCCCCTTAATAAAAAAAAGATGATGTCCTATTGCATCCAGGCCTTACCGGGAGTTATAGGGCTTTTCCATAAGTCCCCGTTAAAATTGCCAGCTTCATAAACAGAGAAAAACCTGGCCCAGGATACAATTAAGGATTAAAAAAAGAGAATTTCGAAACAGCTATGATAAATGCCCATTTTCGAATTGGAGATTGTGTTACGCTGCTCATCAACGAAAACGACATATTTATTCAACTTGTTAGGTATAGCAATCCCACGTTAAATTTTCAAGCTCTCCGAATATCCCTAATGGAAAAAAATAGAGATTTTAAATCAATAAAATAATGATATTCAAATAACAATGCTACAAATTAAACTCACATGCTTATAAGTAATTATACTTAATTTTGTTAGCACGGAACTCGATGAAATTTCTTTCAAATTAGAAAACGAAAAGTATAGATTAAACGTTTATAACAATGCTCAATTCTATTCCTATGGAGAAATTGACTCACGTTTTGCCCTTTTACACCCATTTGGGTTCAAATTTCGAAGCTTCTTAAATGACGCCATCAGAACAAAAGGAATAAGCTCTTAAAATTTGGTAGCTGTACCTCCAATAGTTCGGGCTGAGCGTTGATACGGGACTCAGTCAGTCAGTCAGTTAGTCAGCCTTTTATACATAAAGATTTTGGGGCGCCCTAAAACCATGAGCCCAAAACCTGGACCTCGTAGACATATACGATGATGGTCAAGGCTTGGCCATGCGTAAGAGCACCTTTGGTACACCCCAAAGGTGATCTTGCTACAGAATTCCCCTTGAGTTTTTTAGGTGATAAACAGTTCACTGCCTCTCGAAATATTAGTCCCCAGACTGAGAAAACGCAGTCCGTCACTCAAATCCCACTCTATTTTTACATATCTCGAAGAGAGCTGATTTCGCTGATCCTAGCTAGACGCTTCAGATATTAGGCTGATTCCACCAAGTTACCACCACCAACCATGTTCGGGGACAGGGAAGCAAATAGTTTGGTTATGAACTATGTCATACTTATCCTGCTATTGCTTATCCTATGGGTTTTGTATCTCGGGGTAAGTGGTTATGAGTTCATACGTAAAAAATATTTATTAAAATTTTTTTAAAAGATGTGCTAGAACTTTCATACTTATTCTAATATTGCTTATCTTGTGGGTTTTGTGTCTTGGAGCTAGATCTTTGAGGTATTCAAATGTTAAATCCAAAAGTTTCTCAATCATGGTTATGAACCTATCCCTTTCCCATCCTGCTATAGCTTGTCCGTTGGGTTTTGTATCTCGGGGTAAGTGGTTCTGAAATCATGCGTAAAAAATATTTATTGAAAATTTTCTTAAAGAAGTGCTAGAACTTTCATACTTATTCTGATATTGCTTATCTTATGGGTTTTGTGTCATAGAGCAAGATCTTTAAAGCATTCAAAAACTTCTCAATTATGGTTAAGAATTATATCATTTACCACTTCTGCTATTGTTTATCCTATGGGTATCTCGGGTAAAGTGGTTATGACTTGATGTGCAAAAAATATGCACTGACAATTTTATTACAGAAGTGCTAGAACTCTTCCATACTTATTCTGATATTGCTAATCTTATGAGTTTTGTGTCTTGGAGCAAGATGTTTGAGGCATTCATCTTTAAAATCCAAAAGTTTCTCAATCATGGTTATGAACTAAATCATTTACCTATACTCTGCCATAACTTGTACTTTGGTTTTTGTATCTCGGAGTAAGTGGTTCTGAATTCGTATGTAAAAAATATTTATAGAAAATTTTCTTAAGTGAGTATGAACAGGCGTACTTATTCTGCTATTGCTTCTCTTAAGGGATTTGCATTGTATCTTGGAGCGAGATCTTTGAGGCATTCAAATGTAAATTATAAGGATGGATAAGTTATGGAGGTTAAGCTCTGGATAAGTTATTATGAGACAGTAATTTGCAGCGATTATTTTATTGAACATTTTCTTAATTGTTGGCAGGAAATGTCGTACACATTATATGAGTTAGTGAGTGAAGAAGAAGAAGCTAGAATAAGTGATTATGTGTGTGGCATTAATGGTTATATTTACTTCATTGAAAATTTTCAACTAAAGTAGTACAAGTATGAACTGTCATATCCTATTAGTTTTGTATTTTGAAGTAATGCTCTGAGGCATGAAAATACAATTTTTTTGTTTGATTCAAACTGTCAGATACATAGTTATAAACTATTCCTTAAGGATATAGTTTTGAATTTCACTTCAATCTTATGCTTATAATAATCAAAATTTTATTACATTCAATATTTTCTCCATCATGGATATGGACTGGAAATTAAAAGAAGTTATTCATACATTTAGAAAAATTGTATCATGTACTTTATTTTGCCTATGAATTTTGTAAATTGTAACAAGTGCTATGACAATTTTATATTCCTCTTATTCCTTCCTTTTATTCAAGTCCATTTATTCCAGGAGTTTTTCAAACAGGGCTATACTTATATAACACTTATTGCTTATCCTAGAGATTTTATATCTTACAGTAAGTAATAATGAGGCATTAATGTGAAAAATGCATTCTATTTAATATGTTATCAAACACGATTTTTTAAAAAGTAATTAATTGACTAAATGTGTGTTTTTAAGTTTTTAACTGCTTTTTGTTTTCAACAGATTTTTATTTTACCAATTACATTATTTTATGCTATATTAAAAAATATTAAAATTATTCATATTCTAATTTTTCAAAATACAATATCTGTTTTATGCTAACTTTAGTTAAATAAATCTTATTTTCAAATTGCTTAATCTGTAGATTAAAAAATGCAATCGAAATTTTTTGAAATTGTTAAAACAATGTCGATGTAGAGAATAATTTTAAATTTTAAAATGTGTGCAAATGCTATAATAATTTAAATGAATATTATTTACTTTGAATTTATCAAAACAAACTATAATTAAAATTTATTTAAATAATTTATAATTGAAATTTTTGATAAAAGATAAATAGATTACAGTTGGAATTTATTAAAATATAACTGAAATTTTTAAGTTAAAGTTGAAATTCTATGAAAATTAAAACAATATTAACTTTAAGGTAATCTGGCGAGAACATAATTTCAATCAACAAAACAATGTCTCTCACGTATTAGACCTGGATTTTTTCGTAATTTCGTTATGTTTCCACAAGTCTTTCAAGCCATAACGATAAATTTCCAAATATTATAAATAACGAATTTGTATAAATATTCTAATTTTCCATTTGTAAATGATTTTAAGGGAGCGATAGAACATTCTCTTCAAAAACAAACCTAATTTTTATTTTCGACACTAATGTTATTTTTAAAAAATATTTTAAAATTTATACAGAGTTAACAACTTTACATATTTGCCCACTTCCGGAAGTTTGGTAGGTTAAAAAAAACTCAATTCTAAAGGTACATAGCCCTTACATTTTTAATTCTTTTTGTTAATCAAACTTTGAGTTATTGATGACTCTCTTTTATTAATTTTTAATCGTATTGTAATAAAGTACATCCGATAGCAGTTTGTTGCCATTTTGTGACATTTATTTGGTAAAGACTGCACGTTTCAACAAGAAAGTGCGTCAAACCATGTCTATAAATCCACGAATTCGTGACCAAACTACAGGGTGGCGCAAAAAAAAAGTGGCCCCAACGTGGAGATAAGAATACGACAAAAATGTTGCCAAGTCAAAAACCGATATAAAAACAGGTTTGCTAACTGAAGCTATTGATCGCTTCAATATTAAGCCAAACAAACGCTTGGTGACTTATTTGCCGGCAACTATACGCTACGGTTTGAGAAGCTAGTTGAAATGAAATATAAACAAGGTTTGTAGAGCTGATCAAAAAAGTTCCCACTAATGATTATTTCGGTCGTTTTTTATCCTAGAGCATCGGACCTTTTTGTTTTTGTTAATACAAAACATTCTGAATTGATTGCAAGACCCAAAATCTGGTGTTCAGACCCGTTTCGGAATGTTTTTAGACTTGTTGACAGCAGATCCTGGCTGACGCCATTTCGTAACTATTCGTTGCATAGCACTCTTTTTAGCCCCTTTTACACCTTTAAATTCTTTAACAAACAACTGGCCACATTTTTTCCACGAATTCGTTTTAATAAAATTTTCTACAATGAACACTCTCTGCTGTACTGTGAGTTTCATCTTCACCTGTGAATTGATCAACTTACACTCACACAGTCGCAACTAGCACTGACGCACTACGATCTGAACTGGCCAATAGTCCATGAGTAACTCTAATGTGATGCTAATCCAATACAACCAATGCAAAAACAGGTTTGTCAAGTGAAACCATTGCACGCTTGAATAATCTTTTATTTCCACTTGAAAGCTTTCAGGCGGCTTCAAGAGTTTTTCTCGCCAAGCATTTCAACGTATTCCTATCTCTAGACCGGGGCCACTTTTATTTGCCCCACCCTGTACAAGGTGATAGACTGGTAGGCATTCTAGTCAGATTTAGATCTAATTGAGATATAAACAAGTAAAGTTCACACAAATAAGGAGCAATACTTCTCCGTAGAAGAGTTAAAAATGGATAGATTGGCTGCTTAGTATGAAATTGAACCAGATTGGTTCGAAATCGTAACAAATTCATTAAAATCATGTGTGTAAGGTTATTGTATCAAATGAATTACAATTTAGTAAGGGAAATGGAAAATTATGTCATTAAACATAAAAGTTGATTTTCTCGAAATTTTTGTATTTTTCAAAAATTCTCAGAATAAAACTCAGAAAGTGTTTCTTTTTTGTCATTCACTATTTTTTAATTATTTATAAATGCCTGACCCTTATCCTCCTGAGACCCTAGAACAATTTTTTTCGCATACATTCGTCATACAAACATATTTCTCAAACAAATTAAGTATAAAAAAGTATGCTTTGCAAGTAATTTTGAAAAACAATTAAGTTTAATACACGCTGAATTGAATATCATCAAATATGTGGCTGAAAGCTTTAAATATACCCATTTGTATGGCGCTATGAATGCAAAAACGTCCTGTATCAGTTTTTTGCAAATAATAGTTATTTCTAACAATCTTTTTAGTGTAAAACCCTCGTATAACTTCATTTTTTATAGAAATAAACTACTACTAATACCAGTACCAGATGAAAGTTATTCTTAAATATTGGCCATGTTTTTCAAGTGTTTTACCTGTGCAATAAGAGTGGAAAGTGAATCGTAGGCAGGTAAATGCTCATACAAGATTTTTTTTTAAAAATGGTTTTAAAAAACACCCAAATGATAATATGAGAATCATGCTTTAGCTTACATATTCCATTTTTGTTCCCTATGAGTTGCATATCATTGAATCATTACAGTACTAACTCGTACAGAGTTAAGATTTTTCGTGGTAAATATAATAAACTTATCAACCTATGATCATAAATATCCTGCAACTATTCTTATTTATATAATAGAGAACTTTTTTAATGTGGTTAATGTAATCTTATGAAATAAAATACTTAGTACTCAAAAAAGTCTAGCAACAATTTTTACTTATTTTAAGAAATAATATTTTCCTCGTTCGCATCTCCTCTATACAAATAATATCTTCTTAAAATAAGAGCAAAACATATTTTCAGTAACATATTTTTATGAAAAGATTTTAAAATAGACAAGAAACTTTTACTCGTGAACCTGGTCGCTTGGAACCTTTGCAAAATAAACAACTGTGTTTTGAATTAGAGGTGTTGACTGAATTATGAGTTGGAATTTTTACGGTTGTATTTAAAGTAAAAATAGTTTTTTCGAGACTGCAACATATATCGCACCGTACGCGGAAAAGAGACCTATCGCGAAAAAGACCATTCTTCAGGAGAACCGTTTAAAGTTTTAGTAAAATTTCAAATTATCACAAAATCGTTCCAAATAAATCTAGATCAAAAATATTTGGCATGGATATCCGTTTTATGAGTATCAAAAGGTATGCATAGTCATTTTTTACTTTAAATTTGCCTTTGCTGAGATATTTTCAGATAGGTCTTTCTTTCGCGTACAAATTTGAACGATTTTGTTCGCGAAAGAAAGACCTATCTGAAAAAATCTCAGCAAAGGCAAATTTAAAGTAAAAAATGACTATGCATACCTTTTGATACTCATAAAACTGTTATCCATGCCAAATATTTTTGATCTAGGTTCAGTTGGAACAATTTTGTGATAATTCGAATTTTTACCAAAACTTATTAAACGGCTCTTATGAAGACCGTTCCTAAAAAGTTTGCTGCTAAATTCATTCTAAATATTGAGGAAACATACTTATGAAGAATACTCATTTACTTAATGCATTTTTATAATCTAATAATATATTGATCAACAATAAGAATTTTTTTTAAATTAAATTTAACAAAAAGCTTGTTTAACCAATTTAATGAAGTTTAGTAATAAGGTTTATCTCTTATCATGTAATTACGATATTATTTTAAAGTCATGTTTATTTTTAAAATTTAATATATTCAATAATTGAAATCATAATAGTTTGTTTATATAAAAAAAATAGGTGATATGAAACGAATCACTTTTACAAAATCAGGACTTACAAGATATAAGAAATGATATCCACATTTTTCTACAAAACCTTTCAATCTGAATTTTTACTGTGTATCATGTTTAAAATTAAAACAAAAATAAATTTTGAAGCATTATTAAAATTTTAAAATTATTTTAAAACTCGTGAAAATATAAAAAAAAAGTTTTAAATTTTAAAAGTAAGTTGTAAGGATACTTCATACCTTAAGTATACAGTTGAATTCACTGACTTTATATCGCAAACTGCCAAGTTGTAGCAATTGAGTTTAGATTTATAGTAAAATACCGACGTTGAAAACGATTTAAAAGTATTTATCGTTTGCTAAAATATTAATTTGAAAATATATATATCTATATATATTGACATATCATTTTGCAATCTACACATATTACATGAATTTTTTTATATATATTTATTGTACTAAATACCACAAAACAGAGCTTTCGAATGAGTATTTCAAATAAAGAAACAAAGAAAAAAATAAATAACCGACTTCAACCTTTCCATTTAAGCACTTCAAACTTAACTTCATCGCCGGCGCCGCAGCTGCAAAACGCAAACGTTTTTGGAAAATTATTAATCTTCAAGCTTATCCATCGATAATGTTGTATCCTAGTAGAAATGGAGCAAATGCCCTAATATATAGCAAAGGCCTTTTTTGCTGGGGTTTAAAATACTTTCACATGGATGCTTATGTGAATGAATGACACTACACAAAAAGAAACACCTGTTAAAAGTCATTGTTTACTTTTTTCCAATTTAAAAGAACATATTTAATGAATGCATAACTCCGAATGAAGTCCATTTGTAAATAAATGAGGACAAAAATTTGCACAATGTATTCTTTTGACGAATAAAAACTTCATAAGTCTCTCAAGCTTCATAAATTCTGTCCTAATCGTTTCGCCCGTCGCCGCCTGTTACATTCAGGGAACCTTATATAAATTAATGAGCTTTAAACATTCCAGGAATAACGTCTCAAGCGCAACGTATCTGTTTGTAAGCTTTTTAAGCTGCAGAATGCCATTCTACAGCTTCTTAAAACATTGTTCATGTTTGAATGGAATTGTCTAGCTTCCTAAAACTTCATTAAAGATTCAATGGAATTGTCTAGATTCTTAAAACTTTGTTAATGTTTATATAAAAATTGTCTATCTTCTTAAATCTTTATTAAAGTTTGAATGGAATTTCCTAGCTTCTTAAACTTTATTAATGTTTGAATGTGTGGAATTGTCTATCTTCTTAAAACTTTGTTAATTTTTTAATGGAGTTGCCTTGTCTTTAAAAGCTATTTATTTTTGAATGGAATTCTCTAGCTTCTAAACTTTCGATTAATTTTTAATGGTACTTTCTGGCTTTTTATAACTTGATAAACTACTACTAGACATATTTTAGTTTATTATAATTCAATTGACTGTTGAATACTATTATATAGATTGTTATATCTCTACTAACCATAAAAAAACTTTTTTGCAACTTTTTGTAATTTATACACTGCATTTGTGCACTTCGGCTCACTTTTTTCAATTATAAAAACGGAGTATTTTACAAAGTAAAATATTTTACAGTAAAGGTCATGTTGCTCTACCTGAAGGTATAGGAATCACTAGTTATATACCTGCGTAATTGGAAAAGAATCCACAGTTGCACAGCATGAAAAACTCCAGTGAGTCGTAGCCTAAGCCAACATCACAAAACGTTGCATAAGGAGCTAACGACCAATAGAGATTAACGATTTAAAAGATCGTATCAAAAATAATCACACGTTTGAATCTTCAAAGCTGTAAAAACAGGCGCTTAACAAGATTTTTAATTAAGATGGATGTTATACTCCCCGAACAAAATTTCACGGAAGGGCAAATTCAGTACGCAAAAAGAACGTTTTTTGAGGATTGGCCAAGTGATTTTAGTCAGGATGTCTCGTCAAACGGCTGTCTTAGTTGGACTAGTGGCAGCTGTCAACTTCGTTTGTCACCAAGTAGGAACACTAAGTCGTGTTAGAATTTTTATTTTAGACACTTGGGAATGGGAATTGGTTGTAAAAAAAAGTCTTCAACTTCTTCAGATTCAACATTTCAATACAAATGTCGCACCTTTCTGAACAAAGAACAACTGAAAGGGAACTAGAAATAGCAGCAACACTTCACTGTAATTTTTCAGTACTTCGGAAGGAATTTTCATTAACTTTTGATTGACATCTGCATGAAAAAGTAACATGAAATTTCAATATAAAAATAAAGTACTATAGCAATCTCTTGCGCAGGAAAATTTATCTATTTAAAACATTTCTAGAATAAGGAAGTTTTTATTATGTATAAAAAAATGAGCCGCCATAAATATTTATTATATGTATAATGTATATCAATTACATTGTGCGACACTATTTATAAATCTTAAAAAATGCAACACAGCTTTCTGAATTAATATATGAAAACCCTTAATTTTGGGAATTAATAAATGTCTATGAAATATACAATCAAGAAAATTTTTAGTTAAGCAAAGCTTTATTAAAATTGTACAACCTTGCTTCATGTCCATTTTCACTAGATATAGTGTTTTACATTGCAATAAATGCAATTATTTATACCTCAGTTTTATGAACTCAAAAAGTAATTTTTAAAGTCTTTTGACACAACAGTCGTTTGCAAAAAAGTTTGCGAGTTGCACATACATGACCGTGATTCATAATTTTCTTAGGAAAATTTTTTTCTCAAAGATATCACATTTAACCCTTTAAGACCGGTGATCAGATGGCGCTGATTTAAGTTTATAAGACTAAATTTTAGAGTTTTATCGAAAAAATGTCTTAAACAGCATCAATGCCAGCAACTCCTTAAAAACAAAGTCATTTTTTATACAAATAACGCATGGTACAAGTCAGCAGCTTCGGTATCGATATTTTTAAAAAGCTTGAACATTCTCTTTTTTTCCCGCACGATCGTGATAGCTCGGTCTTAAAGGGTTAAATAATTACAATACAATTTAACGTCTTAACCATATAAGATCTAAGTATAAAATTAATTCAAAAGTAACATTTTAACACAAATGCCACAAAATTTGAGACTGTGTAAAGTTTCTGAATTCCGGTCATTTCATTATTTTGGGCATGATTTTTTAACTGTAATGCTTCAATTTTTTTTGGAATTCAACAGTGTTTACAATTGCAGTATGGTAAATAAGTGTGACTTTAATCATAAACAGACAAACTGTTTTTTATAAGTTCTATTATAAAACCTGATAAAACATTGCATTAATTAGTTTATTTTTGCTGTTGCCGTTTTGAATGCGTGAATGTGACAACACGAATTTCGGCTAATTTTTGGTGCAATGAGTTTATAGGCGTGAAGTGTTTGTAGGTCCGACATTCACAAGACAACACTGTTGGGATTTTTATCCTTAATGTAAGTGGTATTAGTTTATTTTTAGAATTGATTGAAAGTTTCCTCTTTGTTACAAAAGTTATTTCATGCAATGATAGTCCAAACTACTTTGAATGTAAAACTTATGAGACTAAATTTTGGAGTTTTATCAAAAAAATGCCTTAAACAGCATCAATGCCAGCAACTCCTTAAAAACAAAGTCATTTTTTATACAAATAACGAATGGTACAAGTCAGCTGCTTCGGTATCGATTTTTTTGAAAAGCTTGAACATTCTCTTTTATACTTTTATATCGTGATAGCTCGGTCTTAAAGGGATAAGGGGAAAAAATGTGCCCGAAAAATTCCGTATAATTTAAAAAGAAAATCTATTTGGTTTATTAATTTTATTTTTAATGATTTTAATAGTAATTATTTAATTTAAACCTATTTTTCTCTAACGGTATTTTTGCGGTACACAGGCTAACAGTTTTTTTTTTCCGTAAGACAGATTTTTTTTACAGTACGCCATGACCCTGGCCCATATCATTCCATAATCCTATGCCTATTTTTTTTCTCGTAAGATATGATAAAACTTTTTTTGGCCCCACTCCTAAAGCATTTCTAAATTTTTGCTGGTGTCAGACTTTTTCGAAGGGATGCAGATGGTCATGCTATTTTGGAGAAGAACCGCCTACGCATAGGGCTCTTCACCTCATAAGTATGAACCAGGAATTCTGTAACTTGTCCCGATTGGGTTCTTTTTTTTTAATATTTTTTTTCGCTTTTTCTCTCCATAAAGTAATATGTTTATTTAACTTTATAATAAATACAGCGAGGAGAAAAATCTAAAAATACAAATAACGAGAGACTCGCTCGTTGGGTCTAGAGGGCGTCCATAAATTACGCGTTAGGCTTAGGGGGACGGGGGGGGGGGGTCTCAACGAATCTCATGTAATTCGCCCCCCCCCCCCAACACACACACACACAAAACACTGTACAGTTGAAGGAAATTAAGTTAAATTTATGCAAAAAAAATTCTGGACTGCAGATGATTTTATTTTAAATCCTATGGATACATTGGTTCCAATAATCACTGTGCAAGAGTCATAGACAAAATATAGTCTTAGCTAGTCTTTAGTAGAAATAATAAAGATAATTGTCTTTTCAAATGCATCCATCTTTGAGAATTTCGGAAATACGAATTTGTACTTACGAATTTTGGAAAAAAAATCTCGTGAGATAGGTGCAGGGGGTCGATCCAAATCTTACGAAGTCTCACCGAAGGTCGGGTGTCGGAAAATCATCAAAACCGCATCACGTAATTTATGGACGCCCCCTAACAGGTTCACGCCCCCTAATATTTTCTCGTGTTGCTGTTTGGTGGGTTGAATTAACTTGGGGGGGGGGGATACTTTCGTTTCTGGGAATTTCAGAACGATATTGGAAAAATATCATTCTATATTATATGTTACTAGGATTCTGAATTAAAATTAGGTTCAATGAATATTAGCAATTTTCAAACTCTCGAAGTTTCTGCTTTTATAGTGTCCGAACTGTTTTCATTTTATTCTCATTTTATAATTGATTTTCAGAGTTTTGGTTTCATTTTTGCATTGTTAAAATTTATTTCTAGAATTTTATTTTATTTGCCTATTAAATATTGGTTTTGATATTTTCTTAACTAGTATCACACGTACAATCTCCTTAAGATATCTAGACTCAATATCAAAATTTCATAATAATATCGTTAGGATATAGTTTGATAGTATATGCTACTTAGGATTTGGAGTTAAAATTGAGTTCAATGCATTTTCTGCCGTGGGAAGGTAAACTGCAGTATCTACACTCTTAAAACAAAAGAGTGAAATTCACTCCTATAAGAGAAGTGCATTTTCGGCACCGGAAAGGAGTGGAAATTAACTCAGACTGAGTTAAAACCGCTCGTTTGTTTTAAGAGTGTAGACTACTGGGTTGGACTATATAGTAGTAAGCCCTCAATAACTCTAGCCTACAAAAGTAGACATACATGGAGCGACAGGAGATGTGAACTTTTACTTTTAACATTTTTTCACAAAACTATTGCTTTTAATGAAAGTATGAACAATTTTTTATTTTACTATAATGCTATGTTTTAGCAAAGTACTATTTTATAGCTTTAATATGTATTGTCTATACTTTTTTTTAAATACATTTTCCTGCATGAATCAATTCTTAATATGGTTATTTTATATTAAATAAACAATAAATTCTTACATTTTCGGTAATAATGAAGGCTAGCAATAACGTAGATTAAATAAGTATCAAATCATAAATATAAATGTTTGCAATATCATATTTTTTGGCACCGATATATTTTTTCCAAAGTAAATTTAAACCATTTGAAGCAAAATATTCGTGTTTACTTTCTGTAATAAATAACATTAAAATTTTCCTTTTCGTTGTGAATTTCATAATTATGAAATCTTAATTTGTTAAACTGCTAGCTTAAATTAGTTTATTTATGATTTTAATAAAAATAGAATTTTATAAACATTGCCGCAGTACTAAGCTGCATAAAACAGAGTGTTTTACACATTTAGTTATATTCTTACTTGTTCTTACCTTAATAATAATGTCTCTTTTTATTTCAGATGTAGAATACTTCAAAATATGGCACAAAACATCGTAAGTATTTTTGTTACGGAAGGTTTCAACTTTATACACTAAAGGATTTTTTAACAAAAACTTTTTATTTTCGCTTTCAATCTCACCATTTAAATGCAAATTTCAACCAATTATTCACTCAGAATAAATTACTAAGTTGAAATAAAAAGTTAAACACTAGTTTATAATTTTTTTTAAATTATAATTAATACACTAAAAATCAATGAGCAAGGATATTTTTCCAGGAAAGGCAAAGAAAATTTGCTTGATTTAAAATTTTAATTGATACGAAACTGATAACAATTATATTATCTTTAAAAAGAAGTCCAAATCTTCAAACTTAAGTAAAAACTCAAAATTTAACAATATTGTTTCAAGCCTAGTGAAAATAAAATTAATTTCTAAAAATCAATGACTACTCAGGGTTTTTAAAGTTTTACACACATTTAGATATGCTTAAAACAATGCAACTTCTTAATATATTGATTGCTAAAATTATTTAAAATTTAAATATGATTAAAAAAATTAAATGAACATGTTAGAAGTGCCTGTGGCTACGTTTTAAAAAGCACGCTTTAAAATATTTGTTAAGTGAGAACTTCTGGTCGGTACATTGTGGGGTCTAACAAATAAATTTGGTTTAAATAAGATTTCTTTAGTAAACATCTTTCTAGCAAAAGAATAATCGAGTAATGCAGCAATGGAACAAGATCAAATTTAGGACCGTGACAATATATAGAGTTATATAATAATATATTTTTGTAGTTCAGTGGTTTTCAGTGCTTTTCCTTTTCTCCAATGAAAAGCACAAATTTTAGTAGACTGGTTTTTTTTTTAATTTTGAAGAAATTTTAAATACAGTTTCCAGATTAAGCTTAACCACGAATGAGCCCGAATGACCGCGGGTTTCCAAACCAAAGTTCATATGTGTTCATCCAATGCAAACACATTATTTTCAAAGCCACATTTCTCTAACTGTATTAAATATTTTTACAAAGTTTTTTTCATATGATAAATGTAGCTGATTTAGCGATCATTATAATCCCAAATTTTGGAATTGATTCGAATATTTTGTCTAAAATTATGCATTGAAAATTAAAAATATATATATTCGAAACATTGCAAAAGGCTTCATCCGCTATAAAAGTAGACTCATTTAGAAAAAACCTTTAACCGACTTATAGTAATGCCTAGCAATTAATAATAATACCTATAAAATCAAACTAGAAGTATATATATATATATTACATACATATTTTTATTTATTTCTAGATAAATTCAAGTTTATGGATATCCTTTCTCAATTCCATGGCAAGCCGTGCAGTGATAACAACCGGCAAAGAGGAAGACATCCTGAAGAACCCATGGGACGCATTAGATTACAAATTATAATTATTCATAAAATACATGGTATCCATAAGTCGTCCATGTTCTTATACGTTTAAGCAAATCTTACTTTTCATCAGCATACCTTTGTACGTTTTATAAAGTCATTAGATTTGTTGACATGATGTAATTGGTACTAAAATTATTTAATAAATATTTTACAACCCTTTCAATTACACTTATTTTTTTCATATATAGTTTTATTTTGTATTTTTCCATTTCACGGAAGCAAATCTCGCCAAGAGGAAATTTGGAGATAGAAAATAAACAGTATGCACAGTTAAATGATGCTATTGAAAATACTCATTATCATTACTAGTATTAAATTAAATATTAATACATGCGATAAGACACAGTATACACATTGTGCAATGTTATTAGGGAATGTGTTAGTTTCCAACCTAATTAATAGATGGAAGCACCACAAAAAGTAGGTTTCTGAATGATTCAAAAAGGGGGAATGATATTTTTGATAATATAAGGGTAGAAGTTTGCACAGTTAAATGATGCTATTGAAAATACTCATTATCATTAGTAGTATTAAATTAAATGTTAATTAATACATGCGATAAGACACAGTATACACAATTACACATTGTACAATGTAATAAGGGAATATGTTAGTATTCAACTTAAACAATAGATGGCAGCACTACAAAAAGTAGGTTTCTGAAGGATTTAAAAAGGGGGAAATGATATTTTTGATAATATAAGGGTAGAAGTTTTTTGAGTGCTGAAAGTTTTTTAAAAATCGGACTTGTGAATATAGTTTGAGAAATGTTAATAAGGCATATATATATATATAAAAGTATATTAATACTAATTACCACAAGAGAGATTTTCGACACGTTTATTTCTAACATTTATTTACATAAAAAAGTTAGGTTACAGCAACTTATAATTATATATGTATAGCAAATAGCACTATGTTAACTAAGTTAACTATCATTCCTTCGTTATACAATTTTCATTTGAGACCATTGGATCAACTAATGACTCTCCTCATGAAATCAGTTAGTTGATTTTCAAGTGACGCTAAACGTTTTTGAGACGATCATGAGATAAGACAAAAAGTCTAGGGGGCGTATCTTATTTTTCTTTAAAATGACATAATTTGGCAATCTAAAATTTAAAAAAAAATTAAGAAAATTTAAAATACTTTAAAAAATAATTAAGCTCTTTATATTAAAAGTAAAGATTCATTTGGCACGTTATCTTAATGTAGTTACAAGAATATTCTTTTTTTTAATTTATATGCCAGATTTTAAGTAGAGTAATACCTTATATTTTTAATTATTTTATTTTTTTACATAAAATTAGAAGTTCCTAAGCATTTAATGAATAGAAATATAGTTAATATTGAGAAATTGAAATTACTTAAGCAATTATTCAATTTTGCAAAACGATCCATCGTTTTAGATTTACCAAAAGTTTCTAAAACACCTACAAGATCAGCGAGACTGAAATGCATTTCAAATAAACACCTCTATCGTCTACTTCTTTCCAATGATAGATTCTACAGAAAAAGACAAGCTTTTAGTCGACTTCTCACTATTTTTCGGTTGTTTCTGCTCGGAAACTGATTGTCCATTGTAGACTCCTGAAGATTTCTGCTGGGAATCTACAGAATAATTCAAACAGTTCACAAATCCTGCAATGTCCAATTCTCTCTGATTGAATTTATCCAAAATTCTTAGAGGATCTTGATGAATAGGCGGTGTAAACTGTAGTGGTAGTGCTTCTAATACCGTGTTAAACCTTTTTTGGAAACAGTACAGCGGTGAGAGTAATTCGTCGAGTTCTTTGTCGGCGAAACATCTTCGTTTTCGTAAGCGGTCACAGGCTCTTAGAAGTAGAAGGGATTGAGGATGATGAGAAATAGGTAGGCTATGCCCTAAAGAAATAATTGTAGATTTAAGTTGTACGGTAACTTGTACGGTAACATCTATACCATTCCAATGCGGAAACTTTTAAACTTATTTCTGAATAAGTCATGTATGCGGTATGCAATGGATACTTACGAAAATTTTCTCAATAATGCTCAATAACACTATTTAGTAGGTGAAATGATAGATAAGTTACATTTTAAAAGTATAATAAGTTATAACTTTCAAATTTTTCATATTGATAATACGATTTTGTGCTGCCCTCTCTCGGAATGTTTGAAAAATGCGACAAATAATCACGATTATTTTCTCGAAAGTGCAGGCAAATACTATTTAGGATGTAGTAAAAATGATTAATATGTATAAAGTAATATAATGAAGACAGTAAATAATTTAAATAAAGTGTCATTTTTCAGAAATTCCGCGTGATGGCAGCACAAAATAATATGAAAAATACGAAAGTAGGGTCAAGTGGGGTAAGTGTGATAAACAGCTCTTGTAACTTTGGGAATCATTCTAAAAATCTGAAAGTTTGCAATATATAACATTAGACCACTTATACTTAAACTAAAAAGAAATATTGACTTTAAATGATAGTTTAAAGATAGTTTTGAGCTTTTGAATTTAAGTGCAACTGTCTGGGTTTTTTTTTCAAATTCGAAAGGTTTTCTTCCAAATTTCATAGGTGTCATATTTTTATAAAAATCATGTTGTTTTTTCTTTCTCTGTTAGTAAAAAGGATAAAGGTAAAGATATAAAACTGTTTTGGTTTATTATTTCACATGTTGTGAAGTACGGAAGTACAATCACAGTTACCCCTCAAAATATCAGTTGTGGGTAACTGTGATAAGTGACATGGGGTAAGTGTGATAATCCAAAACACCCCATTTACCTTGTGCAAAACATACATAAGTATAAAAAAATATTATATTATTATTAAATTATAAATTATTATAAAAAAACGAATAAAAGGAAATGGCCATTCCATTTCATAATATGCCAAAGGATTTTGAATTAGAAATACCAAAAACTGACCTTTCTGCTGGATGCTACATTCTTGTTGCCTTTAAAAAAATGCATGGTTAAGCACTTTTTTGGACAAGTACAGTCTGAAAATGAGGTGAATCGCGAAGGGATTACTGTAAAATTTCTTAAATATGATAGCATAACAAAGACATTCTCATGGCCAAATATAGATGACGTGTGTATAATTGATGAGGACGATATTGTTTTGAACCTCCCATGTCCAAATATGGACCGAAGAGAACGTCTGTATTTTTCGCAAGATTTTGAAAATTACAATCTGTAAAAAAAAGCAGTCTAACTAATAATAATAATTAAATAGCACCATAGGTATTTTGACTTTAAAATTGTTTGTTTCTTTTACATCCTGACTTAAGTTTATTATATCACAACATGAACCAAAAACGAAAATTCTCAATATTTTTTATTTTTCTTATCCGTATATTTCTAATAAGATGTAAAATGCTAATAAATTTATGTTTATATTAAATTGTTAAGAAAAATGTATGCTATGTAATTTATATGGCTTGAAAACACTTATTGCAACTGAAATCACACTTACCCACATCAAAATCACACTTACCCCTATGTGGGGTAAGTGTGATAAAACAGCAATGGATTTTGAAATGCAAATTTTATTCACTTAAATTTGGAATTCAAACATCTAAATTTTTTCTCACCATAGGTATGTTTCTTATAATAATTCACTACCAATTTTAGGATTTGGAATTTACTTAAAGCAGAGAACTAATTTTTTATAGGAAAAATGCAGAAACCCTATCACACTTACCCCACTTGACCCTACTTTAAAGTGAAAACTTTTTATACTTCTAAAGTGTAACTTATTCTTTCATTTCACCTACTAAATAGTGCTATTCTCTATTTTTGAGAAAACTTTCGTGAGTATCCATTGCATATACGCTTTGTTCAGAAATAAGTTTCAAAGTCCCCCATTTGAAATGAATCGAAAAATCTGTTACCATACTAACTCTGAAAGAAAATAAGTGAGTTTCATCGTTTGACATGGTAGTTTCTAGAAAGTTGTCTTTTAACGCTATCAATTTATATGCTACAAGGTATTCAACAAATTAGCACCTCTCATCTCTAAATTAAAAATAGGGCTGGGGAGCCCAGTCGGTTAGGCATTTGCCTAGCATGCAGAAAGGTCCCAGGTTCGGATCCGGGCATCGCCAAAATTACTGCCGACCTATAAACGGCCCGTGCAGCCAAAAATGTCCGACGAATAATACCCCGTGTAGAGGGAGTGCACGTTAAATATCCTTCAAAGTCCTAACGCTGCGTACGATGTCGGCCTTAACGGTTGCGTTGGGTGCCTACTCAGGTGTCGGCTCGTCACCTGACTGTGGTTCTAAAATATGACGCCCGTCTCCAATTGTTTTTTTTATATTTTTAAGATATTTAAAAATCAATTCATTTAGTTGTGATTTTAAGGTGATATAGATAGTTTCAATATTGTATGTTGATATGCTATGTTTTACTTCTTTTTTAATATGATACTGCATTATTCTTCTCCGAAACACTAATAAATTTAGCAAACCTTAAGGAATAATAAGTAAATTTTGGGAAAAAAATAGTTTTTATAATTGTGACGTTTAAAAGTTTAATATAGAACTAAATGCTGTGTTTGAAGCTTTTTTAAACGCTTGGAGAGGCATTTTGTGTGAAATTGGTTCAAAGTGACAGTTTCTGGTACAAACCTACTACTTGTTTACTTATTATACCAAAGTAAGAAATAAACTTCATAACTTTTTAAGTCTTATCTACGTGTTTACGTCTACTAAATCAAGTTCATAATAAATAATCTTATAGGCTGCATTTATAAATAATATGTAGTAAAATATAAAATTAGAAACATTTATAACCTACAAAATTACTTACTGCCAACTGACTGTTTAATGACAACTCGTCTATTGAGCAATCGTAATTGGCGTTGATATTTCTTCTTTTGTTCAAGAACGTATTGCATATCACATTTTCCATCATTTTTCATACTTGAAGAACCATGCCTGCGCAAAAAAAAATACAAAAGTTATTGTTTACAATTTATAAACTAGGGGTGTGTAACACGACATGACTTTCAATTACCACTCAATAAATAAATATACATTTAAAGGTATTTACCCTATGAAGTAATTTCAATACCTTTCAAACTAAAAAAAAGACTAAAAATCTAAAAAAAACTATAGCAGCAACCCTTTAAGCATGCGCGATTTTCTCGAAAACTTTATTAAGACGTCAAACAGGAAGTGGGAACTTCAGGTAGGCGTAAGGCTCAAACAAATACTTGTCTACCGAATTTGATGTCCGTAGCTCTTTTAGTTCAAGATGTAGAGTGGTTTCAGACAGACCGACGGACCAATGTTCAAAACCCACTTTTTTAAAATCAGCACACACTGAAACGTGCAGAAAACGCTAAATCTCCATTTTCGGATTTTCAACCCCATCGCAATAGTTTTATTACCTTATATTTTATATTAGTTAATTGAAAGAAAAAGTATCCTTATGGAGTGATCAATCAAATCAAACATTTCCCATACGTATAACTAAGTGGTTAAATGTATTGTGTGTTGAAATTTATTTATGAGAACGTCACTGCTGCTATAATTCCGTTGTATTACTTTAATACATTTTAGTAATTACAGCTTAATCTAGGGTGACTAGACGTACTGAATTTCGCAGTACAATGTAGCTTGCTATTCAACTTTCCAGCTACAAAAATTTTGCGAAATATCTTTCCGTAGTTTTTTCCAGCAAAAATAGCGTTAATAAAGTCTGATTTATGAAAATTTCATGATGATTTCATTGTCTAAAAATTAATCACTAAAACAAATCTGGTCAGGTTAGCTTGATTTCTAGCAGAAAGTGTCGTCCCAAATAAGTGGGGTAATTTATAAGATAATTACGAAATACTCATTAAAATTTAGTTTTTTATTCGGCAAAATAATTCATTTTATCGCTTTATAATATTGCTACACGAAACGATAAAAGAATGGTATTGAAATAAATATATTAAACATTGAGGTAAGCTTCATAATTACACATTTAAAAGTTTCATGCTAGGGGTTACCAAATAAAAATGGTTCCTAAGTAACTGCAACGGCTGTGTGGTGAAATTTTTCACCATATTTTTGTATTAGGTTGAACCATTTTTTAGGTTTTGGTTTCCAAAATCTAAGTTTGTCCATCATCTTCACATACAATTAAAAAAAATCTTTAAAAATATATTTAAATTTATTAGTATCATTCATTTTATAGCAAAAATATTGATATTTTAAAATTAATTATTTTCATTTACCATTGGGAATTTTTAAAAAATAGTTTATCTCAAGTTATATAAAGCAAAATTATCTCCACTTACCTCCTTAGAGCAACTTGCTTGGCCATGATTTTCTGTCTTTCAACAACAAAGAGACAGTTGTAGCATTGGCACTCTTTCCAGTGGCAAAATTTCTTGTGCCCCTTCAGAGAAGAGACAACGCCGTGTATTTTGCATTTGGCGCACTTGGGTTTCCGCAACTGACGGCGGCATTTGCCGCTATCCTCATTCGGAAGAACAGCTTCCATAGACTAAAAAATAAAATATAGTTAAATCAAGTTTACAATAGTCGAACCACATTACTCCGAGGCCGAACATGGATAATGCAAATTACTGTTAGTTCGAACAATATTACGCCTTAAAGCTAAGTATAGAAATCTGTATTTATGAGCATATGAAATTTAAGTACAGTATAGAACTCCAATTATAGAACTCCTTAGCGATTGGGACTTGAATACATTAGGAAAAAAGATAGAAATTCGGATAATTGGAGTGTATTTTAAGGGTATATTTTAATCAATTACTTAAAGTGGCTTACTTAAAAGTCATGTGGTTATAGTTTCGGACTAGATTGGATTCTGATTCTACGGTTTTGGTATTTCACGGTAACACATAAAAAAAAAGTAAAAACTGAATTTGGGACCCAACTCTTTTTATAGCTTTACAAAACTCTTCAGATGGCGCTTATTTAAG
Source organism: Oedothorax gibbosus (assembly GCA_019343175.1). NCBI lineage: Eukaryota > Metazoa > Arthropoda > Arachnida > Araneae > Linyphiidae > Oedothorax > Oedothorax gibbosus. The sequence goes on along the minus strand of CM033282.1, from coordinate 1,056,837 downwards.
GTTATGACACTAAATATTAAGAGTTTTATCGAAAAAGTTGCTTTAAACAGCATCAATGTCAGCAACTCCTTAAGAACTACGTCATTTTTCATACAAATAAACGACTGATACAAGTCACCTGCGTCGGTATCAATATTTTTGGAAGAGCTTGAATATTGTCTTTTATTGTGTAGCTACATAGCTATTTTCCTATAGTGCCGAAAATTTGTCTTATATTAATGTAAATATGTGTGCAAGATTTTGTTTCAGTTCAGTTGTTGCCTCTGGAACTGTAAGTTATGTGATCAGAATATAGTCAGCCAGACTCATTGAAATAAATTTGAACCATATTAAACTTCAAGTAAAAAAATATTTAAGAAAAACTAAAAAATCTTATTTTGCTTGAAAAACAGCCACAGATGAAACTGAAGATATTAATCAGATAAGCCAAATTTTGCAAAAACTTTCTCGCGCTATATTGGAATTTTGATTAGTACCAACTTTTTTACTAATGCAAATAAAAACAACGAAAATATTCTACGAATGTCTAAACCTATAAAAAATGTCCTTAGAAGTTAAAAATGTTCAATTTTGGGCGTTAGAACATTACCAGCACTTTTATTAGCAAAGTTGTTTTATTAAATTAACTCTTTTTAATTCGAATTATTGAGTGCTGCTCCAACTTTTGTAAAGGCTGTTTGCTTCGTCTTGAAGCATTCGGTTATTATGATGTAAACAATGCTTCTCCCCCCCCCCACCCCCTTTCCGATTCGGACCATCGGAAAGCGGGGATGGGATTTTTCAAACCGTACTTACATCTCGAAAATTAATGCTTAGTTTCACTACACAATCATAATAAAATAGTCAGCAAGACTTATTTGAATAAATGTGAACCTTATTAAACTTCAATTAGAAAATAATTAAGAAAAACGAAAAAATCTTATTTTGCTTGAAAAACAGCCCCAGATGAAACTGAAGATATTAATCAGATAAGCCAAATTTTGCAAAAACTTTCTCGCGCTATATTGGAATTTTGATTAGTACCAACTTTTTTACTAATGCAAATAAAAACAACGAAAATATTCTACGAATGTCTAAACCTATAAAAAATGTCCTTAGAAGTTAAAAATTTTCAATTTTGGGCGTTAGAACATTACCAGCAATTTTATTAGCAAAGTTGTTTTATTAAATTAACTCTTTTTAATCCGAATTAATATTCTTTAGCACCTCCATTTGTAAAGGCCGTTTGCTTCGTCTTGAAGCATTCGGTTATTATGATGTAAACAATGCTTCTCCCCCCCCCCCCCCCTTTCCGATTCGGACCATCGGAAAGCGGGGATGGGATTTTTCAAACCGTACTTACATCTCGAAAATTAATGCTTAGTTTCACTACACAATCATAATAAAATAGTCAGCAAGACTTATTTGAATAAATGTGAACCTTATTAAACTTCAATTAGAAAATAATTAAGAAAAACGAAAAAATCTTATTTTGCTTGAAAAACAGCCCCAGATGAAACTGAAGATATTAATCAGATAAGCCAAATTTTGCAAAAACTTTCTCGCGCTATATTGGAATTTTGATTAGTACCAACTTTTTTACTAATGAAAATAAAAACAAAGAAAATATTCCACGAATGTCTAAACCTATAAAAAATTTCCTTAGAAGTTCTATTAAAATTTTCAATTTTGGGCGTTGGAACTTTACCAGCACTTTTAATAGCAAAGTTGTTTTATTAAATTAACTCTTTTTCATTCGGATTCAGAGATCCGACTTGATGGATAGTTTTTGTAAAGGCTGTTTCGTCTTGAAGCATTCTGTTTTGTGACTGAAGGAGGTAGTGTGCCGTTCTAACGTATACAATGCTTCCCGATTCTTACATCTCGAAAATTAATGCTTAATTTCACTACACAATCATAATAGTCAGCAAGACTTATTTGAATAAATGTGAACCTTATTAAACTTCAGTTGGAAGATAATTAAGAAAAACGAAAAAATCTTATTTTGCGTGAAAAACGGCTATTAATCAGATCGGCCAAATTTGGCCGAATAATATTTCACTATGATTTATCTTTCATAATTGCTGATTTTTTGCCGTCACACAAAAGGTTAAGGCGCTCGCTTTGACGGATAACTTTCACGAGAGTATTGTTTCGTTGTGCTGACTGCTGGTGATGAAAAGCCGTTCAAGGTACGATAACATCCGAGGTCCCGATAACGTACAATATCACTTGAAGTTCTGTTGGATGCCAGCTCAGGTATGAATTACGTAAAAAAATAAACATTTTACCGCATAAATTTTTTGCAGCCAATTTATTGCACAAGTGAACAGCTGTTTTTAGCGACGTGGTATTAGTAGCTATTTTCATATGAATGTGCCCTGAATTTCCCAGGAGCTTCTTAGGGTTTGTTCTCATTATCTAACAGTGTTTCAGGAATAAAAGGCTTTTATTAGTACTTCCCTTTGCTAATATCCAAAATTAGAAACTATAGTTGAAATTACTCCTTATATTTCGTCGTTATTTATAAACAACCACACATTTTTATGAATGTACTATTAAATACTGTAGTAAAAGAACACCATCTAGCAGCAGTAAAAATAACAATTAATATTTAATTTAGAATATAAAAAGTTTTTTAAATAAAGGAGTTGATAAAAACGAAACGAACGAAGATATAGTTAAAAACGAAGTGTATTACTTTATTGTCACTTATAATCTGAAGTTCTTTCTGAAAAATAATTTTTCCTAGATATATTAGTGAAAAGTGTTTGAAAATTTAACTTACAAAGATGTTAAAATAATTTATTTAAAAATTTCTTTAACAAAAATTGTCTTAAAACATTAGTGTGAGATCACGACGGCACCAATTGTTACATCAAATAATGCTAAAGACATTTTTAAAGATTTGCAAATCTTCAAAGATTTGCCCGTTTGAAATGCGACGACTTTGGTAGTGTTTGCTGCAGTAAAAACCATACTTATGGTTTTACCTGCGGTTTGCGGCAATGTGCGGCAGCAAATTTACAAATTCACTTAATTTCTTCAAATTCACTTAATATTGTTACGAACTGATTGAAAACCTTTTTTAGAACAGTAAGAACGGTTTTCACTCCAGCGAGCATTACCAAAACTAGTGCATGAGAACCGAACTTTACTAATTTTAAATAAACCTACTACAGGGTGTCCAGAAAAGGACTCCCTGTTTTCAAAAATTAATAAAAAAATAAATGGATAGAGATATTAACACAATTCTTGCAGAAAACGAATGAGTCATGTCTGGAATTTGATATGGGACACTTTATTATGTTAGTTATATTTATTACGTTATTATATGTTATTAAACTTTATTATGTTCAATTTAACCGACAGATAGCGCTGCAATACCATGTGTTGGATTCCACGCAATAACTATTGCTGCTTTCCCTGAACTGAAAGCTACTGAACATTTCTGACCACGTGTCCTTCTTTTCGGTATATACGCATGTCTAGTTCTTTTATACAGCCAACACACGGTATTACCGCGCCATCTGTCGGTTAAGTTGAACATAATAAAGTGTAATAACATAATAACGTAATAAACATAACTAACATAATAAAGTGTTCTATATCAAATTCCAGACAGGACTCATTCGTTTTCTGCAAGAATTGTGTTAATATCTCTATCCATTAATTTTTATTAATTTTTGAAAACAGGGAATCCTTTTCTGGACAAATATGATTAATATTTTTCAAAATAAAAGTACAATGCATAACAGAATATTTAAGCCACGAACATTGAAAAAGAATTTGAAATTCATAGCTATTTTTAGTTCGAACTGTAAAGTGTTTTGAGACAGGCAGACGGATTAAGGCTCAAAAACCACTTTTTTAGAATCAACACCCTCCAAAATGTGTTTAAAAAAAAGCCTCAAGTTAAAATTTGTTTTAGTTTTAGCTTCCACTCTACGTTTATAACGTAAGAAGTGTCAGGTATTATAATCGTTCAGCCCGTCTGTCTGTCTCACAAACAAGTGGGTTACGTCATTTTGAAGCAAAAAATCAGATTAGGCCATTTAAATTTCAATTTTGCGCGTTATAAATTACCAGCACTTTTATTAGCAAAGTTGTTTTATTACATTAACTTTCAAAATTCTAACAACCTTTGTGATGAACATATTATTACAAAGCTGTTTGTTTCGTCTTGAAGCTTTCAGTTATTGTGACTAAAGGTATTCGTGAACCCTGACGTTCTAACGTAAATAATTACTCTCCGAGCGAGTCATCGGACAACAACTGGAGTAGACAAGACAGAAATATATTTGCTGATTCAATATTTTGTAAAACATTTGATATAATAATAATTCAACTACTAACTTGTTACTATATGTCAGTGAATAAAAAATTGACTTTTCCAACGATGAGTATTAAAAAAAGGATTATAACATTATTTTCCCATAACAGTTTTTGCCATAAATGTATATAAAATTTATATGTTAAAACACATTGCAAGTATTTTTCAAGAAAGGACTATTTTTTTTAATAATTTAAGCAGAATAAGGACTTTTTGTTATTCATTCAAATGATTGCGAAAATCTTTTATTCGTTTCTAGATACTTTGAACTTATTTTAGACAGCGATATTTAGAGCACCTGAAGGTAAACATTTTTTGCAAATTTTTACTCAAGTTATTAATTGATGATTTTGAAAGACCCAGTTTTATTTCATTAACGAAGTAATTAATTTTCTGTTTGCAGCTTCTTATTGTGTGCATAATAATATTTCCCTATGATTTATCTTATATAATTGCTGATTTTTTTGCCGTCACACAAAGGGTTAAGGCGTTCGCATTGACGGATAACTTTCACGAGAGTATTGTTTCGTTGTGGTGACTGCTGGTGATGAAAAGCCGTTTAATCTTAGAGTACTTGGCCCCCAATAAATCATAGTACTGCTTAAATCTGTGGAATCCGAGGTCCCGATAACGCACAATATCACTTGAAATTCTGTTGGATGGCATCTCAGGTAGGAATTTCGTGAAAAATTAAACAAACATTTCACCGCATAAATTTTTTTGTATCCATTTTATTGCACAGGCAAACAGCTGTTTTTAGCAACATGGTATTAGAAGCTACTTTCATATGAATGTGCCCTGAATTTCTCAAGAGCTTCTTAGGGTTTGTTCTCATTATCTAACAGTGTTTCAGGAATAAAATGCTTTTATTGGTCTTTCCCTCTGCTAATATCCAAAATAAGAGACAATTGTCGAAATTACTCCTTATATTTCGTCGTTATTTAAAAACAACTACACATTTTTATGAATGTACTATCAAATACTGTAGTAAAAGAACGTCGTCTATCAGCAGTGCGTAAAAATAACAATTAATATTTAATTTTGAATATAAAAAGTTTTTAAAAATATGTGAAAAAGAAAAAATGTGTGAAATTGTTCCTTCAAAATGTAAAAGCATTTCTTACAACACCATATTACTTAGTATTTAAAGTTTTTTTAAAAAGATTTACAATGTCGAACAACATTCAAACGATCTATCATCTTCACAATATCTCGCAATGGTGTGTTTTTCCCACTTGGTTAGATACTTCAAAGGTTTGGTTTGAACCTTTGGGGTATGAAACTTACTACACTTCTTTTAGAGAGGTTAGCCCATTTTTTTAGTTCTAGTGCAACAATGACAACAAACCAGCCAATTTTAAAAGTTGTTAATTTGACGAGAGAAGTCTCACAAGATTATGAGTTGCCGCCTTTTTAAATTAAGAGGGACTGTCAGTCCCATAGAGCTAATGCATTAGTTTTGAAATCACAACTTTGGCAAAAGTATTGCTTTGCCATGTTATCCCATTCTCACCAGGTATGGGAATCATCATAACATCCATTTAAAACAAAATTGAAAAGAAAATAACATCCGGTTATTTAATTATTAATTGATAAAATTTTAATATAGTGTCGCCATCTGCTGTAATTTTTGGCATTTTAAAACTTCAAAAATATATAATTAAATAGCTAGATAACATTTTCGTTTCAAATTTGTTTCATTTTGATGTTATGTTGATTCCCATACCTGGGGAAAAAGGGCTAACATGGCAAAGCAATACTTCTGCGGAAGTTATGATTTCAAAACTAATACATTAGCACTATGGGACTGACAATCCCTCTTAAGTGAATTTTTCCAACGCTCCTATTTTTAAATGATCACTACCAACGCAAAGTCTCTTCTCCTTACGGTAGGGTACTACTAATTCTAACATTTACATTTTTAATTTTGAGCGTTAATAAACTACCAACACTTTTATTATAAAAGTTGTATGATAAAATTAATTTTCACGCGCCGAATTGTGATGATGATTGAAGAAAACTGTTTGTTTCATCTTGAAGCATTCGGCAGATCAGCTACAAATAAGATACATTTAGCTAAGGTTTGTTGTCCATTTATTTGCATACTGTATTTCGTAAATTTTAACATTTCCGTAAATTAACAATTTCCTCGTGTAGCTTAAGTACGATTTTAAATCAACCAAACTGCACAAAATATTAATACGGAACGATTAATATACAGACCAATGAAAGTTATATTATTGCCCCTTAGTGCAAAAGGTATTATTTATTCAATAGGACCGTAAAGTAAGCGAGCATATATTATCATAATCGAATGGTTTTCCGTTGTGGTTTTGTTAAAATCGATATTTCTAACAGTGAAATCCAAAAATCCGTTTTGAAAAAAAGTTTACAGCCTATACGAAAGCAAACATATATTCGACCTGAATAATATATATTAAGAAAATTACTTCTAAAAAGAGAATTGACTGAAATAGCTAATTCTATATATTTAGCCTAGTTTTCTTTTCTTTAAATTCGAAAGAATTTTTAAAAAATTGAAAAGTTCGTATTGACATGCTGTCGATTTCCCCCCTTCCAAAATCAGTTCTATTAGTCGGATCTCGAAAAAAAAAATGTTACAAATGACAAAGGTATGACCTCAGAAACCCAACTTTCATGCTTTTTGTCCGTCTGTCTGTACGTCCGGACGGACATCTGTCTACTATTTGTCGGCGAATTTACCATTGAATAGGTATTTGAAATTAATTGGTTTCAAAAAGTCTAAATTACTGCTGGATGCCGCGTTTGACGATTTTTTCTAATGTGTATAAATCTACAGTGTAGAAGTGGTTTAAGTGACCGTTACTGTTACAAAACTACTTGTCTTTCTATTAGAATATTAGTAAGTAGTTAAATAACAGGAAAGTAGGCTATTTTAGTTCTATTTGAACTTCTTGTTATCTTTAATTTTTTTTCAAAAATTAAAAATTCTCTAAGTTTCAAATTTATATAAATGTTATTGTATATCTAAACATAACTATGGTTGCCTAAGGCAAATAAATCCATTACATAATAAATTATAATACAGCATCCATTTCATGGTTTTCTGAAACGGATGTTTTTAAAGAAAAGTATATTTAAATTCTTTCTTACACTGCAAACTCATTAATGATTAGTTTTGAAAAATGCATTCATAAACAATCATGACATTCATACAAGTTAGCTTTTGATAGTAAAATGATTATTTGAATAATAAAGATTCTTTATTAATTCTTTAAACTTATAATTGAAAATTAAACCTATTTTTTTATATTGGTCTTTTTTATTGATTCTTTGACGTGACAGTTTTCAGCCATGTGTTTAAGCCACCGGCTAACCCTCTGCAGAGAATTAAGTGAGCAATAACAACAAAGATGACTGGATCTTATTCTATGGAATTTTGGAAGCTATATTTCAAATAAATTATTTTTGTTAAATGATTCACAGCAGCGATCCATTTTATTTCTGCGACCTACAAATCGATGTTCAGAAGGGAAGACATAAAATATTAAATTTGAATTCTGATCTTTGAAATATTTCGCCTGCATATTTGTGCATCCTACTACACAGAAGTTGGATTTACCCTTTTCAGATTATTTTATTTAAAAAAAGTCGATAAATATATGAAAAAATATACTTGTAGAAACGCCTCTAAATGGGAAACAAACAGAAGTCAGTGCAATGTTTCCACACAAGTGTTTAACCATTTTCCCTGCAGGTGGCGCAGGCATTTACTCTTACGGTCTCTATAACACCACTGTTATTTTCCAAAAAATCTTTTTCAAACGTATTTCGTTAGGAAAGATAAACGGTTAATGGCCAAACATGTATTTTTGTGAATTTTTTTCATGAATCCTTGCGCCTACGAGCCTATTGGCTCTCCAGTCCGTCCATGTATTCCTACGCCGCAGCAGTCATTTACTCGCAATGCTATGTCACTAACATAGAGGTAGGAAAGAGAATAGGGAGGTCCATGGGGGGGGGGGGGGGTATATGCGCAGTAGCGCACAAATGAAGCAGGCTAGAGCGGTGCATCTTGGGATACCTCGGTGCCAGTTTCGGTCACTATGTTATGCGCAGTAGCTCGAAAAACCTGACAGCCCTGCTTCAAACCATTTGAACTCATAGACCCCTCTACCTCTTCTTCCTAGGTAACTAAACTCTACCCATACCGGAGGTGATGGGCGAACCGGACGTGACTCGAGCGGTTTGGAAATTTTAAAAAAATTGAGAAGCTACACTAAAGTAACAGTTATCGTACAAAGGAAATGGAGGGGACGCTCTCAATCTAAGAATTTGAACACATAGATTGCATACGTAATTAGCAATAAATAAAATCTTTTTTAACATTTGCAAGGATTTTTTTTATACTAAAATATGAAATATTAATATTTTTAAAAAACAAGTATAATGCAACAGGACAGAATTAACCGAATATTAAAACTCGCTTGAATGAGAATATTTTTTTAGTCGAAGTCACACATAGCGACTTCCAGTGTCAATTCTCGATGGTTTCAACCCAGGAAGGTTCTTATCAGCAAATAATGGTGTCGAATAATACTAATAAGGTTATATTATCTTTAAAAAAAAAGCCTCAAGGTAAAATATATACGTTTTTTTTATTTGAAATGTTTCGAGAGACTGACTCGACTCTTCAATGTCTTTATTTTAGTGTTTCGTTAGTAATTCAAAAGAAGTTTTTTCTAATATGATTTCGCAATGTTGTTTCAATGTTATATTTTAACCTAAAAAAAAGATTATATGCATTTGTATAATAAACTATATGCATTTGTATAATAAACTATAATTTTGTGTAATAAATTAAAAATATTAATTAATTTAAAAAATAAATAATTTTATTTAATATAATAAATAAACTTTATTTACCGAGTTTTACATATAAAACGACGGTATAGCCCTTTAAGACCGGCTATCAGATGGCGCTGATTTAAGTTTATGAGACTCAATTTTAGATTTTTATCGAAAAAATGCCTTAAACAGCATCAATGAGAGCAACTCCTTAAAAACAAAGTCATTTTTATGCAAATAACGAATGGTACAAGTCAGCTGCTTCGGTATCGATATTTTTGAAAAGCTTGAACATTCTATTTGATACCCGCACGATCGTGATAGCTCGGTCTTAAAGGGTTAACGAAAATCCTTCGTTACATCAAAACATTTTGAATTATTTGCAGAGGCAACAGAAATGTTTAAATTTTTTATGTATTTAATTACATTTAAGATGAAATTCGTTACAATGAACATGGTTTATGGTTTAACCATTGCATTGATAACTAGCTAGTTAACTGGCATTTCATTTCTTTGATTATATTTTTTAAAATTTCATGCTACTAGCGTAATCATCCAATTCATTTATATTTTATGTATCTGCAATTTTCGTCATAAGAAATTGCATAATTATTATATTTTCCTCTTGATATTTAAGCGTTTCTTCATTATATCACACCCGGTTAGATATGAAAAAAGTCAACAAGTATATATTTTTAATATATTTTTTTAGGATTATTTAGTAATATATTTGATGTTTATTTGTTGGGATCATTTATGTTTATGTTTCATTTAAAATTTTCAATAGTATTACCTATAAAATATTTTTTAAATTTATGTGTGGTAATAGTTTTGTCACAGTTTATTAAATTCAATTAAAAAATTGCAGAGGTTCTGCATTCATGTAATGATAAAAACGTGTAGAAGCTTTTACTTTTGGACCTCTAGAATGTCGTGCATAGTTTTAAATTTCAAAACACACACACTTTTATACATTAGTAAAATAATTTATAGAAACAATATGTAGTTAGATAAGCTGTGTTATCCCTTTAAGACTCCGTCAGATGGCGTTAATTTAAGTTTATGAGACTAAATTTTAAGAGTTTTATCGAAAAAAATGCTTTAAGCAGCATCGATGCCAGCAACTCCTTAAACCAAGTCATTTTTTTATACAAATAAAAAATAGTTCAAGTCAGCTGTTTCGGTATCGATACTTTTGAAAAGCTTGGACATTCTCTTTTATACCCGCACGATCGTGTGAGCTCGGTCTTAAAGGGTTCTGAAACGTTGAAAGTTTAGGTATGTTTCCCAAACATAAACAAAGAAGCAAACGCTTGAAAGTAAATATTTTTATGGAAGGGTCAAAATAGTTAATATTCCAGAAATCTTCAAATTTTTAAAAGATTATAGCTTTCTTATTTTAGTAAAGCTATATTTTTTTTTACGTAAAATGTTTTTTTGATCCGGAATTTATGTAGATATATTTTTTGTCAAAATGCAAACCGCAAATCTGATTGTCTTACAATGCATTGCACACTTATTAAAAAATGAACTTCGTTTTTTTTATACTTTTGGTATCGATCGATTTTATGTAAACTTGTTCGTCTTAGAACGCCTTAAACATAAATTCGGTATTTCTCGGTAACCAATAAAAAAAATAATAAACATTGAATTTGGGACCCAAACTCTTTATCCCTTTACGAACCCTTCGGATGGCGCTTATTTAATGTTATGAGACTAAATGTTAAGAGTTTTATCGAAAAATAGCATCAATGTCAGCAACTCCTTAAGAACTATGTAATTTTTCATACAAATAGACGACTGCTACACGTCACCTGCGTCGGTATCAATATTTTTTGAGAGCTTGAATATTGTCTTTTATGCTCGTGCAATTGTGTAGTCAGGTCTTAAAGGGTTATTGAAAGCTGCCAGTTTTATGTAAGTACACATTGAAAATACCCATCCTCGCTTTCCGATGGTCCATTTTAGAGGGAAAATTGTTTACGTTAGAACGGCACACTACCTCCTCCAATCACAATAGCCGAATGCTTCAAGACGAAACTAACAGCCTTTACTAAACAATGCTCAAAGAAAGGAGTAAGAATGGTACGAATTTAAAAAGTTAATGTAATAAAACAACTTTGCTAATAAAAGTGCTGGTAAATCTAACGCCCAAAATTTAAAATTTAAATTTTTAATAGAACTTTTTTTACTGGTTTAGTCATTCGGGGAATATTTTCGTTTTTATTTGCATAAGGTATGGTAGGCAAAATTTATCGTATTTAGCTTGTCAGGCATAAGCTGTAAAAAAATACATATTTTGTCTAGTCCTTAGGATTGATGCATTACGTCCAACCTCCCCCCCCCCCTTTTTGTTTTAAGCTGTGGAGTAGGGTGTACCTAAAAAATAATAATTTGATGTCAAATTTTCGACAGTACGGAAAAGTTTGCCTTTTGTTATTTCTATAGTATATGTGCGAAATTTGGTTGATCTTAATTAATGTATCTAATTACCTAAGGGGCCATTCATTATTCAATAAACAATATTAATTTATCATTTTTTTTCAGAGTTTGTAAAAAATTAAGAAAATGAAATCTTTTTTCCCATAGTGCGGAAAATTTGTCTTATAATAATGTAAGCATGTGTGCAAGATTTTGTTTCAGTTCAGTTGTTGCCTCTGGAACCGTAAGTTATGAGATCAGAATATAGTAATCAGCCTGACTCATTGAAATAAATTTGAACCATATTAAACTTCAATTTAAAAAATATTTAAGAAAAACTAAAAATCTTATTTTGCTTGAAAAACAGCCCCATATGAAACTGAAGATATTAATCAGATCAGCCAAATTTTGCTTCTCGCGCTGTATTGGAATTTTGATTAGTACCAACTTTTTACTAATACAAATAAAAACAACGAAAATATTCCACGAATGTCTAAACCTATAAAAAATTTCCTTAGAAGTTCTATTAAAATTTTCAATTTCGGGCGTTAGAACATTAATAGCACTTTTATTAGCAAAGTTGTTTTATTAAATTAACTTTTGTTAATTCGATTTTTGATGAATACTGTTTTGTAAAGGCTGATTGTTTCGTCTTGAAGCATTCGGCTATTATGACTGGAGGGTATAGTGTGCCCATTCGAACGTTAACAATTACCCCCCCCCCCCCTTAATGCTTAGGTTCACTACACAATCAGAATAGAATAGTCATCAAAACTTATTTAAATAAGTTTGAACCGTATTAAGCTTCAATTTAAAAAATATTTAAGAAAAACAAATAATCTTATTTTGCATGAAAAACGACCATAGATGAAACTGAAGATATTAATCAGCTCGGCCAAACTTTTTCGTGCTGTATAGGAATTGCAATACCAACTTTTTTGCAAATGCAATTAAAAAAATAGTTTTTGATGTCGAATTTCCAATATAGTTCCGAAAATAGGCCTTATGTTATTGGTAGTATGTGAGTAAAATTTGGTTGATCTTAATTAATGTTTTCAGTTGCATCTGAAGCTGTTCATTATGCAAAATTAGATTTTTCCGGGTTTTTTTATTCTTTTTAATACGATTTTAACGGTTTGAAATTTATACGGTTAAAGTTTAATATGGTTTTAAAATGTATTCCTTTGATTGTTGCTGACGGTTACATTCAGATTTTGTATTAAAACTAAGCATTAATTTACGAGTAAAAGTCACGATTGTATAAATCCTTCCCGCACTCAGAAAGAAACTTGTTGACTTTTTCAATACCATTTTTTTTTCAAAGTTACTACAAGTTGTGTCGAAATAATACGAAATTATACACTAATAATACCAAATGGTAATGCATGGTTAGCACAAAAATTGTGTTAAAGGCACTGCGCGCATGTATTCTCCCGAAATGTAGTTCAGCATCTGCTCGGATAAATAGGCGTACTAAAAAAAATTCGCCTAATTCGCTTTTGATTGAATGTGTAAAGGTACATAGGTGATTCTAATATGTGTATATTTTAAACAGCAAATACCACCCTATTTTGCAGTTAACCAGCTACCTTTCCCCGAAGTGGGAGAATATTGTGACTTGGGCGACAAATCGTAGCCTACAGGCGGCAAATCTTTAAATCCGGCCCTGCATACACTAAAGTAATTGAAAACCAAACCTAATCCGATACATTTCACCCATGAGAAAATGACTTAGGTCTGGGGGCCCTGGGTTCTCGCTCTATCAGTTGTGTTGAAACAACGCAAATTTGTGTTCGTTTGTCATCAACACAATATTGTTGTGTTGCCATTTTTACACAATTCTTGTGTTCCATTTTTGTTGTTTGAATACAATTTTTTCTGAGTATTTAAAAAATATCTCTTTCGGTATTTTAAAATGAATGTTATATTTTTTATACATATTTCAGAAAATAGTCTAGTTAACAGTTTTTTTTTACCAGTTGTGCATGAATATACGAATCTCCTTTTCTCACGATCGTCAGTTGGGTTGAAACAGCGCAAATTTGTGTTCGTATGTCATCAACAGAATATTGTTATGTTGCCATTTTTACACAATACTTGTGTTGTTTGAATACAATTTTTTTTCTGGGTGTACTCTCGGCCCCATACACAATTCATGGTACCAGAGGCAACTGAGGCGACTCTTTGCAATTCCACGGTGTCAGACATAAAAAATTTCTCAAATTTTTCACTTAAAAACAAAAATTACTCAGATTAAAAATATTTTTTATTTGCCGAAATAATTTTTTGAGACTTATATTAATATATTCTCATTTGAGAAGATTACTATGATTGAAAGGAGGAAATTTCAAAAGGCACATTGAGGCTTAATATTATGAAAATTGAACTATATATAAAGAGCTTAATTTTAAAAAAAAAGCCTCAAACTATTTTACTAACTTTGAAACGACTTTTTTGCTTTAAATCATTATGAAATCATCGCATTTTGTGATTATTTCTTACTGGGAAGGGTTTTGAAGTTTTTTAAAGTCGGATCGGTAACGTGTCACACTAGCGAGGCTTGTTTTGCAAAGATATGTCATTACTAATATACTTTAGAATGAAAACTACTTTATTTAATGCCTTTTATCATTATTGTGAAGCACATTAATTTAATACAATCCAAATATTTTTTTTTATATCAAATAATAGTTTTCGTGGACTTTAAGAATCTAACTAAAATTCAAGTTTGACAATACGAGAAATAAAAAATAATAACAATTATAAATAAGTTAGATCAGTATCGTTTAGAAAATTTAGTATTTGTCACCGAAATACGCACAAAATCGTTAAAAATATTTCGTAAACATGTGCTTAAAGGATTATAGTATAGCTATATTTCGACGTTTTAATAGATGATTGATATTATAATTTAATTTCGCCATCAGATCTGTACCGCCTCATCACATCTGTAAATTGGCACTTTTCATAATATTGACCCATTAAAAGATGATTTTAGACATTAGCACCAAGATGCGATCCTTGAAAGGTATGACGGATATCCCCCCGCTTCACCCAACACCAATGCCGGGGAAATAAGTTTCTCCATTAAGTTCAACAGTTTTTATTGGCATTTTATGTTTAATTTAATATTTTCCTTGGAATTTCTTGCATTAAATTGCTGTTTAAATATATCATTTCTATTTTTAAAAAATTATAAGAATATATTAGTTAATAATCTTTAAAAAAATATTGATACGTGTCTTCAAATTAGTCAACAGAGGATGAGAGAAAACAAGTTTAATTAGAAGTCGTTACATTAAAAGATTGCAGTAGTTTCCAGAAGCAATGAACAACCAGTTACCATTCCGTTTATTAATTCATATTTAATGGATTGGCTTATAATTCATGAAAAAGTACTTTCTTAAAATCATACCTATCCGAGTAATATATTGTTTCAGAAAATGCCAAAATAATTTTGTTTACTTAATTTGAGTATTTAGAACACCGCACGTTAACGGGTTTTGTGGACAAGAAATTTGAATTTTTCCACGTTGCTTAAATGCAAAAGGCAATAATTGGATTAATTAATTTGATTACTATACACTAAAGTTCCATATTTCATAAATTGATTTTTTAGTAAAAGAAATACCTGTTTATTTCGAGTAAGTCATTTCAGATTGCTATTTGCCAAGGAAAATAATTAGGTTCCAAAACATATAATGCATGGCAGTGTCTCTGTTATGTTAACATAGATCCTATTAGTTGAAGTGCCATTAAAGTAGGAAAGATGCTACACAAATAGCTCGATAGAAGATAGTTTTTTCTAAGATGATTTAATGTTATTCTTCATTTAGAAATATATTAAAGTTTAGTGGCAAAACATATAAAATACTAATACAGATGTCCGACAGTTTAATAATAAGAAAGGAAAAAATTTGGACATTGAAAATGTTTTTAAAGTTCTACTAGTACATGTTGAGGCCCAGTGGCTTAGTGGTAGGTAGTGCTTCGCATTGCCCCGCCACAGGTCCGGGATCGAATCCCGGATTGGGCCAGGTTGACCCACCCTTTCATCCCTTAAGTGGGTCGATAAAATGGGGACCAAGAATGCTTGGAAACTAAACACTGGGGGGTTCCGTGTGAGGCTGACCACCTTACCGGTATATATGCCTAGCACCCCAACGCCTTAGGTTACGTAAGCTGAAATGGGCACGGCAGGCCTTGGCCCACTAATGGGATGTTGCGCCAAGGAGTTTAGTTTTTATTTGTAAATGTATATTAATTTTTTGATCAAAAGTGCTTGCTTAAACCATAGCACCTTTTGAAGTTTATTCTTATTCAGTGTGTGTGCGGGTTTATTAATTTTTTTAATAGACAAACATGTTGCAAATTTTCAAAACCTGTCACCAAATGATTTATGAATATGAGATGTGTATATGTCTTATCCATATATGTATAGTATGAATTTAACTTAACCAAACCTCAAAGAATTCCGTTGATCAAATCGCTATAAATTGATTTCAATTTTAAAATAATTAAACTTTTAATGCTTTCAACTGTTAACAATATTTTTTACAACTTAAAATTTTAAAACGTCAAACTAATTTTTAGCATATATTATTATAAATCTGCTCTTGATTTTGGCCGAACACAAATCCCCGTCATCCTACTTATTTGTCAAACTTGCAAAGTTTGGAATTTAAGAAAATCACCCAATAGTGAGTGAATAAAAAACTAAGATACACAGTGTACAGTGTGTGCCATAAATATGCAATGTAAGATGAAGTCACTAGTGGAGCAATGTAAATTGGTTTAATAAAATAGAATAATTCAGGAATGGAACTATGGACCATAGAAAAATTTAGAAGCATTTCGATAAATTTTGCCCTGGCTCAACACGTTCTATGTTCCATATAAGATATTTCCCCCTAGAAAAAAGAACATGATAATATGCAATCGGGATATTTTATCTTATTATATTTCTCTATCATTCCATGGGTTCATGATACTCAAATAAAGTTTCAAATCCTTCTTTTTATTAGACTTCATTCAGAAGTCCTTTAATATCGAAGCCTAAATAATAATAATCCCAATCTGAATTTATCGCACATACTGTAAAAAAATCCTATTATATTAAAAAAAAAATTGGCAACAAATTACCCTGAAAATATCTGTACGCAACGAACGAAATCTTTCGACAGAATTTTTCTGTAGCAATGTAAATTAGTTTAATAAAATAGAGTAATTCAGGAATGGAACTATGGACCATAGAAAAAATGAAGAAATACAGAAAATATTCTTGCCTAACAGGATATTTTCTGTATTGCTTTGCGCGTTAAAAAAAAAGAAAGAAATCGCCATGCCATAGCCCGCATACGAACCCTCGTTGCCGGCATAGGAGCCATACACACTGTCCACTAAACCATCGCGGCTGCGGATGTACTTTCTAAATATCATATTTAATTTTCGTAATCAAACAGAAAAAAACCTGTTTTCAACCGATACAATCTTAATTAGTGGTTACAAATTTTATCCGTTTACAGAGAAAATGTGCCTTTTGGTAAATTAAAAATTAATTTCACAGTAAATTTCAGTACTTTTAGAAAACATAAATTTTCTGTAGAAAAAATAACAGTAATATTTTTTTAAACATATATTTTTTTCACAGTGCAGTACGCGCAAAAGTGGCATATCGTCAAGTGAACTCAATAGAAGAAGCGTCTCTTTTTCTCGTATTGACGGCGATTCTCACTCAAAGAGACAGAGAGCGCATTTTTAGAATGCAACAGCATTGCTTCATGTTCATTATCAGCGTGTAATAATTTTAATAAATAAGGATAGTTTAGACTTCCAATAAAATTCATGAAATTATTTAATATGATTAATATAAATGTCAAGTCCGAAATTCAAATTATTAAAAAATGAATAAATAATTTGTAAACGTGTTGAAAAATATCTGGCAGAAAATAGCATCGTTAGTCGTTTTTAAAAAATAGTCTGATTTCCTCAATGTTTTTGATTTTCTACAAAGAAATGTGGCTCTTTAAATTTTCTATCATTTCGCAGTGCGTTTTAAATCACTGCTATAACTAGGGGTCAACCCCTAATCATGTGAAAAAAACAAGTAGGTTTGTAGCAGTAACTGTCATCTATATATTCGCTTCGACACACGATATATAAACCTCAGAAAAAAATCGACAAACATAATATTTGGTTCTAATTAACACTTTTAGTCACCATAATTGCCTATTTTCATTTACTTTCTTTCGCAAATTTAACTATTCTTTATCGTTTGCCAAAACAATTTACAGTTCAAAGAATAAAATATAGTACGATTATTTGCTCTAAAAATAGAAGCGAAATTTATTATAATATCATTCTTCCTATCCCTTTTCGACCTGAGCTACACAATTGTGCGTGTATGAAACAGAATGTCCAAGCTCTTTCAAAATATTGATACCGACACAGGTGACTTGTATCAGTCGTTTATTTGTCTAAAAAATTACGTAGTTTTTAAGGAGTTGCTGGCATTGATGCTGTCTAAAGTAACTTTTTCGATAAAACTCTTAACATTTAGTCTCAACCTTAAATAAGTGCCATCTAAAGGGTTCGTAAAGGGCAATTCGCTAAAAAGTAAATTAAAAAATGAACAAAACATTTCTATTAAAAAAAACTTTGTCTGTCGCTTACTTAACACATTTATAATGAAACATCAAAAGAACATTATTGTGTTATACACTATGATGTTATTCCATACTGATTTTATATCACAAAAATAAATATTCCTTTATGTTTTATTTTCATTTTAAATAAATGTTCTCGTGCGTTTGACGAAGTGGCAGCATTGGTAATATTTAATAAAAATTAAATTTTCTTGTTAATTAAATGGGGATTAATTATTTTTATTTTTAAATTTTACATTAATTTCTATTTTAAGTTTTTAATGAAATTTCGGATGTAACCTGATTTTTTTTGCAAAAATATGACGTACCTCACTTGACTTGTGTAAGACTCGTGGTTCGTTCTGTGAAAGTGGGTAAATGACAGACATACGGACTAAATGATTATACAGTAACCCTTCGTTATATCGCGCATTCGGATATATCGCGGATTGTATCAAGTCTCACTTTTTTCCCCGTTTTTTTTTTTCAATATGTACTTTCAAATGATGGAAATGAATTCCATGGTCAAATGATGGAGAAAGCCAATAATGCATTCGAAAGATGCAGTTAATAAACTTCCGTTCTTTGATATTTGCCGGAAAACAGGTTTTACGAGAAAAATCAAAGCAGCTAACTTTAGATGGATTTTTTACTAGAAAATGAGTGAAATATGTATAGTATTACCTGTACAATAATGTGTGATGTTTATAGTAATTATAAGGTAACAGGGAACAAAACGGCCACTCAAAATATCGAATTTTCTTTAAAATTTAGTTACTGAATCGTGCCTTTACGAAAGAACTTCTATGATGCACATTTGAATATGGGGCTGGAGTTTGCAAATTTGGTAGTTAATTTCAATATTACTTTGTTGCCAGCTTTTAAATGTCGTTATTACAAAACACCAATTTTCAACCTTAAGGTACACTTTTCTCTTTTACTAGAAGGGTTGAAATTTTTTGTGATGTCGTATACGTGTCTATTTAACACAGTGAACCAAAAATATTCCCCAAAAAATATTAAGTGAGTAAAAATAAGACGATTTTTCTGATTGAAGAAATGCGCAAAATTTCTATTTAGGTTAATAACTTAAAATTATAAATGTTTTATCGCCAAACTTGAGGTTCATTGCGTTGACTGGACTTTTTTTATTTTTATAAAAAAAAAAGTATTTTCAGATACACGCAATAGTTGTGCTGGAAAGAGTACCTAAAAGCTAAAAATCGGTGTTTTAAAATAATGACTTATGAAGCTGGAAACAAATTTATATTGAAATTAACTATCAAATTTGCGAACTCCAACCCCATATTCAGATGCGTATTATATAAAAATTTTCGTAAATATTAATTTTAGTGATTGAAAGTTAAAATGAAAATTTGATATTTTGAAGCATCGTTATGTTCCCTGTCCCCTTAATAATGAGTCCTTCCTAAGTTTTTGTTTCTTTCTTAGCGTAGTTATATTATTTAATATGATTCAATCTTTCAAATAATGTGATTCAGCTTAAAAACTTTGTTGATGGCATAAATACAACCAAGGTATAATATTTATCAAGTCGCTCGTTACATTCGGTTATATCGCGGTTTTTTTATTGTCTCCCGGGAAGCGTTTCTAATGCCTTTCGCATTTTCGATGGGCCCCGAAATGGCCCTATTAACCTATAATTAGCTATGCCGACACTAATTAGATAAAATTAATGGTTTGTTCATATTTGAGTTTTATTTGTATACAAATTAAGTTTATTGGTTTAATGTTCACCAAATACTATCTCATCGTTAGTCAAGATATGTAACGAAATAATGAAAATTAGTTATGTTATCATTGCTAGGGAGGTTGAGGTATTAAATGCTGGTTCCCAATTTCGTGCTAGGGTTCACCAAAAATGGTTCCTAATAGCAACAACGGCTGCGTGGTAAAATGTTTCATTGTGTTTTTGGAACTCGGTTGAACCATTTTTCAGGTTTTGGCTGCCGAAATCTGAAAAATAGTTCGACCTAAAATACAGTAAAACTTTCACACCACAGTCGTTGCAGCTACTATGCACCATTTATTGAATTTGATATCGAATACGAATTATTTTTAACAGTGTGGCTTGAGGATTACCTCGTAGGAATAAGTCCAAAAACAATCACTTAATTTCATACCACTGATAGATAGAGCAAGCACCTCAGCTGAAACCAGATACATTCTTTTTTGTGTGAATGTAAGTTTAAAAATTATGTACATAAGTTTTTGTTTACCATTTAAACTTTCTAGTAGTACATTTACAAAAATCCAACTATTTTGAACTGATAGGGCTTCAATTATATTTAAGAAGCAATATACATAAAGGAAGGTTTCGTTATTTTTCGATGATAAAAATAAATCTTACCTATCAAATATTAGGGTTTTAGTTTTAGTAATTCTACAAAAAATACCTACACATTAACCAGTTAACTGTTTGTGTGAAAAGTGCATTCACTTTCATGTTTCCATATCTTGGGTATTGTTGTTACTTCTATTTTTCTTTCAAATGTATGCGTTTTCGAATTTTTAAGCTCTATCACATAGTTTTAAATTTAAAATCAAAAATGTTTTTTATAAAAATCCTAAACTAACCATCTTATCTTACTTTCGATTATTCATAGTAGCAAGATTGGGACAACAAATGAAAGTTTTAAGTAAATAGTTGAATTTTCAAATAAACAAACATAAAAAGATACACTTAAAATTATTACAGACAGAGGAATATACAAATAATATTCTAAAATAAATCCTACCTATAGCACTTCCTTGTTACAATGTTTCTTCTGTTGCGGTGAGTGGGAAGATTTCAAGGACTTGATTCCTTTCTCAAAGGTAAAGAATCCATGCAAAGCGAGGGAGGAGCTTCTGAAGCATTTACCTACATACCATTCGCCAAAAATATGGTGGGGGAGGATCTGTACCTCTTTAGAAGTCTCAAATCTCATCTACAAGGAGTTTAATTTAGATCCGTCATCTTCAGCTACGATTTGTCAATGTCACATTTCGTATGTCCACACAGAACAGTCAGTGTGGGGTATCAGATTAATTATTTCGTCGTTTTACATTTTCGTCGTTTGGTACTCTGATTTCCGGCCGTCAGCGGAATTTTGAGATATAACTGTGGGTAATATTGTTGTGGGAGAGATTACCTAAGTAGATTCGGAAATAGTGCTTTGGTATACTTTGGGGAACTTATCTGGATATTTCAAGGAATGTAGTATTAATATTAGATTATGAAAAAAATGGAAAGGAAATAGTAGCATAAACGGTGTTTTTACTGTCTCCTTACATTTGATATGAGTAATTCGTATCTGAGAAAGGATTCATGTTGGCTCTCATAATTATTTTGTTAAACTGATATCTACAAAAGTCGGAGACAAGCTAAAAATAATGGTGTTCACTAAACTGCCATGGCAAATATAGAACTAGCTACTACATTTAAGACTTTAATAAAAATACGATGTTTGGAAGTTAAGATAGCTGCACCCCAATTGATCCCATGAGTTCTAACTTTTTGACTTAAGGTAGTTAGCTAGCTACATCTTATCTATCTGATTATTCCACTGCTGCATAGAACGTTAACATTTTTGCACTCTTGTTGCAGCTCGGCAATCGGCATGAACAATCATAGATTATTATAGAGTTAAAAAAAATTATGCTGGGCTTCACCATAATAATGGTTCCTGGTAGCTGCAATGACTTGTGTGGTGAAACATTTCACCACACAGTCGTTGCAAGTACTAGGAACCATTTTTTGGTGAAACAAAGTATCAAATTTTTAGCAGTGGTCATATTGCCTGGCCATAATTTAACATTATAACATGTGGACTTATTTCAAACGATGTATTTATGTATCTACACAAGTATCCATTATGTGTGATTCTGTTGATGTCGCATTTACATAAACATAAAAAACAAGTGACACTATTCATGCAACCAACATCCGTTGTAAAAAACACCATTCTGAAACGTATTTTAGTTATCTCAAGCAAGGTGGTCAAAAGTGGCTTTAAATGTTAAACAGGCAATGCTTCAGGTCTTGAGTGGCGATATAAATGCTAAATGGAAGTGAATTCTTTCTAGATCCTCGATTGCAGGATTAATGTCAAGTGGAAACAGAGCACCAACCGGATCACCGATCAAAAAAAAAGGACAGAGAGCTGGAAGTTCGTCACCTGTAACAAGCCAATTGGCAAAGGAGGCCTCTATCAAAAATTAATTGTCTAGTACATTCACAAAAAACGATCTTCTAAACGAATTTAGCCCTTTATACATCGCTCATTATATACTCATCCTCTAAAATAGTCGGGTTGGGGAGCCCAGTCGGTAAGGCACTTGCCTTGCGTGGAAAGGTCTCAGGTTCGGGCCGGGGTATTGTTAAAATAACTGTCGACATATAAATGGCCCGTGCAGCTAAAAAAATCCCTCGAATACTCCGTGTAGAGGAAGTGCATGTTATCTATACTCCAAAGTCCCTACGCCACGGTTCGATGAAGCCCAGAAAAGTTTCGTTAGGTGCCTACTCAGGTGTCGGCTCGTCACTTGACTGAGGTTCTAAATAACGACGCCGTTCGCCAATAGCCCCCGTGTTGCTTGCTCTTGTGCGACAATATTTCAACCTAACCCTAACCCTCTGACCTATAGTCATGGAATATAATTTTTTTACGATATTTTAAATAATAACATTGATTGCCCGTCATTAATACAATTACTAAATTTTTATGCTCCTAAACATATTACCCAAAATAAAATTGTCTTAAGTAAAACCCACTATTTAAAAAATTATCTTAATAACCTATCCATTTCTCATTTGATTAACCTAATTAATAATATACCCTCTCCTAGCGATATTTTCTTTGATACTTTTCCTAAGCTAAAATGGGACATCATTTCCCTAATTGTGTAATTGTATGTGTTGTATTTTTTATGTTCTTTGTGTTTATATTTCTATTCCTGTTATGTAAATGGATATTTTTTTATATATGACTCTGTAAATAAATGAACAAATAAACAAACAAATAAATAACGAAAGTACGAAAATTAGTTGTATTGTTGTAGGCGGCCTTGCTTGAGGGAACCACAGATAAAAGGCTTCTAGTATAGAAGTCTTGATCACGTCTTACCTCCTCTTCTTTCTCTAACCCACCCAAATGATTCAAGAAACCGAATCTCCAAATTTTCCCACCACAGTCCCCCATCGGTGTTCCTTTCATGTTCTTACATAACCCTCTTAAGTACTAATCAAAGGTCCCTCTGACAGCCACACTTCTCTCCGGAAGGTAAGTACCACTTCCTTCCCTACTTTCTGAAGCAAAAAACTATCTAATAGCGGCTAAGGAATGCTAAGCATAAACCAGAGGAATCGCCGCCTGCTTTGGGAAAGTTGTAACTGATATTTTCATAAATCATCTAAATGTCCATATGAGTTTTTCCCGAAACTGTTTTTAAATTTAGGTAGAATTTTTGTAGTAATTTATCCATGGGGAAAATTATTTATCAAGAAAAAATTGCCACATACACGGTAAAAAAAATACAGCATATTTGCCGCATATTAACTGCGCATTCTGCTGTATTTGAGTGCAGCTGGTGCTGTAAATATAATTTTACAGAACTTTCTTGCTCCGTTGACCGGACACTATCCCTTTACGACCCGAGTGCGGGTATAAAATAGATTGTTAAAGCTTTTCAAAAATATTGATACCGACGCAGGTGACTTGCATAAGTCACTTATTTGTATTAAAAATGACGCAGTTCTTAATTAGTTGCTGGCATTGATGCTGTTTAAGGCAACTTTTAAAGGAAACGATAAAACTATTTTTCTCGATAAAACGAACCTTTCAGGCAACGATAAAACTTTAAGATTTAGTCTCATAACCTTAAATCAGCGCCATCTGAAGGGAGTGGTAAAGGGCTATATCTTCTTTACACTTTGACGAATAGGAGTTTTGCAAATAGAGTAGGGTGACTAGACGTACTGCATTTCGTAGAATACTGCTTTTTAAAAACACATACTACCTATTTCAATGAGCCCAAAAATACTGAAAATGCCCATTTTCGTCCGTCTTGCAAAATGTACTACAGTTCAAGTATAAATAATAATTAGTAAACTAGGAATCTAAGAAATTACCAGCAATAGTCCAAATCAGTTCAATTCATACATTTTAGACAAAACATATGCAACTAGTAGTGGTATTTGAGCTGATCTGAGATATATAGATATACACTAGTACTGTTCTGAGTTACACTAAAATGTTGGGATGTCATTGTATACAGCAAAAATGAACGTGGTTAAATAAATGTGATACAAATACAGCAAGTGAAACAGTCCTCCCCTGAGAGGAAGTATAGATAATATCGTAGAGAGAGTCTAAGAGCGTACAATTTCATTTCTCGAAGTGACAAACAAAAGTTTGATAGTGTTGGGATTTGTACATACTATTTTCGATATCGACATTTAGTCGTAGACAAAGCGTATTTATATCTCCCTATTTCAATGTTTAAAATTTTATCTAACTTCAATTTCTTTGAAATATAAATGCAATTATTAAAATAAAATTGTGTCTGTTGCTCACTTTATATAATTATAAATATTTTAAACCAAAATATGAATGTTTTGCATTCGAAACTTAACACTAAAAAATCACAATCAAAAATTGTAATCATTTATGAATATTATTTTCTTTATTTTGGTCAAAATCTAGTTATAAGGACAAAATCCTCCTACAAATATTTTAATCTGTTCTTTTCACACATATCCGGAATTCTTTCTATAGTTGAATTTAAAGTTGGTGTTACATGTGTCTTTTTACATTATTTTTCTTGATTTTAGTACGTACAACATAAAATCAGTTAACAATTAAACTCTATATCCTTTATAAGAAATTGAGATTTTTTCTTTCAATTGTATAAATGCATCTAATAAAAATTAATTAATGCTATTTTATCATTTAAAGAGTGCATAAAATCGTCTATTACAATTAAATCTCCACTATCATATTTCTCAGGCAAACCGTTTATAAAAGTGAATTGGGGTTCTTCAAAAAACCATGGAGATGCATAAGTGTAACACCATTTAACGTTTTGAAATTTTAATTCATAAATATAATTTTTAATCATTTTTCGTGCCAGTGAACTTTTACCGCTCTGACTGGGTCCGATGATTAAGTACGTGCTCGGCTTTTTTAAGAGAATCCTTTTCGTCTAATAAAGATTTCAATAAAATGTGTGTACAGTCTTTAAAACACGTGCATCAAATAATCATTTTTTGAAATTTCTTGTCTATATGTAAAAAGTTGGTCGACTGTCGGAAAAGCACTTCTTTTTACCGAAGCATATGTGGAGGAAAACAAGCTGTGATTATGAACCTCTGGTTAAGTTACAAGGCCAACGCAAATTAAAACCTTACTCGGCGTCAGGACATAAAATTACTTAAAAACTTTTTCTGTAGAAAATGCGTAAATTCATCAAGAACTACGAGGTCAATAATGCTAATATATGACATGTACGCGGCAACAAAAATCTCAAGAAGCAAAACGGTTAAGAAAGAAAAAAAAGTATACAGGTCGCCACACTTAGTAAAATTTAACATTAATCTGACTGGTATTTAAAAAAGTAAAGCCATTTTAACGTTCTAAAATTTAAGTAACTATGTTCTTGGTGTAAATTTGCTTTTTTTGTAATTCAGTTTTTAAAATTTGGTTTGAGAAAATTTTTTGGTTTTCAAATTAGAAGAAAAAAACTTTAGAGTTAAATTTCGGTAAATTAGTATTAGTTTTCTTGTTGAAAAATGTAACGTCTTCAAAGTATTGATTCAAAGTAACACTAACTCATGTATTTTTAAACCCTGTGTGCGGGAGAAAAATTAGTTCGCTTTTAAAAATAAGTTAAACAATGAAGATTAATTAGCCAATCTCGCTCGCTACTCTCTTTCTTTGTTTTAAATAGCTTTTTTTTCTCGGAGATTTATTTTAAGAGTGGTTAGTTTATGTTATGGTTACTTTTTGGTTGAAATAATGTTGAGAATTAGCTAGACAAAGGATATTAGTGACGTATTTCAACCACTGTCAAGTGACGCGGCCAATACTTGTGCTGGCATCTAACGCAAATTTATAGCAATATTGCAGCAACTTTGCTTATAGTTATACTTTGCGTTACTTAACTTAATAGTTTCTTTATGTGAAAAGATACATTAATTGCTATTTTTAGGTAAATTTAATGTCAATATGACACGTATTTTAAATTAACAGACATTTTAACTCTGAGCATTAAGAGTACATTCTTAGTGTAAAATTGTTTTCTTCATAAACTTAAAAAAGTAGGTTTGTTACAGAATCTGTCACTTAAACCGCTTCCACAGTCCACACAGTATTTGTGCTCAACAAAAAACGCACTATTTATACACCTCTGAAAAAAATTCGCCAAACAGGGCCTTCAGCTTATAATTAATTTCTAATTCAAACTTTTAAACGCCAAAATTAACTATTTTCATTAATCTTCTTTCGCAAGTTAATAATTACTCATTACCGCTTGCTAAATTTGTTTGAAATTCGAAGAATAATGATGCAATATTTTTTTAATAAGTATCTTTTAGTCGCCACAATTTTCCATGTTCATTAACTTTCTTTCTAAAAAGAGAAGAATAAATAATTGGTAAAATTGATGCTTTAAAAATAAAAGCGAACTTTCGCTTATTTTTAGCTTCCACACTATGTTTATAACGTAAAAAGTGGAAGTTATTATAATCGTTCAGTCCGTCTGTCTGTCTGTCACCCACTTTCACAGAATGAACCGCAAGTCGCACAATCAAGTGGGATACATCATTTTGAAGCAAAAAATCAGGCTAGGTTACATCCCAAATTTCATTAAAAAATTTAATTTGAAGTATATTTAAAATTTAAATAACTAAAAAATTAATTAAATTCGAATTTAATTCGAATTCGAATTCTTTTCTGAAATTTTCAATGTATTCCAATTTCGATGCGCTGAATTTTTTAAAGTATCACACTTGTCCGTAGCATTTGTAGTTCGGTCTATGAAAGTGGGTGGTGGACAGACGGACAGACAGACGGACTGAACGATTATAATACCTTCCACTTTTTACGTTATAAACGTAGTGTGGAAGCTAAAAAGAAAAATAACGATAAGCTCGAGAGAGCGGAAGTTGAATTAGTAAACCAGTTATTCTGGCGGTAGAGGAGAACAACATTTCGTATTAAACGTTTATCACCACTGCTTAAAAAGACGGAGAACGGTTCTGAATATTCGCATATCGACTGTGGGTATAGAAATACTTTCTGAGACATATTAAAACGTGGGATGTTCTGATATACATCTACATATAGTTTTAGCGTAAAAAAAACACGTTTTACTCGGTGGAAGATATGTTTCTTTCTAAATCAGAACATCCCAACATTTTAGTGTAACTCAGAACAGTGCTAGGGGTTTTTTGATTTACAGAACAAACATCTATGTATCTCAGATCAGCTCAAATACCACTACTGCAACCAAATTTACTGTTTTTAAGTAAAACTTATTTTATTCCTTCCATATTCACTTTGTATGCATTTTTTTGGAATTGACATTTTTAAACGAGTCAGTGGGGGATACAGAGATTTATTTTCCATTAGACACTCTACTGCATCAACATTTAAAAAATATGGCCTACCTAAACTAGGACTGTTCATTAGGTGATTGGCGCCTGATGTTAGTTATCCTTTTGTCAAACTAATGGATGTAAATGCCTTACATAAATAAGAATCGGAGAAGTCCTTTGGCGGCTTGAGGACTCCTTTGAGCCAAGCGTGCACCGCTTTTTGACACATGGCGCTTGGTGGAAGCCACCCCTCATTAATTCCGGAACACCGAGATATTGTCGGTGGCCCCCGTTTTCCAAGTGGGGAGGCCCCGGAGATGACAGGCCTAATTGTTCTAATTAAACCATTCAAGACGATTAAAACAGCAAGGGGAGAACTTGCGAA
This sequence comes from Oedothorax gibbosus, assembly GCA_019343175.1. Taxonomy (NCBI): domain Eukaryota; kingdom Metazoa; phylum Arthropoda; class Arachnida; order Araneae; family Linyphiidae; genus Oedothorax; species Oedothorax gibbosus. The sequence continues at coordinate 1,028,647 of CM033282.1, read as the reverse complement.
AGTGGAGGGAGATACATTGAAGCGGTAAATGTCGCTTTAAAGGAATAGAGCGAAAGATTCTTTTAATGTTCTTATCGGTATCGGTTTTATAGTAGGATATTGAGTTCATATAGTAGAGTTTTGTTTTTATTTTTGACAACAAGGCCTCATGTAGGACTACAGGTTCAATAACATTTTTGGTTCTTCTTATGGAAACTTTCGGGCATTAAAGTTCATATAATTGCCACCTGGCAGCTGTGAACAAACTTTTTTTTTCTCCTAATTCTATTTTCCCAATACTATCGATTAGACCAATCACGTTGTGTCAGTTAAATATTCAATCTAAAAACAACATGAGGCTCAAAAATTATAATTTTACAAAAAAAAATTTGGAGGACCTACAAGACTTACCATAAAAATTAACTCAAATTTGGGCCTATACCCAGGACTAACGGGCTTAATAAGAGATCAACTCGGCATCGCACAGTGATCGGAAAAGACTGAAACACGGTCAAAATTCATTTACTTTTTTGTGGTTTGACAAAAATGCATACAAATTCGGTTTTGTAGGTTTTGTACCCATCTGAGTTGATATAGGACACAATCAAGTTTGTAAAACCTATGGATTTTAAGTTACAGTTAATGCAAAAAATAGTATGTGAAGATGTAATGTGAAAATTGCGTATAAAGAATAACGCTTTAATCAACATATATTGTGCAAGCTCATATGCGTATGTTTAGGTCATGATAATACGTAATCGTACGTCAAGTAGTCACAAAAAGCCAAAACACTAACAAAATCTTTTAAAAAATAAAACGTTGAGCTAAAAAAATTTACACTATTTTCAATATTTTCTGCTCTCAATGTAGCTTATAAAATTAATTGAAACCAGTTTTTTAATGTGAATATTTTTTTACTAATTTTTGAACGCATGAATTATATAATATTAAACCTTGAAGTTTGTGGAATAATTATAAAATATTTAAAATTAAAATTTGTGGAATAATTATATAATATTAAACATTTAAGTTTGTGGATTAATATCAAATTTAATATCAAAATATCGTAAAAAAAAATATGAATACACAGAACATATACTTCCAAATTAATCGTCAACAGTTTTTTAAGACCATATTAATTAACAGCATTTTAGTATTGAAGATGTTAAGGCCAAATATGGTATTAATATTCATCTAAAGACTTTTTAATTAATTTTAAATAAATTTTCGTTTAATTTTAATACGGTTTAGGAAATAAATAATTTATTAATAATATCGTATTTGATTTAAAAGTACTATATACTGATATTAGATTTAAAAGTATATTATCAAATCAGAAATACAAAAAATACACGTATTTTAGGAACTAAATAAAAGTCACTTTGATAGAACATATTCATAAAAAGGATTTTAGTCTTAAAATTGTTTTGAAGCACGAAAAAATTTTGCTTTGAAAACATATAATAAATTTGTTTAACATCCTTTAAGATTACAATATTAATATAATAGTTTTTTTGAGTCTTCGTGTAGCTCTAATTTGTTGTTTGTTTTAGGCTTTGCGTGGAAGGTATTAATGTAAGGGTCCGATGAAATAGTAAGGAAGTTAAACACATCTTCATTTGTATTTTTCCTAGAACTTTTTCTCGAGTGTTCTCGTCTGTACCACCGAAAGTCTTTGTTTCTGGCTTCTTGGGCTTCTTCGGTCAAAGCTCCTATGGGTAACATATATGATGAAATCACTTCCCCTCCATGAAACAATACCTTATGAACAGTGTTTGGCATGTAGTACCAGATGTATAAATCAACATATATAAAATTGCGGTTTCTCTACAGTAGTTTTGAAATTTTAGAGGATCAATTTCAGCACTACTATTGATTGTATCCAAGATAATTTTAAATCTATGAATTAGATTTCTATCAACTTTGGTAATTTCCGAAGTAATAGTAGGATCCTTAAAAAAGCTTCGAGATGTATTACCATCGTTGGAAGTGCCCATTGCTTGTAGGACCACATCGACATTTAATCCTAAAACCTTTTTAAATTTTTCTTGGATTTGCTTTTTTGCATTTAGTTTTATTTCTTTGGTTTCTTGCGTAGTCTTCCACTTTTTAAAACTCATGTTGTATGCAATGTGAAGTATACACTCCATAAATTTTATACGAGCATGAAGTGGCGAGAGACCAAGCTTAATTGATTCCTCATAAATGATTTCGTATCCAAAAGTTGTAGATTGTTCATTTCTGAAGGCTTAGCTTTGCATATTGGGCATACTGCCATAGTGCCATTGATGGCGTATTGGTCAAATATTGGGTAACTTTTACATCGATCATGGATAGCACTAAATATAATGTTTTACGTGTATTGTTTTGTTATTGTAGGTAAGTATTGTTTCGTTCAATTTTTCGATATCTTCATGCATTTTACCAACTTTTCGTCGAACTAAATCTGGAGTTTCTTTTGCAAAAAAAAATCTAATTGGTCTGCAAAACTGTGTGGATGAGGGTCTTGGATTTTCCCAAACAAGAGTATCTTCATCTGTTGTTAAACGCAATGGAACCAGGGTCGTCATAAAAAGATTGGCGTCGGTCTCTTTTTCGTTTTCAAACATCTGCTTATATTGGCTGTGACCAGCAGACCCATCACACCCCCACTTGCAAAATAGTTTAAATTTGTACACTGTTGGTTCGACTTCGAATTTTATGAGAAAAATTCGTTTTATTGTGTGGTCCAGCAACGTTTGGATATTAACTGTCGCATGACTTTCTGATATTTCAATTTCAGTTGGGTAGCATAGCTTCTACTGCTCTAAAACTTGATCGTAGGATGGGAAAATGTTGCTTCCTAGTTCCTTTGATGATTGTCTTAGAACGTTATAATCATGTTTGGATAAGGCGGCATCTATTAGTATAGCAAGAGCTTTTCAGCAAAGTAAAAGTCAGTATCATTTTGGTATTTCTTTGATGCAGCAGAGTTAATATTTCTTTCGATACACTATCAAGAATTTGTTTAATTTTCCGACGCTTTGTTCGATCAGAACATTCGTCAAAAGGCTTTTCAGGTCGACCAGCTTGAGTGGAAGTAGATGGTTCTTGTTGATCTAGTGTGCTAGAGCTAGCCTGTGCGGAAAAAGATGGCTCTACTATTTCCATATAATATGTGCTGTAAGCACCCGATGCAGAATTACTTGACTCTACGAGTTCCACAGAATAAGTGTTAGCAAGCCACTTCTTATACTTATTATAAAACACTTTTTTGTTGCGACTACAATCAAGCCACCTTTTACGAAAATGGGGTACAAAAGTTTTGGATAAATACCTTTTTATTCCTTCTCATTGAGCTGGGGTTATCAATGGGTAAGATATTTTCAAAGCGTCGATGCTTTTTTCGATATCAAATTGGCTCTTCAAAACAATTTTTAATTCACTATAACAATACTTAAAACTCGCCATTTCGTCCTTACCGATGAAACTTTATCGAACGTCTGCAGTGGCGGATCCACGGGGGGGGGGGGGAAAAGGGGGACATTCCCCCCCCCCCCCAAATCTTAAAATTCATACTAGATAGAATCGACTTGTAAAGAAATGTTTTTATTTTTTACAAATATTTATATTTATACTACAACTCGTTGCATTCTCAACTTAGAACTAGAACATGGAAAAAAATATTACAGCTCGGGCGCTTTGGGGGAACAGGTTATTACGCAATGTTAAAAAAAAAGTAATAAAAACTATCCCCCCCCCCCTTCCCTTCGGATTTATTTTTAAGCCAATCGCAATTTTGGCGGGAATAAGATTTTAGATACATTTTTTATGGCGCCGATAAACGACGGCTATCCTCTCAAATAGGAAGGAAGTATAAAAAAAAACATAGAAATAAAATATTGACAGATATATTTGAATTCGTTTTCAAGTATAATAGTGCAATTTGTTCGTTAATAAATCAAAGAAATTCCACTATGACTATTTTTTTAATTTCATTTTTAGGGTTTTTATTTTGCTTAATACAAGTGAAATAAGTGTACTATAAGTTAGGAGTTTTTCGCGCTTTTTTCTATCGTAATTTCTACTGTAAAGTATCTGTAGTGAGTATGAATGAGTATGTTTATTGTTACGCGTCAGACACAAATTAATGTAGTCAATTTAAAATTTTGTCAACAATAGAAATTTTCCAAAGAGCCCTAATAATATATGTTTTGACCATAAAGGTATAAAGACGGTTAACCGAAACCTTAAAGTTATTGCATACTTAAGGGGCTGGGGAGCCCAGTCGGTTAAGGCGTTCGCCTTGTATACAGAAGGTCCCCGGTTCGGCTCCGGACATCGCCAAAATATCTGCCGACCTATTAACGGCCCGCGCAGCCAAAAATGTCCGACGAATAATACCCCGCGTAGAGGGGGTACACGTTAAATATGCTCCAAAATCCGTACTGCAAAATACCGCTGCGTATGATGTCTACCTTAACGGTTGCGTTGGGTGCCTACTCAGATGTCGGCTCCGTCACCTGACTGTGGTTCTAAATTATGACGCCGGTCGCCAATAGCGCTCGTGTAGCTCTAGTGCGACGATATTTCAAACTAAACTAAACTATAGTATACTTAAAAAGCAAACTACCGATGACGAACGGTGGAGCCAATATGACCAATATTATGAATTTCATTTAAAAATCGTTCTATAAAATTATAAAAATGTCTAAACATTTGCAGCTGGCGTAATAAATCTTACGGCTTTTGATAACACTATAATTTTGTGTTTTTTTTAAAGCTTGTGTTTTGAAGAAAACGGAAAAACGCGTCGGATCGGTTACAATAAGAAAACGGCAAGTCTGAAAAAATATCGTGTGGTGTGGCGTGTTTTTTTTATTTTTGTCATTACCTTCGAAAACTAATTTCATATTTGAAAATAATAATGACATGTTTTCAGTGACGTAATTCACCAGTCTCCATCGGATTTTTGTGGTGTTTATAAATGTGATTTTTTCATTGATTTTTCGTTGCACTGCATGTTGCATCATTAAGCATAATAAAAAAATAACGATAGTATAAGTTTTAACTATATACTAAACTAAAGAAATGTGTTGTTGTTAATAAAGGCCATCGTTTTCATTATCTTATAGGCTGAATTGAGTTTGTTTTAAAGTTTTTATTCATTTTGCTCAATTGCCAAATATTACTTAATATGCATGCAATTATAACTTTTACGAAAACATTAACATGAAATGTTTATTTTATGTTGTCATGACATTTAATGATATGCATTTATGTATTCATCTTCCATTTTATTGTTTAAGGACTATCGTCCATAGAGCTAATTATATTGTATTATGAACTATATGGTAATAAGCATCGCCTAGATATGGTTATGATTTTTTCCCCTGCATTTATAAAATCGCAAATGGGCAATCATGAGCTAAAAGGTTTTATGTATTTATGAGGAATTGTGAGAATTTATGAGTGCATTTTATAGCGTATTTTAATTTTGGAATTTTAAGGCAATGAAACGGATTTTATACTTTATAACGAGCGGGAACAATAACATAAGTTTATGATCCTATAACAGGTTATATGGTACACATATTTGGAACGATTTGATAATTTTTAATCCGTGCGAAGAACGGGTATAAATTTTCTAGCGTTATTATTGTATTTATTTTCATTCAATTATTATTGTATTTAGAGGGACTATCAGTCCCATAGAGCTAATACATTAGTTTTGAAATCATAACTTTTGCAAAAGAATTGCTTTGCCATGCTACCCCATTTTCACCATTTATGGGAATCATCATAACATCAATTTAAAACAAAATTGAAAAGAAAATAACATCCGGTTATTTAATTAATTGATGTAGTTTTAAAATAGTGTCGCCATCTGCTGTATATTTTTGTCATTTTAAAATTTCAAAAATATATAATTAAATAACTAGCTAAAATTTTCGTTTCAAATTTATTTAATTTCGATGTTATGTTGATTCCCATACCTGGGGAAAAGGGCTAACATGACAAAGCAAATACTTCTGCGGAAGTTGTGATTCCAGAACTAATGCATTAGCTCTATGGGACTCACAATCCCTCTTTATTTTCATTCAATTATTGTACATATCTGCATTGATTTAGTACTGTATACATATGCATCGAATTCTTAATTTTTCAGCATTTGTATTGAATTATGGTAGAAATTTGTACTGCTTATATTGTATTTATATCTACAAAGTGTCCAAAAAAAGTTACTTAATTTATTATAGAACTCCCTTGAATTGCGTTAAAATAAATGTTTGAGACACTTTTAAGATTTAGCTGTTTTTCCATTTTTAATTCTTACTGAATATTTTTTACTTAAATATGTATTCTTTTTAATTTGGGCTTCTTATCAAAGGTATTTTTGAAATTAATATTAATCTTTACTATATCCAAGTTGGGTTATTAAATGGAAAATTACTGGGTAATCTGCATATCTTATGTAACTAAAATGAAAGAAAAAAAAATAGTTAAATTGACTGTTAAATTATTTTTCCACCTCTACCGTGCAACGTCGGGTATAACAGCTAGTTTTTATATATTTTAACGACATAAATTATTAGGGTTATGTTGAATTATCGTCGCACTAGAGCTATAGGAGGGCTATTGGCGACTGGTTGCCATAGTTGTAGTTATTTAAAATGGATATATAAACTTCTCATACAAATCAAGAAGGTTTTTTAAAAAAAATTTAGATAGAATATTGATTAATATTTTAATAATTACTATTTAATTAAATGTGTTCATTAACTACCAGTATAGTTAAATAATTAAGTTTTGAAATATGTTAAATATACTACTGTTTTTATAAACTAAGTAAATGTAAAATGATTTATACACAAATCATTTTACAATTAAATTTAATAATAGAAGCTTGTCGTTTAATTTCTGTACAACAAATCAGGTGATTTAAATTATCTAAGTAGTTAAATTTTAAATAAAAATATTCTATAATTAAATTTTTCTTAATTGTTACTATTAATGGGGTTGTTTCACGGAGGATCTGGCAATAGCTCTGCGGTTTTGTTTTCATGTCTCTCAAATTACTTTTGTTGCTATTCGAAATTGAGTTTTCTAAGTTTTGTTATTTTTTAAATTACAACTTCTTGCTGTACTGTTGGTTGTTTTAATCATTTATCAAGGAAAACTTGCATTGAAAGAAGTTGGAATTTAAAAAATCTAACAACTAAAATATTCTCTTCGGAAACTCACTCCCGAATACCAAAACAACAGTAATTCACGTTACATGAAAACAAAACCGCAGAGCTATTGCCAGATATTCTCCGTGAAACAACCCCATTTTTATTAAAAAAATAAGACATTAATTATCTATTAAATAATACAAATATGAGTTATGTAAAATACAAACTAATTAATGCTTATAAAAAGTAATTAGTAATACATACTAAATTAATAGTAAAAAACTGCATTTACAATGGAAAAATAAATTAAAAATTAATTTTAATCCAAACAATGTTAATTAAAAATAATTGTAATTAAAAATAATTGTAATTAAAAATAATTGTAATTAAAAATAATTGTAATTAAAAATAATTTTAACTACAAATAATTTTTATTTATTATAAGTTCCCCCCCCCCCCCCAAATTGTCACCCTGGATCCGCCCTTGAACGTCTGGCAAAAGAGGTGTGAAATTGTTTGGTCAACTTTGGCGAAAAGTATATTTTGTATAAGAACTGTTTACAAGAATGAATTTTGGACCGATGAAAAGGCCATTCAATAGTGTTTAAAAAGTGAAAAACATATTTTTTTTTATTTAAATTCTTGTAAAATTACTGTCCACTTTGGCGTATCAAATGTTTATTTGCTTTATTTTTAGTAATTAGGTAAAAAAAATCCCACTTTTTTTTGTTAAAATTTTTCAAGTAATGCTTTAACATGGTTACAATATGATCGGTGCTTAACGAACCACAATTTAATTTAAACATTGAAAATCACTTTTCAGCTGGCAAGTATCAGTCGTTTATTTTTACAAAAGTTTGTACAGATACAGCTTGTTTCGACATTTTTGGGGTATATAAAAGGCTGGTTTAGAACAACTGATATTTATAACATTGACAAGTGCATGTGGTGCCATCTACTCGCACCAATAAAAATGGTATACAGTAGCGCTCATAAGTATTTTGACAAAACAGTTTTCGCCACTAAAGGGCGCATGCAGTCTTGTGAAAGATCCGTCACATTTCAGTCTTGTGAGCAAAGCGCAGCAGTTGACATCTAACCCCCGCTGAAGAAAGCTGTCAAGGTAAGCACAGGTAGAAAAACCCTATTTTTTAGAAAACACTGGGTTCCAAAGTATTTTGACAAGTGTGTGTTTTTGCTACCCAGTAAATTAACAGCCATTTTATTGTGTTTTCAGTGTGGTTTACGTTTGTGTTGACATCCCAAAATGTAAATAAAAACATGCCCAAGGTGAGAGAATACTCTACTGATCTCAAAGAGGCTGCAATTGCGGCATTTCAAGATGGTCGGTCACAAGCAAGTGTAGCCAGAGACTTTAATTTCTCAAGACAAATTGTGAGTGTATGGAAGCGTCAATTTGAATCCCGAGGCACAGTTAATAGTAAACAAAGGTCAGGCAGGCCTAAAAAAACAACAGAGAGGGTTGATAGGCTTATTCGACGGAGATCGGTTGCAAATCCACGCCTCACTACTGTCGATATAACGCGTGATTTAAAAGCATCACATATTGTAGATGTTCGCGTATCCACCGTCAAACGTCGCCTCTCGGACCACGGTTGGACTTGGAATGGCCGACGTCCCAGCAAGAAGCCATTAATTTCAGTGAAGAACCGAAAGGCCAGACTTGCATTTGCCGAAAAGCATAAGTTTTTGGACCAAGAAGGATTTGGGCGCAAGTTCTATTTAGCGATAAAAGTAAATTTAATATATTTTCGTCAGACGGTATACGGTATGTTAGACGCCCTGTGAACACTCGGTACGATGTTCGTCACCAAGTCCCCACCGTAAAGCACGGTGGAGGCAATGTTACGGTCTGGGGTTGCTTTTCACGGGCCGGTGTTGGTGCTTTGGTCCACATTGAGGGCATCATGGACCGCTTCAAATATGCTCAGATTCTAGAAGAAAACATGTTAAACCATGCTGAAGAAGTTTTTGAGGGTGAATGGCTTTTTCAGCATGACAACGACCCAAAACATGTTTAAGACTTTCTTGCTCAAAATAATGTTCTCATGTGGGATTGGCCAAGTCAAAGTCCTGACTTATATCCAATTGAACACATGAGGGATCAGTTGGACAAGAGGATAAGGTGACGTGAAATCACCAGCAAAGCAGCCTTACTTCAAGCACTGCGTGATGAATGGCCCAAAATTCCTCTCAGTGCCATTGAAAAACTGATTGACTCGATGCCAAGCTGTTCTTAGGTCTAAGGGCTATGCAACCAAGTATTAGCTACTCAGGTTACAAGGAGTAACAATTTGTTTTTGTTTTGTCAAAGGTTTATAAAAGAAAATGGGTTTTACCCTAGTTTATAGAAGTGTAAAATTACTTTTGAGCGCAGTAAGTTCCAATAAAATTCATTTTGTATGTTTGATACAAAAAGATCTTCGTGTATTTTTTTTCTAGCGACCTATTTAACTTCCCTTCACCCATATCTTATAGCTAAGAGTATGAAAAACTTTGTGATATTAACAAATCGTTTTAAAATAAGATAATTGAGTTTGTCAAAATACTTAGGAGCGCTACTGTATCTTGAAAAAGTTAAGAATTTTTTTATATTAATTGAACTTCCAAAAGTTAGAATCCTAAGGTGTTTAGTTGAGGTATATTGGGCTCAGGGACGTGCCAATTACTTGAAGAGTGTAGGGGCGAGTCAGTTTCTGGAGTAGGGAGACCAAAAAAAAAGTACAATTGGCAGGTTTCACGGCTTGAGTGGCAGCAGTACCCCATGAATGAAAAAAAAGTTTTGAATTGGTTAATAAATGTAGTGGGGGGAGCTTACCTTGTTTTACTACAAATCACCGAAACCACTGATGGAATATATAGGAATGAAAGCAGGAATGTTTTTACGTCACGTGAAATAAGCCAATGGGCAATTCTACCATAATTTTTAGTTTTATGTCCCTTGGGAATAACTCAGAAAAAAATTTATATTTTTTTTCCATTTTTTCTTATTATACCAATAGACTGGCCCTTATATAATTGCAAAACGGAATTTTAAAGCAAAGAAACTCTAAAAAATTTTTAGGACACAAAACAATGCAGAAAATTCCTTACCTTCCCATGTCCCGAATGTTAAATTTTTAGTTTAGGGCTCAAACTAACACATTTTTGAGCTAAAAATTACATTCATTTGGATTTTAAATTGAACTAATACTATATCTTAACAAATTCCTTCCATAAAATTTTGGCGTTTAATATTTATAATGTGTGTATTTCTCTTCTCCTAACTTTGTCCCTGGGTTTTGGTACATTCACTGACCACATTACTAAAGTGGCGAAGAGAGGCACTGAATGGAGCTACTGCTACAGCGATTCTTCAATCATGAAAATTGTATTGCAGAAAACTCATTTTTTGCTATACTTCACCAATAATCCCAAAAGTTAAAAAAACCCAAAAAAATGAGCTGCGTGGCTTTATTACTTTCCTTACAATCCCCCATGGTTAATTTTAATTTTTGCTTAATAATTGGAATTTTCTTTCTATAAATATGTTTAAGTGGAGTATAAGGAGTAAAAAATCCATTTTTATTAAACTGGAGTTAGTTTCAAAACAAAAAAGACCGGGAAACATCGTGAATTTCCTCACCGTCCGTTCTTTACCTTCCGTTCCTAACCGTCACAATGATCTAGGGATGGAAAACCGAAAACTGTTTTAAGACTAACCGGTTTGTTCGTGACTTCGGTTTCATTGAAAATTAGTTTTCCTATAACTTTTGGGTTCCTGGATGTCTTTTCCAGGTTAAAGAATAGGGACAATTTGGCAGTCTTCCAATCCCTCGGCAGCTTGCCCGAGTTTAAAAAAGTGTTGAAGATAGACAGCAAACAGTCCCTTCCCAAACTACCGAGGTTTAGTGTTGTAAATGGGCCAATCTGACTTAAAAGTATAAGTGAAACTCAGGAAAACTCTAACTACAATTCCTTTTATTAAAATTAAAACATAACGTTAAAAGGGTGGCTAACAACGCCCCATTTCGAAAAGTCAACAATTTATAAACTATTAGCATTTCCAGATCCAGAATCGTTGCCAGATCCAGAATCCAACGTCAGAAAGGCGGTTGCCGTGCACTTGAACTACTCGGGCCAACCAAACCAACCTTTCTCAACATTCTCCCACCTTGAAAAGTAGGAGCTTTTCAAAATTTTAACACACGATCCTGGAAATGGCTCCCAAACATTAAAAGCAAAACTATTAAAATTTAAGGTAAGCTGGAAAATGCCAAAATCAAATTAGTATAATATTTTAAGTATCATAAAAGCAAAAATTATTCAATATCAAAATTTTATAACAATTATTAAAAGCCAATAAAAGCATTTTAAAACACAAAAACATTAAAAGTCAATCAGTTCTAATTTTTATAGCTTCCTTGGTTTCACCAGTCTTCCCGAGCGGGTCCTCACTGCATTCGCACCATCGCTGCTCGCGCCAGGCGAAGGAACGTTCTGAACCGTTTGCTCCTGATCGATCTCCAGACGATAAAGTCTCTGTACTGGTCTCAGAAAACTCCCTTTAGCTGTCTTTACTCGTACTAGCCGGTTGACTCCATCCTTACCTGGAAATATTTCAATCACCCGTGTTATATATAGGCCACTCTATTCTCTTTCTGTCATTGCTACCCACCAGAACAATATCGCCTATTTTTTATTTCTTGAGTATTCTTCCCACTAGGTGATCGCAGCAGACCCAGATACTCTTTCTTGAAGCGCCTTCTCAAATGTTCTCTCAACGTTTGAAGATACCTTAGTCTTTTTGCCAAACTGATGGATTCGATAGAGTCTAAATCATTTACTTCATTTCCATGCAGACTGTAGAAATAGTGAAGGTCGCAACACGGACAATTCATTCGGGTCTTCTGACAAATAAGTCAAAGGGCGGTTGTTCATGAGAGACTCGCATTCACAAAGCAACGTCACCAACTCCTCGTAGGATAAGGATGCTCTGCCGAGGTTCTTTCGTAGAAGGTCCTTGAGAGTTCTGACCAGACGCTCCCAAAACCCTCCCCACCAGGGGGCGGCTGGAGGATTGAATTTCCACTGAATCTTCTTCAACTCGGAATCCCTCAAGATGTCGTCCCATTCCAACTGTTGCAAAGCTGCGTTGACACCAACAAAATTAGTGCCGTTATCAGAGTATATGGTAGAAACTCTCCCTCTTCTCGCAATGAATCTACGAAGAGCCTGAATGAACGCGTTGCTGCTTAAAGACTGTATCAATTCCAGGTGTACTGCCCTGTACACCGCATAGGTGAAAATCACTATCCAACATTTTTCTTTGGACTTTAAAGAAGCGGTCCAGCTAAGTCTACTCCGGTGATCTGAAAGGTTGCGGAAATAGTTGTTCTGTCTTTAGGCAAAGGTGAAATATTTCCAGGTAAGGATGGAGTCAACCGGCTAGTACGAGTAAAGACAGCTAAAGGGAGTTTTCTGAAACCAGTACAGAGACTTTATTGTCTGGAGATCGATCAGGAGCAAACGGTTCAGAACGTTCCTTCGCCTGGCGCGAGCAGCGATGGTGCGAATGCAGTGAGGACCCGCTCGGGAAGACTGGTGAAACCAAGGAAGCTATAAAAATTAGAACTGATTGACTCTTAATGTTTTTGTCTTTTAAAATGCATTTATTGGTGTCAGTCGCTGCCTTTAATTTGAAGATTAAAACAACAACAAGAAAGATAAACGCAACTTTAAACACAAGGCTGCCATTTTTTTATTAAAAATCCCAGGATGATATTCCAAACATAGACAATAATAATTCACACAGCTTACAGAAAGACAAGGCGCTCTCGTGCGGAGCAAGGAATTTAACAAAGTAGGAGCGCGTGCATCAATTAAATATGAACAATTATATTAGAACCCTTACACCTCCCCCACTAGAGTTATATTAAATCAAAATTTAAAAGAACTAACCCTAATGCAATAACACCACCAAATATATGGGCTACGGTTGTGGTTACGAAAGAGAGAACTAAACTACTACACAAGTTGAAACAGCAGAAAATGACCGCCTTAAAAGTTATTTCATAGGTTGTACTGTCTCCAGTTCAAAGTCTCGATAAGGCATCCGCGTTAATCAATTTCTGGCCTTTGACATAATTTATTTTGGGGTTAAACCGTTGTAGAGCCAATGCCCAGCGCTGCAGCCGAGGGCTCTGAGGAATAGAGTCCGAAAGAAATACAAGTGGGTTGTGGTCTGTCATTAAAATTATTTCTGCTCCAAATAATATTGTCTCAAACCGCTTGAGAGCCCATATGATGGCAAAGGCCTCACGTTCAATAGTGGACCACTTCTTTTGACTTTCACTCAGTTTCTGACTAGCAAACGCTATTGGATGGAGGTTTCCTTCTACATCAGACTGGCTCACGCAGCTTCCCACGGCATATTGGGAAGCATCAGTGTATAAGTAGAAAGGCTTGCATACTTCCGGCACCCTCAGTTGGGATATTGCACCTAGCAACTCCTTTAGGTTAACTGAAAAGTGCAAGTCATTTAGCCTGTTAAAAATGAGCTTTAGATGTCCAATATGTTCCTTCCAGCTATCCGAAAATATCGCCAGGTCATCTATGTAAGCACACGAAAAGTCGGAGTAATCTCGTATGGCCTCCGTTATCGCCCGCTGGTAAGTGGCAGCTGCATTTCTGAGTCCAAATGGCATTACTTTCCAACGGTATTGGCCTCTGAGTTCTAAAAGCTGTAAGCTCCTTGCTGTTCTCATCCATGGGTATCGCCCAGTAGCCTTTTAACATATCCAACAGAGTTATGAACTTTTTCTTGCCCACCAGAAACGTTAACTCCTCTATATTCTGCATTGGATAAGCGTCTGGAATCGACACGCTGTTCAAGCTTCGAAAGTCAATACATAATCTCAAAGAACCATCCTTTTTGTTAACGCATACTATAGGGTGTGCAATCTCACTTTGGGTAGCTTCAATGAGATCCAACTTTAATAACTCCTCGATTTGCTCATCAACTTTCTTTTTCAATGCCTCTGGAACTCGGTAAGACTTGGGTTTAATAGCTTCTTTAAAACCTTTAATTTGAATGGTGTGCTTCCCTACTTTAGCTCTTCGAATTTTCCCAGAAAATAGATCCTCATTTTCCAGGATTAGTTTAATCAGTGCAATTCGTTGCTCTTCTGTCAAATGGTTCAATTCTGCTTCCTTCAGAAAACTGTTATTGCTAGCTTTCTTAAATATGGGTGTTTCATATAGCTCTCCAAAGTCTTCATCATCGTCAAACACGATTCCTACGGTCTGGGCTCTAACTATGTACTCCCTGAGCTTATTTGCATGTAGAAGCCTCAAGTTGTTTTCTGGCATCCTTACATAGTATGAATCCGGATACTTCCGCTTCACAATTTCCACGGGCCCAATCCATCTAGCGTATAACTTGTTGGTAGAGTCCGGAACCAAAGCCACCACAAGATCTCCCTCTTTAAATTCTTTATACCGTTTTCGAAGATTGTAATGATTCACATAGCCCTCTTGCTGCTGCTTCGTAATCAGTTCTGCTCGTTGTGTTGCTGCTTCAAATCTGGCCATTAGCTCTTGAAGGTATGTGGTACTAGACTTGCTGAGGCTATAAGGTAAATCCATTTTTCCTGCCCATGAAGAATTAAGAATAGCAAGAGGCCCTCTTGGTTCCCTACCGTACATCAGCAGGAACGGGGGTACTCCAGTAGTAGAATTAGGAACCTCTCTGTATGCCCATAATAGAAAGGGAATGTGACGATCCCAATCTCGCTTATGTTCTCGAATCACGTGATGTAGCATATTCTTAAAGGTTTGATTCCACCTCTCAACTACCCCGTTACTTTCAGGATGTCCTGGGGTACAAAACCGCGGACAGGCTCCCAACTTCTCCATGAATTCTTTAGTCAAATTTGAAGTAAAGTTTGTGGCGTTATCTAGGACCATTGCTTCAGGCACACCAGTTCTGCAAAATATCTCTAAAAGAGCTGAACAGGTAGACTTGGCCGTCAGTGAGGTCAATGGCACTGCCTCTGGCCACATCGAATGTTGATCCATAAGACAGAGTACATATTTATGCCCTCTAGATGATGCTGGTTCAATCGGCCCAATCAAATCAACATTTACCACTTGAAATGGTAATTCAGGACGAGTTACTGCACTTATAGGTATTTTATCGGTAGAGCGGGACACTCTTCGCATCTGGCAACCATGACAAGAGCTACAATGTTCCTTTATCTCCTTACTCATATTTGGCCAATGAAATGAAAACTTAATTCTTTCTGCTGTTTACTTTGCTCCTAAATGGGCGCCAAAGACCGATTCATGCGCTATTTCCAAAACCACTCTCCGTCTAGTTAGAGGTAACACCAGCTGCTGTACTTGCTGCCCCATAATCTTTTCGTCATGGTACAATAAACCACCCATTATAAGGAATCCACCTTTACCATGTCTTGCTGATTCCCATCCCTTAGTCAATATTACACACTCTCGTTGCTCTTCTCTAAAGTTCTCGGCTTCACTTTTGATGTCTTTCCCATTTCCATTTCGTCCATCCTTTCCCTCAACACCTGGCTGTTCTTCTTGGGGATCTACATTATTTGCTGCTTCGTCAATGGTAGCTTCCTTATTCAATAGATTACTCCCTGACTGTTCTTCTTGGAGGTCTACATTATTTGCTGTTTCGTCAATGGTAGCTTCCTTATTCAATTCCGTCATAAAAAAACTCCCTGACTGTTCTTCTTGGAGGTCTACATTATTTGCTGTTTCGTCAATGGTAGCTTCCTTATTCAATTCCGCCATAAAAACCGGGCATCCTGTGGTATAACTTTTTGCCTGATTTGTTAACGCTTTATAGGTTTCCATATCTAGCAAAACGTCAGTATTCAAATCTTTACACGTCGCCACCAAGACTGTCATAGTAGGAGTGATCAGTCCTTCATTTTCTTCTACTAAACTAATTTTGATTTCTGCTAGATTTGCTTCTTTTGCTTCTCCAAATGCAGGTTTCAACCGGATTCTTCCCTTAACCACATCATTTTGTTCTTGCAACAGGTCCTCTCTAAAAACTGCAATTTCTGTCCCTGAATCCAAAATTGCATTCAATATGTTTTTTCCATACTTAATCTTCACTATATTCATTTGCGCCATCCTTATTTTGTTGTTTGTTTGCTTTGGTTTTATTGCCAATACTTCCCCACTGACTCTTGCAGTGATAACATCTGCATTGGCTTGTGTATCTCCACCTGTATCGCTTCTTTGACCCCCATTCTGTGGCTCCCTGTCACTGTAGCCTGACCTATGAAAACAATTGCGGGCCAGATGAGACGTTTGTCCGCATATGAAACATGCTTGTGGTCTTGATCCCCTAAAATCTCCACTTCTATAAGACCCTCGACGAAGCGGCGGTGGGCTGTATCTTCCATTGTTACTATCTGAATTCGCTTTATTACGATATCTATTTGCGGTATACTGATTTTCTCCGTCCCTCAATGATTTTCCCCTGGACTCGAAGTAGATGTCACACTCTTTCCCTAATCTAGAAGGTTTAAACCAATTGTCTCCTTGTTGAATTCTTATAAACATAGCAGTTTCTGGGTCTAAAGTTTTAAAAAGTTGATCCGAAACGATTAAGTCGTTTACGGTCTGAAAATCTTGCGCCTTTCTTCTTTCACAGTAGTACAGCCACAGAGCATTTAACCTCGATGCGAATTGCAAGAAAGTTTCATTCACATATCTCCTAGCCTCTGTAAAATTCTGTAAACACGCTTGTGGGGATGGTTCATATTCTCGTAATACCATCTCCTTAACGGTATTATACTCTTTAATACCATCTCCCTTGAGATAAGTAAGTACACTCAACGCCTTATCGCCTAATAAGTTAATTAAAATTTCTGAGCGATATTCCGCTGGCACCATTTTAGTTTCAAACGCGCGTTCCAAAGATTGAAAAAATAATACCCAGTTTTCTGATTTTGTCGGAACCGGCATCGTGAGTATACGAATACTTTTAACAAAACCTTCAATCGAGACTTTATCCCCTTCATTGGTTATTTTAATAGAATCATCACTCACCCCACTTTTGTCGCCAATTCCCAGTCCTTGATTCAACCGCGCCAACTGCAGTTCATGTTCTCTCTGTTTTTCTCTTTCAATTATTTCCTTTTCTTTTTCAGCCGCTTCCCTCTCCCGTTCCTTTTCTTTTTCAGCAGCTATTCATTCCCTTTCTTTTTCTTTTTCAGCAACTTTTCGGTCTTCAATCGTTGTAATCAAATATTCTCGCCGAAATTCTGGATCTTCAATATAGCGCTTGTTACTTTCAATTTGTTTCCGCAAGTCTACTAATTTAGTGGTAGCACTTGGCGATTCACCCATTTCTTCTAATACCAGTTTCAGATCTTCTTTCTTGCCTCCTTTAACAACAAACATTTTGTTTTTATCCTTAGAACTCGGTTTCCCGCACAATGTCAGTCGCTGCCTTTAATTTGAAGATTAAAACAACAACAAGAAAGATAAACGCAACTTTAAACACAAGGCTTCCATTTTTTTATTAAAAATCCCAGGATGATATTCCAAACATAGACAATAATAATTCACACAGCTTACAGAAAGACAAGGCGCTCTCGTGCGGAGCAAGGAATTTAACAAAGTAGGAGCGCGTGCATCAATTAAATATGAACAATTATATTAGAACCCTTACAATTGGCTTTTAATAATTGTTATAAAATTTTGATATTGAATAATTTTTGCTTTTATGATACTTAAAATAATATACTAATTTGATTTTGGCATTTTCCAGCTTACCTTAAATTTTAATAGTTTTGCTTTTAATTTTTGGGAGCCATTTCCAGGATCGTGTGTTAAAATTATGAAAAGCTCCTACTTTTCAAGGTGGGAGAATGTTGAGAAAGGTTGGTTTGGTTGGCCCGAGTAGTTCAAGTGCACGGCAACCGCCTTTCTGACGTTGGATTCTGGATCTGGCCACGATTCTGGATCTGGCAATGCTAATAGTTTATAAATTGTTGACTTTTCGAAATGGGGCGTTGTTAGCCACCCTTTTAACGTTATGTTTTAATTTTAATAAAAGGAATTGTCGTTAGAGTTTTCCTGAGTTTCACTTATAGTTTTAAGTCAGATTGGCCCATTTACAACACTAAACCACTAATAGTTTATAAATTGTTGACTTTTCGAAATGGGGCGTTGTTAGCCACCCTTTTAACGTTATGTTTTAATTTTAATAAAAGGAATTGTCGTTAGAGTTTTCCTGAGTTTCACTTATAGTTTTAAGTCAGATTGGCCCATTTACAACACTAAACCTCGGTAGTTTGGGAAGGGACTGTTTGCTGTCTATCTTCAACACTTTTTTAAACTCGGGCAAGCTGCCGAGGGATTGGAAGACTCCAGTTTAATAAAAACTGAAAACACAATAAAATTACTGTTAATTTACTGGGTAGCAAAAACACACACTTGTCAAAATACTTTTGAACCCAGTGTTTTCTAAAAAATAGGGTTTTTCTACCTGTGCTTACCTTGACAGCTTTCTTCAGCGGGGGTTAGATGTCAACTGCTGCGCTTTGCTCACAAGACTGAAATGTGACGGATCTTTCACAAGACTGCATGCGCCCTTTAGTGGCGAAAACTGTTTTGTCAAAATACTTATGAGCGCTTCTGTATACCATTTTTATTGGTGCGAGTAGATGGCACCACATGCACTTGTCAATGTTATAAATATCAGTTGTTCTAAACCAGCCTTTTATATACCCCAAAAATGTCGAAACAAGCTGTATCTGTACAAACTTTTGTAAAAATAAACGACTGATACTTGCCAGCTGAAAAGTGATTTTCAATGTTTAAATTAAATTGTGGTTCGTTAAGCACCGATCATATTGTAACCATGTTAAAGCATTACTTGAAAAATTTTAACAAAAAAAAAGTGGGATTTTTTTTACCTAATTACTAAAAATAAAGCCGTTATATTTGCTGCAGTTTTAGCCTGGGTTAGCCTGGGAATTGTTTGCAAAGCAGTTGTGAATTCTTCACAAGGGCTAAAAATGCTTAATGCCACTTTAAAAGCAAACAGAGTTTTAGACCGTTGTAGCTGCATTTTGTAGCCTTTCAGAGCAGCTCTTATGTTCTATGTGCCAGAATCCTTGTCTTTCAAAATCTCTTTGGCTGTTTCTAAAACCCTTTTATAATTTACAATAAATCTCTTAATTGAGTTAACCCTGACACACCATTGGTGGGACAAAGAGGAAGGAGGATTTGGGCTTTTTTTATCATCGCTGTCGCATGGCGCAAGAATGACATCCGAATATGTATTTCTACGTTTAGCAGAAGCTAAAATGTTTGACACATCTTTTACAAGCCCCAAAGCCTTGCACAGTAGTGGATAAGACCTGGCTGCTTCTTGGAAAGTTCAAGCAATGATTGCTACAATGGACGTACAACGATTTCGGTTGTACATCTTCAAGCTTTTGAACACCACTTAGATGGCCAGACATGTTGCGAGCTCCATCAAAACAGTGTCCTCTGACTTTTTCAAAGCCTAACCCAAGCCTTATCACTACATCTTCAATTGCATGAAACAATGAATAAGCTTTTGTGTTCTTAGGCATATACTTTCCCATAAAATCCTCTCTAGCTTCTAAAGTAACAGGATTCACCCACCTAATGCACAGGCTGAATTGTTCAGCACCAGCGACATCAGTAGTGCCATCTGCTATAATTCCTAGACAAGATCTTTCGTTAAATTCGTTTACCAACTGCCTCTGGACAGAATGAGCCATTAATTCTATAATTTCATTTTTAATTTTTCAATCAAGCCAGTTGACGCGTTCTTTCAACCAGGTTTTCAAAAGTGGTACGTCTTTGCTTCTTTCCTCCAAGAGTTGGACCAAATTCCCGCCGTCGCTTTCCAAACCACGAAGAGCTTGCCCTGTGCAAGCGAAGTAGCGAATAGAGCTCACTGTAGTATGCAACACCTGCTTGGCTTCTTTCTGTTGATCTTCACATTGCTGGCTAATTCAATTGCCGACAGGAACACCTTCATCTCTCTGTATTAAAAAAATGTAGACTGGCTATGCAGATTGCTCTTGTTGTGAATTCAAAACTTTTCCCGGACCCTTTTTCCAGTTCTTGAATCTATTTTCTATGGAAGCTGAATTGCTCAGTATCAGCAACATCAGTAGTGCCATCTGCTGTTATTCCTTGAAAGGAACTTTCTTTCAACTTGTTTACCAACTGATCCTGGACAGAGCTCTAAAAATCGTCATTTTTTTGTTAACTGCACACAACTGTTGAAAGCACAGAGCACAGTTCCTCTTTTAAATAGTGTAACCATTTAAAAGTAAAAAACCATGAATGTTTAAAGGATCTTTTGTTTTCATTACTATCGCGTTTAATACCGCGCTTAAGATGAGGAGGTAGACAACACATGCTGTTAGCTATAGAAGACATCTTTTATTTGTCTGCCGGAGCGGTTACAAATACAGTTAATACAAGTACATCAGTTACAGTTAATAAACATTAACGCTACATCTCCCCAAAAATCTTTAAAACAATCAAGAATCAAATTTAAGAAAATAAGTAAACAATTAAGTTGATAACATGTAATCTAGCAATTAAATTTTAAAACAAGAAATCTAAGTTTATAAATTCAGTCTTTTGATAGGCTTGACAATTCTTCCTGATCTCATGCGAACTTCTGGAGATTTGATCATTTGTAATGTCGAAGGGGGAAATGAATGCACAACCTCTCTTCGAGTAAGTGTTGCTGGACAGGAAGCGTTGGATTGAAAGTTGATTGAGCTCTTGAAAGGTGGAGGCAGCTCCGCAGAGGTTGGATGAACGTGAATGGTATTCCGTCGAATGGTTTTCTCACCAACCTTGATAATGGCAGATCTTGGATTCACCATTTTTTCTATTTTTCCTCCGACCCATTTTCTTGGTCCAGCCTGTACTCTGACGTCTTCTCCAGGATTCATTGATGGTGGCGATCGCTGGGAGATTATGTGTCGGTTGGCAGCTGCAGTTTTCTTCTCTCTGAGGAGACCCGTCAGTGATTCAGTTGCACCTTCTACAACTCTTGGCTTGAGAGAACTTGTCGCAGATGGCAGCAAAGATCTTGTCGTTCTGCTCATCAGGCGTTGATTGATGGACATGAGGCCAGCTTCTCGTGGAGTGTTACGAACATTCAGTAAAGCCAGGGCTATGTCCGAGTTGTCTTTTTGGCATCGTTTAAGTAAAACTTTACTCGCTTCTACGGCCCTTTCTGCCAGTCCGTTGGATTGTGGATGATAGGGACTTGATCGGGACTTTTGTATTCCCCAGCTTTCCAGGAATTCATTGAACATTTTTGATGCGTATTGTGAACCATTATCCGATTCAAATACCTCTGGAACCCCATGTACCGAAAACCATCTCTTTAAAACTTCAATGCAGTCTCTTGTAGTTGGGTGTTGCAATTTCTGAAAATCATAAAATCCAGAATAGCTGTCTGCAATAACTATGTAAGGCTTTTTGTTGAATTCAAAAAGGTCTGATGCTACTCGCTGAAATGGATAGTCAGGGATGGGCTTCATTAGCACAGTTTCTTTTGGCTTGTTTGGCTGTGTTTCTTGACAGACTCTACACTTTTTCACAGTATCCTCAATTGCTGCTGTCATCCCATACCAGTAAAATGATTCTCGTGCTCTTCTCAAGGAACTCTGAATTCCCAAGTGTCCCTGATGCAACAATTCAAGTAATCTCTTCTTCATTGAATCTGGAACAATCACTCGCTCTCCCTTAAAGAGCAGGTCATCATGGATTGAAAGTTCATCTCTAAAGGTACAGTACTTTTGTACGTCTTGTGGCACATCTGCTCGTTCTTCTGGCCATCCATCTTGAATTATGTTCTTCAGTGTTACTAGTTCTTGATCATTTATTGTGTTTTGCTTAAAGTCTTTTAAAGCATTCTCAGACATAGGTAAAACTACATGGACAACACAAGTATCTTCTTCAGAGTCATATTCAGAATTGTCACAATCTCGTCTCAATGCATCCGCAATAGGAATTGTGGTTCCTTTTTTATAGACAATTTTAGGATTATACTGCAGTATGTCATAAAAGATGCGTTGCAGTCGAGGTGGAGCCTGAATAATAGATTTTTTACCAATGGACTCTAACGGTTTGTGATCTGTTTCCAAAATTAATTCTTTACCATAAATATACTGGTGAAATTTATTACACCCGAATCGCATAGCCAATGCCTCTCTCTCAATTTGTGGATAATTTTTCTCACATTTGGACAAAGATCTGGTTGCATATGCAATTGGTTTAGAATTTTGAGTTAGTACAGCACCTAATGCTGTCGAGCTTGCATCTACAGTGACTGTTACAGGTTTATTTACATCATAATAACCCAATACTGGTGCAGTAGACACCAGTTTTTTGATATTTCTAAAAGAATTTTCCTGTGATTCCGACCATTCCCATTCAATTTCTTTTTCTAACAATTTCCTTAAAGGCTCACTAATATGTGAAAAATTTGAAATATATTTACCTAGATAGTTTGCTAAACCCAAAAACCTACGTAGCTCAGTTATATTAGAGGGAGTCTTCAATTTGTCAATTGCACTTACCTTTTCAGGATCTGGTGAAACTCCATTCTCATCCAAAATATGACCTAAAAATTTAACTTTTTCAGCAGATAAAACACACTTTTCTTCATTTAGTTTTAATCCTGCCAAGAATAACCTTTTCATCACTTTATCAACAACTTCATTTAATTCTGCTTTAGAATTTGCAAATATTAGAATATCATCCATGGAACACTCTACATTATCAAAGTCCTTTAAAAGCTCTGACATTTGCTGTTGATAAATTTCTGGAGCTGAAACCAAACCGAAAGGTATTCTTTTATAAGAAAAACGACCCCAAGGTGTATTTACAGTTAAATACTTGGAGGTTCTACTTCTATCAGTTACTTTTAATTGCCAAAACCCTCGTTTGCAATCTAAGAGTGCAAATTGTTTAGCGCCTTTTATTTTACTTGCTATTTCTTCTACTGTTTTTAATGGGAAATGTCGTCTTTTAACAAACTTATCTAGTTTAGACGGATCAACACAAACTCTAATTTTATCATTTTTCCTAACAATTACTAATGGACTAACTGCATAACTGGGTTCATTCACTGGTTCTAAAACACCTAGTTTAACCATATTATCTATTTCTTTTTTAACATCATCCTTCAAAGCATAGGGTATCTTTCGCGGTGGGGAAAAATCTAGGTCACCATTTTTATCAATGTCTATATCATAAGTAAAGTCTTTTAAACAACCCAACCCATTAAAGATTTCAGTTTTCCAGTTATCAGGTAGTGTTTCTGTTGACATAACACGTTTAATTAAACCTAGCTTTTCACATGTTTCTCCTCCCAAAATTTGTTTTACCTCACTATTAACAACAATAAACTCCAAATTACTAGTTTTGTTTTTTATTTGGACCCTCGTATTTATCTGCCCCAATACTTTAATTTCGTGATTGCTAAATGAAACCAATATCTTAACTTTTGTTTTTTCAGTGGTGTCCCTATTATTTTAGCTAAACTAATACTAATAACATTACACTGTGAACCTGTGTCTAGTTTCATGGGTACTGTTTTACCACATATTGCAACATTTTCAAACCAATCACTATTTTTAACAGAATCAACATGCAAAGTAACAGCATCTAAATAAACAGCATCATCACTTATACAACCAGATCTTTGTACATTCAGATCATTTTCGTGTTTGTTTACAACGTTAACACTTTTGGTTTTACATACACCTTTGAAAAATGGCCTACCTTTTGGCATTTCCGGCAACGTTTTTTTAAACGCTGGGCAAGAAAAGGGTGGATGTTTTTTACCACACCGTTTACAATCGAAACCATAATTTTTATTGTGTAAACGGGTACCTGCACTTTGCGGAACGAAACCACTATTACGTTGCGATTGCATTGAGTCGTGCGAAGGTTTCTTTTTGAACACACGGTCGATTTTTATTTCACCTCCTTGCAGCTCTTTTAGCTGCTTCGACGCTTGCTCTGACACACGACAGATTTGTATTGCTCAATCCAACGTCAAGTCATGCTCGACCAGTAGCTTTTCACGTACTTGGTCGCTGTACACACCAAACACTATCTTGTCACGTAGCAGTCCGTCTGCTCGTGCTTCAAAATTACAACCGGTGATCTTCGTTTTGGCTTCTGTAAGAAACTCATCAAAGGTTTCGTTTTCGCTTTTTTTAGTCTGAAGAAGTTCCATTTCACGTAAGACTCATTTTCTTTTGGAGCATAGTACTCTTCGAATTTCGTTTTCAGTTTCGAGATGTCCTTTTTGTCTTGATCGCTGAGTTGGAATGAGTTGAAAACCGGTACTGCTTCCTCTCCCAGGGTGGACATGAACACTGCCGCTTGCACCTCCGGAGACTTTGCACTTAAATTCGTTGATACTGCATACCATTCACATCTTTGAATGAAGTCTCGCCATGACGTTTTCGCGTTCCCGCCACTTAACTTTAGCGGCGCCGGAGCTTTAACGTTGATTCCGGTATCCTTGTCGGGCATCTTTGTTCCGTTTTTTTTTTATTTTAAGTTACTTTCTGACACCATATCGCGTTTTAATACCGCGCTTAAGAACGTGTAAAGGATAAGGTGGACAAACATGCTGCTAGATGGAAGACATCTTTTATTCGACTGGGATGCCGGAGCGGTTACAAATACAGTTAATACAAGTACATCAGTTACAGTTAATAAACATTAACGCTACAATTACGAGGAAATTCCTAATCTTATGAAGGTTGACATAATTCCATAATATCTTGAACAAATGATATTCCTTCTGGGGACGCAATGTTGTTTGTCTGTTCAAACCTCATGGCCATAAGAAAACCTATAAGAAAATGAATAAATTACTTCAAAAATTTAGTTTTTGATATAATGGGAGTATCATTGAAATTAGAGACGAGAGAAATGAAAACATCCAAAATATTTTTAAGTGTCCCTTAAAGTTTATATTTATCTTAATCAACATTTACCTTTATTCTAACTTTAGTTGTAAAGGAACTAAAACCAGAATTATGTACTTTTACATTAAATTGATTTATCAATTTTAGTATGTTTAGCTTATTTTCAACGTGATAATTATAACAAACCAATAAATAATGACAAGACTGCAGATTTTAAAAAAAACAAAAAAAAACTTTTAAATTTTCATTAAGACATTTTTTTAACCATTCTTGAAAAAAAATCAAGATCAAGACAAAAAAAACCTAAGACCACAGCAAAATGCTACAAGTATATTTTGCATAAAAATATATATTTCAAAGTATGTTTACGAGGATTTTTTTTTTAATTAACGTTCAACATTTGCAGAAGGACACATGAATTTTAACGAGTGTTGAATTATTTGATAAATCACACTTGTCTGTTGCATCTGAAGCTTTGGCTGTGGAAGTGGGTGGCGGACAGACAGATATACATTGCTTTTATAAAAGCTTCCACTTTTTACGTTATGAAAGCAGCATGGAAACTAAAATTGTGTGGTATTAATGCAGATACAAGCTTAGCCAATTTTTGTAATTGGTAATCCAATCTAATATTGTTTTAGGCAAAATTTATTAAAATTTAATGCTAGATAAATTTTTATGTCATTTTTTCATACAAATAAATGACTGATGCAATCAAAGGCTGAAGTGTGATTTTCAGAACCTTTTCCATCTCAGGCTACTTTAGTTCTTAAAGTTTAAAATACATTTTGTAGTAACAAGACCATAAAACAAAACATTCATTTAAATAGAGGCCAGGTCTCAAAAGATTTATTTTAGCCCATTAGATTTAAAGTGATTTTTATAATACTACCGGTAAAAAAATCCCTTATTTTTACATTTATAATTGTACTTCTAAAGTAATGCTTTTGACAAACACAGAGTAAAAGTTACTTTTAAGTAATACATACTACAGTGCTTAAAATTAACTTTGATGTGAATTCATGTTCAAAAGCTTTTTTACTTTAAGCTTGGATTTGGTTTGAAAATAGCTTATGGTTTATTGGTTTGGTTTGAAATTACAATTGGCTGGAAAATAGCTTTTTAAAAAATTAATAATTTTTTTTATTTTACTAAATATAAAAGTTTGTGAGAGTCATTTGTAATCATCTGTTGCAGAAACATAATTTTTAAAATGTAATTAAATTTTCAGTTGAAAATTTAAATCGCAATCTAATGCAGAAAAAACAAGTTTACACTTTAGCCAATTTGCTTAACCCTCATAGGGTTAAGCTTATTTGTTATTGTATAATTTAAAGAATATCCACAACTTTGAGCATGATACATAAAGAAAATTTAATGCAAAATTTTGCACAATTAAACTATTTGGGGCAAGTTAAGGTTGTTTCAGTCAGGTATACTTAGATATTGGTTTGAAATGAAGAATTTAAAACGATTTTTGTTTCAAATATTCATCTGCAAATTAAAATTCTTATTCCAACGGTAGTCATTTATAGGACAACTGCACATTTTCAAACATTTAAATTGTGGAAAGTATTCACATAGATGTATCTTTTATCGCCAAATTGTCTATAGGCGCGTTTAGATGAGCCATCGAATAAGTGGAGTAAAGAATAAACCCCGCAATTTTTCCCTGTTGGGGGATATGCCCAGCGAGCGACTGGAATTGCAGGGTTCATTGAGAGGTTTCGCAAACTCTCCAACCAAGGAGGGTTTGACTTTTCATTTCATGGATTCGGCAATCCCATGATCCTTGTCGAAACAACAACTGTAACCGACAACTTCAATGTTTGATTATATTTTTTAACATGGTTGTGATGCTTATATAAAATGTCTGAAAAAAAAGCTAAATGTTTTTGGTTCGAACAGGAAGCCAGAAAATTACTAGCGGCATACTCGGAGCATTTCCATCTTTTTGATGGAACTGTCCGAGATGCAGAATTATATAAACGCGTTCAGCACTTCCTGGTCGATAAAGGTATCGTGCGGGACGTGCAGCAAATAAAAGACAAAATAAAGCTACTGAAGAAATTTTAAAAAATGAACATGCTTAGTAGTTGTCAAGTAAGAAATGTCAAATGTCCCGCTCAACTACGTCACGCAAAACATCAAAACCCGGGTTAGCCTTTCGTCCATCATGTAAACGCCTTATTTTACGAAGGGGGGTTGATTGCAAAGTTGGGGCTAGAAATCCAGCTTGACCACTTTATCCCCTAATGGAGGGTTTGGCATTCCATGGATTTGATCGCTCATCTATGATGTATAGAGCAAATTATGATGCAGAGCAAATATATGATGCTAGAGCAAATACCCCATACGAGACAGTTTATTATTTTCAAATTTTGTGTTTGATCTTTAGGGCAGAAATATATGCTTACTATTCTTTTAAATTGAAAGTTTCTGAATTTTTAAAATATGTCTTACCTTTAAATTATGTGATAATGAGGCTTTCTTGTTTCCGTTAGTTCTCATCATTAGTTGTATTTTGTAGCATCTCCTCAACTTCCTTTGGGATTTTATCAACTGGTTCATTTTCTTCTGAAATATTGTTGAGATTAGTATCAAAGGGGGGTCGTACCAACTATTTTTATCTTATTCACCTTCCAAAGTCTTCTCATAGAGACAGAGTTACTTACAATGGATCACAAAATGCAACTCCAAAAACACTGGAAATTATTTTTTGTTTTTTCTTGGAAAAAAGGTAAGATCAGAGAGTTATAATAGAAAAAAGTGCCTGAATGCAAATCTCTCATTCACTACCTGATACTCACATTGAAACCATTTCTCTAAAGTCACATGCTTTAAGGCTGTGATACTTGGCGTGGATCCAAGAACAACCAATTTGATATGTTGCTGCTCTTGTGAAATTTCTCCCTTTTGGGCGTGCCCAGTTAAATCATTTCTTTTAAGCAAATGTCTGTATCAGTTTTTTTAATTGAATTCCACTTGTTTGTAACAGTTGTTTTTCTTTTTCTTCTCCCCTTATATTAAAACGGGTACTTTTCCAACATGTACATTAAGAAATTTTAAAAAAATGAGGAAACTTTCGTTTTGAGAGTGTTTAATTTTGTCTTAAAACAAAACAAGCACGAGGCAATTTTGAAAGCATCCAGGAAAAACTTTGAAATCAAATATGCACCAACATAATATTCAATAGCCAAACTTACTGAACTTACAAATTTACTTTGAGAACAAACTGAAACTCAACGAAAAAACAACATTATAAAAAAATTATTATTTGTGCAACACCAGCACCACCTACCCACAATGCATTTTCCCAGAAAATGCTGTATGACCACAAAAATTATTTATTGCCCTCTAGAAATCCGCTTGCCGACAGAAGCACCATCGAATAATTATTAACCTTTATATCAAATCAAATATTGTTTCAAATCTAAAATTAGTAATATTTAGAATGATAAATTTATAATAAAAATAAATACTAACCTATACTTGATAACAAGATCTTTAGCTTTGTCAAGTTCAGAGCTGCTAACGAGAAGCTTCAAAGGATTTGTTGTAAGTGAAAAAGTGTTTTGCACGACCCCAATAAGTATTTTGATGCCATCTGGGTTTATTAATAATAATTTTTTCCATTATTACACCTATGGAAAGTAAACACAAAAAGTTTAATATTAAAGCATGATTTCAATTTAGTTTATGGAAAAAGGTTATAACAATATATATTTTTTTAATGAAATGTTATGATTTTCAATCCATTACTAATTCCATTTTTCACTTTCTGTTAAAAATTACAAATACACTGCGATGCAAAAGTTTAGACAATGACGTTTTTTAGCTGTAAAATTTAGAATTGTGATAGTAGAATTACAAAACACCCCTAAACATATTAAATAAATATTTTGAAATGCTATAATTGAAACATAATTGTTTGATTTGCTATAACAATTTTTTTTCATAAAATAAAAATTATGCTTTATGCTAGGGTTCTTTCGTAATGAATTTCGTATAAAGGAACTTTCGTAATTTTGTGGAGTGAATTTACGTTAAAATGAGACACTTTTTTTGTCGTTTTTGAAGAGGTGACTATCTCTGCATTGTACTAAAGTGCAAAAAAGAATAATATGCCGCTATTTTGTGATTTTATACGGGAAAGACTGCACTTTTCATCATGAAAATCGGTCAATGTATGTCTCTAAATCCACGAATTCGTGCCAAAACTTTAAGGTGATGGACTGGTAGGTATTCTGTTCGTATTTAGAGATGTTAATTGTACATTTGAAGCAAATATGATTTGAATAAATATTTAAAGTGGCTATATTGTCTTTTTGGTGTAAAATTGAACCAATATCGTTATTAAATCTGTTTAGTTCACCGGATATCGTGTTTTTTCGATTTATCAAATTCAATTCATCAATAAATATGCGAAATTAGGCGATTATCTACTTTAAATTTGCATATTCTCGCATTTGTGTCTAAACTTTTGCATCGTACAAATTTTTATTTTATGAAAAAAAAATTTTATAGTAAATCAAACAATTATGTTTCAATTATAGCATTTCAAAATATTTATTTAATATGTTTAGGGGTGTTTTGTAATTCTACTATCACAATTCTAAATTTTACAGCTAAAAAACGTCATTGTCTAAACTTTTGCATCGCAGTGTACATTGTCTACTTTGAAATATGAACACTTTTAGGTTATTGCTTTGAGAAACAATATTCAAAATGTCAACTAAGATGTTTTTGCAAAAATTTCAAAAAATAAGGTTACACTAGCCGAAACTTTCAGAATACTAGATTTTCTTTTTAGGGGCTTATAAGACCATATTAATATTAAAAATTGCTACATTATCAACATAATTTCTATTAATCTGAATTAAAAAGATGTACATTAATATTCATATGTTTCAATTTTAAAATCAAAATGACATATCAATTTGAATTAAGACTAGAAACTAAAAATTTAATTAACAAGGGCTTTAACATTTATATTAAATTTTTTTTTGGAGCTCCAATTATTTTAATACAGAATTCAAGGGCTCTTAAGGGTTTAAAAGTACTATAATCCTAGGGTAAGTGTGGGGAGATTACAGCATTGAAACATTACCCACTTTGTGTTACACGAAAATTAATATTGGGTATTTTTTTTTATTTCACTACTAATAAAAAGATACATACTTCATAAAAGAACTAGTACACAATGTCAAATTTTATCCTTACTTGGAAACAAAAGTTTACAATAAAAATAAATTATAAGAATAAAACATTTTAGAACTAATTACTTTTGAAGCAATGCCCAAATTTGTCTAAGTACGTGTCAGAGATTTAATAATCAAAAGTAAATACACGTGGTGGTGATGTAACCCACTCAAAAGAGGGAAAAAAGGAAGTGCAAAAGAATTTGGAAACAGATATATAAGTAATGAGACAAATAAAATGTATGCAAATAGATAATACCAATTTAAATCGACAAAGAAAATTTTAAGCAGGAAATACTTGAGTTTTTTTAGGGGAATATTTTATAAACTAAATAAGAAATCTACAAACTTAAAATATATTCTAATGTTGAAAGCACATGTTTCAATGCATGAGAACCGTGTAGCTCTAGGAATTGTTGAAAGCACCGCTTTTTTTTACATGAATAGCTAAGGCAACAAATAACAGTTTGGTGTCTACTCAGGTGTCGGCTCGTCACTTTACTGTGGTTCTAAATTACAATTAACAATGTCTAAAATAGTCCTCGTGTAACTAGTCTCTAGTACGACGATAATTCTTTCATTCAACCTATTTTCAGGCTTGTGTGCTTGGTCACAAAGACCCGCTTATAAACCATCGTCAAGAAGGACGGACAAGACATATACACATATAAGACAGATGCTGCCATCTATCGCCACCTTTACAATTTAGACATGTCCCTGAATTGGAGGGTTCGGGCTCGAATCCCGGTAAGGCATGGTTTGTTTTTGTCCATGTTTGTGTTTGTCGAGTACATGCGGAGTACGTGCTCGTTAAATCTGTTGGGTCCGAAAGTCCTGTGGGCAGTCATTGCGCAGTTTCTCACGGGTACAGGTCCCAGAGGCTCCAAAGGCTAGCTCCCTAACCGTTGCGCCGCCAATCGGCCTAAACCATAGATGTCATAGTTAAAGTATTAGATTGGCAGATCACGTGACCTCCAATGTTAACGACGGGACGCGCATGGAGGCCAAAGTAAGAGGGCAAAATGTCCAGTGTTGTCACCACTTTAAGGAGAAAAATACTACGAAAAAATACCATTTAATTCTAAAATTACAAAAAAATTATCGTAAAAAATAGCTGCATTTTGGAATCTTTTTAGTGACTTGAAATGCTTTTCTAGTATTTTTTTGTAATTTTAGAATTAAATGGTATTTTTCCGATGATGCAGTAGTATTTTTCTCCTTAAAGTGGGGACAACACTGGCAATTTTGCCCTCTTATTTCGGCCTCCCTGCGCGTCCCGTCGTTAGCATTGGAGGTCACGTGATCTGCCAATCTAATACTTTAACTATGATATCTATGGCCTAAACTCACAATTATTGGTTGGTTGGTAGACATATATTTTTAGGCTTGTGTGCTTGGTCACAAAGACCCGCTCATAAACCATCGTCAAGAAGGACGGACACGACATACCAATACCAGTGGCGGATCTAGCCATGGGGCGCGGGGGGCCCCAAGTCCCCCCCCCCTCAAGTTCTGTTGACAGTTTTTTTTTATTATTGAAAACAAAATTAAGACAAAAATTTAAATTTATCTTTTTCAACCAAATTTTTTGATAAAGCATTAAAGCAGATAACTATTTTTACAGTTTATAGAAATAGTATTCAACTGTTGACGCCGATTTATTTTTCATTTGTTTTGTCGGGTTTTTTTATGAGTTCACAAATCTTTGAAGGTCACAATAAAATGAAGAAAAGGAATAACGAAAACTAGTCAATTACAAAATTCCGCGCGAATAAGATTTTGGAAATAATTTTTATTTTTATTTATTTGGGGTGTGGCGCCGGTTATATTCCACACGTGCAATCTAACAATGAATATTTTGTGAACGTTTAAAGGTTTTAGTTTGCTTACGTTATCCAAGTAAAAATAAGTGTACTTTAATTCGGGAGTTTTCGCGCTTTTTCTCTACCATCAAATTTCATAAGATTTAGATTGGAAAATAATAGTAACTTATAAGCTTCTATATTTAATCAATAAGTTCTTATTAATTTTTTTTTCTTGCAATTGCCTCGATGATATAAAAAAAATGTACTTTAAAATTTTTGAAGTTGCTGACTTATAATATTTGTGAAGGTGGCATTTTAAAGACTATCATGTGGGTTAGGTTAGTTTGAATTATCGTCGCACTAAAGCTGGGGGTCCCGCTTTAGGTTCACCACCTAACCGGGACATATGCCTAGCACCCAAGAGCACTTGGTCACGAAAGCTGAATTGGGCACGACAGGCCTTGACCCACTAATGGGCTGTTGCGCCGAGGGGTTTAGTTTTTTTTTGTTTAGTTTAATTAATTGGTTAGTTTCTAATAAATTACTACGTGATTTTCAAGATATACAGTCATTGTTTGCCTTGTTTATATGTTAGCTTAAAGCTACTTCGCATCTTCAAAAATTGAATTAACTTTTTATTTATTATTTTCATGAAATACTTCGCTAATGTCTGTTTCAAACCTGTTGTTGATACACTAATTTCTTAAAAACTAATTTTTGTGCAACTAGTTTTGTATTTAGTATATTTTTATCATTTAAATTTGTACAAATTAAATAAATGCTAAATCTAATATTCTAGGAGCTGATCTTATAATTTCTGTACAGCAAATAAGGTGATTTAAATTTTCTAAGTAGTTAAATTTTCAATAAAAACATACTATAACAAATTGTTTTTTTCTTATTTATCTCACTTAATTTTTATTTAAAAAAGCATTAATTATATAATTAATAATACAAACATTAGTATGTTGGGTTAGATTAATTTGAATTGAAGAGCTGAGTGGAAGAACGTGTTCAGTGACATTTTTGAAAAAATTGAGATTTTTGTGTCAATGATCATGTTAATACCGGCTTTAAACATAACAGCTTTCAATTTTTTAGAAAACATTCGATTTCGTATATTTTTCGCATACGAAGTTGGTAGGTGCACGCGTTTTCGTCACTTTTTCAATGGAAGAACGTGCTAAGGATCCTTGGCATGTTCTTCCACCGAAATCGCCCGATTCCGGAACGATCGTTTAGTGGAAGAACGTGCTAAGTGACACGTTTGCGGAAAATTTTCAGACTTTCGCTTGCATTAATAGCAAAACAAATGGCCCCTCAACAACCCCCCCTCAGAAAAATCCTAGATCCGCCACTGCGACATACACACACATATAAGACTGATGCTGCCATCTATCGCCACCTCCACAATTTAGACATGTCCCTGAAGGGGAGGGAAATAGTCTCCAGGGACCTGTACCCATGGGAAACTGCGCAATGACCGCCCACAGGACTTTCGTAACCAACAGATTTAACGAGCACGTACTCCACATATACTCAACAAACACAAACATGGACAAAAACAAACCATGCCTTACCGGGATTTGAACCCGAACCCAGAGGCTCCAAAGGCTAGCTACCTAACCGTTGCGCCGCTTATCGGCCTAAACACACAGAGCTCACCGACGTCACAGACAATACCCTCAAGGTAAACAATCATCGTTCGTTGCCATCTGTAACTTTATGAATTTAAGGTTTTGGAATCATGACTTTCTCTTTCTAGTGTTCATCCTCCATCCTTAAAAGGGCCGTAGTGAGCCTAGTGGTCAGCGTCTCGGTCTCGGGATCGGAAGGTCCTGCGATCGAGTCCCGGTACCACTGAAGACCTACCGAGTATATGCGGAGTACGTGCTCGTTAAATCTGTTGGGTCCGAAAGTCCTCTAAGTTCCCATAGCAAATCAATACCTCTGGGGGTGACAAGCCAATTCTGGGGATCCTCTAGTTGGCCTCTGTCTCTAAAAATTAGATGGATCCACTTATGTGTGTGTGTTGTCTGTTGTGTCTGTCTTACTTGACGAAGGTTTATAAGCGGGTCGCTGACCAAGCACACAAACCTGAATATATATGTCTACCAACCAACCATCCTTAAAAATTTTTAAAAAATGAATGAATTTCTCTAACTTTTCTTAAAATGTATCAAAAAAATTAATTAATTTTATTTATGTCCTTTACTAAAATTTAGGGGGGGAAATATCAAAATAAAAAAAGCTTTTAATTTTTGACACTTGGATAAAATGAAAATGTTACACTTTGATATTTATGAAGTGTGTTTGGCAACTAAAAAGTTCACATCCGAAACGAAACTGTCGACAACAATTTAACCTTTTTGCCTTGATTAATATTAATTTTAGAAATATGTGAGCTGAAATTTCGGAAATGTGATTTAATTTTAATATGAACCCCATTACAGACGGTTTGGTGAGTGTTGATAGAACAAAGTGTCAGCTATTTGTAGCTCTTGTATAAATGAAAGATTGTATGTCAATAGACTGCACATCGTAAACATTAAAAGGGGTGTTTCAAATTATACATTCATTTGTTTATATAAAATGTTTCTTAGTACTTAAAAAAACTACTTTGTTTCGAGCATTTCTATTTCATATAAGTGTCATTAGCTTTAAATTTACTACTAATTTGGTCTATAACAATTTTGAATTGAGTTGGAGCAAAGTGGGTCTAAATTGAAGATCAGTCAAGTTTTTTTTTTGTGTGTGTGTAATTTTAAGGCATACGTGGTATTATATTTATAATTGACGCTCTGACATTTTACTGAAGCTGTTTTTATTATATATGTGTGTTTTAACTGCTGAATTTGAATCTTGGACAAAATATGCAATTATCTTTGCATTTGAATGATTAAAATATTTTAAGTTTTGCAAAGTATTGGTTTATTTACGTGGACAAACTACTTATCAAGATTATTCAAAATTATTGTTTATCTTATTTCTGTTAAACCATCATAATTTAACCTATTTTTCAGTGTCAAATTGCTCAATAGTTAGTGCCAATTATAAATCTTCTTTGTTGTATGATACCAATAGATATGTCAGTGTATTTTCTCAGTTCTCACCTTAATTATTCTTTATACTAGTAGCACTTTTATATCTGCTGCTAACATATTTGCTTTCGCTGTTGAGCCGATGTGTTTTTTTTTATCGGATTCTTTTTGAGAATTGCCTAAGTGTTTCTCTAAACAATCTGCTGTGTCTGCTAGAAAAATCATTTATATATGGACTTAACCGAAACATTTTGATCAAATATCTAAAAGAAATCAAAAAGAATCCAAAAATAGTTACTTTGTTTTTAGTTATTTTGCTTATTAGAAATTTTCTTAAATTGTATCTTTAGATTTTTTTGGTTAAAATGTTATTTTTATAACTTTGTTGAACTAATTTTTGTTTATTTAATCTATTTTCATTTTCCAAGTGTAAGGTTTGTTTAGTTACATTTCAATAATTATATTCAATGGACTTACTTGTGTGCTTGATAATTTTTTTTAGCAACCATCACTAAAACTATGGGGTGAAGAAGAAACTGATGGAGCAGTGTATACAGTTTATTTGAAGAAAGTTCGTTATCATCATACTCAAATTGTAAGTATACATATGTTGCACATATTTATTTTTTAAGGGACACAAACATTTCAAAAGAACAATAGTTTCAAGATTCAAATTGTAAGTATACTCAAATTGTAAGATACATATTGCACATATTATTTTTAAGGACACAAACATTTCAAAAACATAGTTCAAGATCAATATTTCCTTCTTTTAACTCAATTGTAAGGCCGAAAACCTTTTAACAGTTAAGCATAATCAGTGATTTTTCTTAAGTGAAGCCAATCTTAAATTTGTGAAAACATCACAGCTATAAAACTTGTGTATTTTCACTAAATACTTTTATGCCGTCAGAATTGTACTCTGAATAATATAGTGTTTTAAAATTCAGAATTTTTTTACTCATAAATTTTTCCTAAATTATTTTGCGACTTATTCTTCACCGGACAATTATTGACATATTTTACCAATTTTGTATTGATTATGTTTAATAAAAAATATTTATATAAAATAAATGAGATTTTTACTGTTATTTTTTTAAAAACTAAGTAGTTAAAGTTTGCAATAAAAGCATTTTTCTAAATTGCAATTGACCATCATTTAGTAACACCGTAACATAAGCATTATTGTACTATAAAAGTGAAATATAACTTTCAAACAAGTAGGTTTGTTACAGAATCTGTCACTTAAACCGCTTTCACACAACATTTGTGCTCAACAGGAAACACACAATTAATACACCTCGGAAAGAATTGAAGTTCGAAGAATAATGATGTAAATTTTTTTTTAATAAATATCTTTTTTAATAATAATTTTATTCGCCACAATTTACCATGTTTATTAACTTTTGTTCGAAAATTCACTTATTATTTATCGTTTGTTAAATTAATTTACAGTTCGAAGAATAAATAATTACTCAAATTGTTAGTTTAAAAATAAAAGCAAAACTTTGCATATTTTTTGTGCAAAGTTAGAATTTTCTATGCATCTTTCTTCATATATATAATGAACCATCAAAAGAACTTTATTGTGAAAAGACATGAATCCCAAAATCCAATTTTATCACATAAATAATTTTTTTTATTTTAAATAAAGTTTACTGAAAATATTGAATAGAAATATGATTTGGATGTTATTTCAACGTAGAATAAATTTTTAGTTATTTCAATTTTAAATAAACTTCTAATTTAAATTTTTTAATGGAATTTGGGATGCAGCCTATTCTGATTTTTTTTTGCTTTAAAATGACGTATCCCACTTGTTTGTGGGACTTGCGGTTTGTTCTGTGAAAGTAGGTGACAGACGGACTGACTGATTGTAAGACCTTCCACTTTTTACCTTATAAAATTATAAAAGTAGTGTGGAAGATAAAACAAGTTTTGCATTACAAAACAATCAATAACATTAAATAATTTGAAGCTGGCAGCACCATATACAGACCATCATAAAAAGTAAACAGACTAACTGGTAGTGACGAAAACATGTTAAAGTTACTTACACAAAGATCTGAGATAGTAGAGAAAAACATCTCTACTAACCAACAGTTGACAACTTCCAGGATAAAAAATACATGTGCCTTAAGGGTTTTATACCCACCCCCTTTAAAGCATAAAAGGAAAGTCCTTTTTTGTACTGAGCTACTGTGAGGGCTGGGGATCTTGGTGGGTTAAGGTGCCTTGCATACTAAGTTCGGGTCAGAGCATCGCCAAAACAACTGCCAACCTATAAACAGCCTGTGCAACCAAAGATGTTCGACGAATAATACTCTGTGTAGAGGGAGTGCATGTTGAATCTGCTTCAAGTTCCAACGCTGCGTACGATGTGCCCGTCGCTAACAGCCCTCGTGTAGCTCTAGTGCCACGATAATTCAAACTAACCCAACCTAAAACTATTCACATTTCCTGTGTCAGATAAGATGTATATAATGAAACTATTTTCTGGAATTTTACTTGGCATTAAAGAAACCCTCCATGAACGGGTGGAACATTTTGTGTTGGCTGTCTACCAATTAGTTGGAAGTATTTCTCAAGCTGTAAAAAAACAAAAATGCCAGAAAATGTTTTATCAGTTTTTTATTAATAAATCCTTTTTTTTTTAATTCTAGGGGTGGGGCAACAAATTTCCTGGAAGGGCACTGCCCTACCCCTAGCCCGTACCTGGCTATATCACAGTGAGCTGGTAGAAATTGAAGTATTGAACCGGATTGCATGTACAATTAATGCTAAAAAAATTTAATTATAATAAAACATTTCTATTAAGCTTGCCATTTTTGTTTAAAATTAGCTATGCTGCAAATGCACCATTAATGTTACAATTTGATCACAATTGTTTTTAGTTATTTTAGAATTATATATATAGCTATTGTAACCTTGCTGTTATAAATCCAATATTAGCCAGCTTTAGAACTTTATGAGGAACTGATAGTAGGTCCCAGTCTAATTAGCACTTGTGTAGAAAAAAAGCAGAATAGTGCTTGACTGTAAAAAAATATTAGCAAACATTAGTTAAACTGGCTTAAACCATTACTTCCTACTGCTTAGCCCTGAGGTAAATCTTGAATCTACTCAGCGCAAAATGTTTTATTTATACTGCCAGTAGGCTAGCAATTGTCCTTTCCTACAGCAGCAATTAAAAGATTTTTTTAGTTTGCTGTTTTCAACCAATCTAGGTAAAAGTATTTCTGATTTTTGTACAAGTTTGTATATTTTTAAATTGCAATACTGCTTTTTTTTTATTTAATCATGTATGTATAGATAATATTTTTTATTAACTTGTAAACTTGTGCATATTTTTTTCAGATAGTTATAGACTTTAAAAAAAAACATTTAAAAAGATTTTGGGCATACTGTATTTCTGCATCATTTTTTCCCCTAACGTATTTCATTAAAAGTTTTCACTTAGTACCAGATTTAAATTGAGAATATAAATGTTAATTTTATTAAAAATTATTATTTTTTCCTTTTTAGATTGCATCAGAACAGTTGTCTCATTTGGAATGGGAGACTGTTCGTGTAAAAATAGTCAAGGCTGGCACACTTGAAAAATTAGTTGAAAGTCTTACTACAGATGCTGGGGAACTTGAATCCACCTACATGAATATATTTTTGTCAACCTACAGGTCTTTTGCAACGCCTAATCAAGTACTAACTATTCTTTTAAGCAGGTAGGCTTGGTTTCAAAACTTATGTCATAGTGACTTTTTGTTTTACTTTTAAACTAAAGCCAAGTATTGAAATTATATCTTTAAGGAATCACTGTGTGGTATATTTAGCCCTAGCTTTAAATAAATTATTTTTCACCTCTGGAGAATTTCTACGAACTTTTTAGATTAGAACTAATTTAATGATTACTAGATATCCCTATTTATCTTTTAATTTTAAAGTTGTATCTAATATGATAGCTTTGTGTGAGAATTAATCCTTCATTATTCACAGTTTTATATGATAATCATGTAAGTAGATACCAGCTCCATGAATACAGGTTCCTTCATAATTACTTGTGAATAATTTTTTTTTAATATTGGTATAAAAAAAATATAGTTGACTTTTAAATTATTAAGCAGAACTTGTGTATTTTATAAATTTATGTCAATGAACATTTTGTTGGGAGCATTAATTTTCTATTTAGTCAAAAATAATTTATCAAAATATTTATTGGTAACTGAACCATTTCAGGTATGAGCAAATGTGTAATGAAATACTTCAATTTGCTTCTGAAAGTAAAGAGCAACACAAAAGGTAAATCACTGTTTTCTTAAATTAAAAGTCCCACATTTTCATTGAAAAATTAAACAGTTCCATTATTGATTTTTGATAACTTTTTGATATTTCAATTAAAATTTAAAGACATTACATTAATTGTTAGAAAAATGCAGTGCTGAAAGCCAGAGCATGTAAAAAATTTGGACTTGGCATGTAAAAAGCAAAAAGCAGTGGTTTGTATTTTCCCAACTTTTTTTTTTTAAAATATTCTGAAGTAGAAAAATGTAGAAAATACAAGCAAAAATGTTTTTTTTTTCTTCAAAACACTTATTTCTTAATAATAAAAAGATCAAGTATTCATAATCTGTTTTGTAATATTTTACGGCAACTCTCAGAGTTGTTTATTTTTGGTCTTAAAGATCATTTTTATTATCATGTCTGTGGGCGTGTTTTTTTTTTAGATTTTTCGATTCCTGTTTACATTTAGATCAAGCCATCTTAAGAGTTTTAAGTTTCCTTTAACACTCTATTTAAATATTTGTATCTTTTTTTTTGTAGGACTTTTGAAAAAGTTTTACTTGTTTGGCTCGATATGTATCCTGAAGACTTTTATGACCCACCTCAATATTTAAATCTATTGAAAATAAAAGAATTTGCTGAAAAGTACATTCCAGGATGTGTACTAGAACTACGGGCGAAGCATAAGTTATTAAAGTACAAAAAAATTGAATTTAAAGGTATTTACAAATTGAAGTTATTTTTGTACGGAATCATTGCTCTTTAAAATTCCATTCATTTCTCTATGTGCCCCAATTTTTTTTTAAAAAATGCTATTTCACAAATCCTCAAAATCTGAGCAGAGGGAGTGCAGATTTCATGAGTTCGTCAATTGCAACCCATTTAAGAAAATATTATTTAGTTGCTTCTCAAAATGAAAAATAAAGAATTATTAAGAACATAGTAATGTTTAATTTAATAATTGATTTAAGATACATAAATGTTTTAAAGGAATTTTTAATATAATATTACGCATTTATTAACTGCAAATCCGTGAACCGAAAATCGGCAAATTTCAGAAATCTGCGTAATGTTACAGATTTCCATTTTTTGTGTCTTCCATGTTATGTGCTCTTCGATTAAAATGTATACACATCTCCTCATGTCGGACCTCTTTTCTCACTTAAGCATCTGTTCAATTAAATTAAAAATTACAGCCCGGTTCCCAGATTGGGCGTGGTTAACTCATCCTTTGATCCCTAAGTGGGTCTTTCGTGTAGCTCTAGTGCGATAATAATTAAAACTAAACTAAACCTTAAGTGGGTTGATAAAATTTGGACCAAGCAAGAGAAACGTAACATGTTTTTTTAGAATTTGTTGACTTTCAACTTGAAGTTATCTAGGCCAACTATTTTTTTTATTAAAATTATCATGAGAGTTTTCATGTAATGTTAAGCATACTAAAATATTAATACAACTCTGATTCAAAAAATTAGAATAATGAAAGAAAACATGGCCAAAGGAATTGAAAATCTAATTTTATCAAATAAATAATCAATGATATCAATTATAAATTATTATAGTATAAATCTTTATATTGGGACTGGAGAGCCCAGTTGGTTAAGGCGTTCGCCTTGCATACGAAAGGTCCCAGGTTCAGGTTCGGGCATCACCAAAAAAAACTTTCCGACCTATAAACAGCCCGTGCAGCCAAAAAATGTCCGACGAATAATACCCCGTGCAGAGGGAGTGCACAATAAATATGCTCCAAAGTCCCAACGCTGCGTACGATGTCGCCCTTAACGGTTGTGTTGGGTGCCGACTCGGGTGTCGACTCGTCACTTGACTGTGGTTCTAAATTACAACGCCCGTCGCCAATAGCCCTTGTGTAGCTCTAGTGCTACGATAATTCCAACTAAACTAAAATCTTCATATTTTGTAGATTTATAAAAATGTAAACATATTACAATGAAATAGAAAATATATTTAAATCAGCCAACAACAAAAAAATCAAAATATTAGAATACTTCCTAACCATGTTTAAAAAAATTAGAATAATGTAAATATATTGTACATAATTTAAACTCTAATAGACATAATATAAATTCTAACTATCATAATTTAACCTAAGAGTTCTTGCTTGCTAATCAGTACTTTATCGCATCACCCTTAGCTTTAAATACAGCTCTTAAACGGTTTGGTATATTATTTACTAAAGGTTTTTTAAAAAAATTTATCCAAATTCTCCCATACGTTCTTTATACTAGAAATAAGTTATTTTTATCGGTAGGTGCAACTTCTTGAAGTCCTTTTTTCATTATTCTACAAAAATTCTCGATGGGATTTATATCAGGTGAGTTCGCAAGCCAAGGGAGTACAGTTATGCCCTTCTTTTTGAGCCATTTAGTTGTTGATTTGGAAGTGTGGGAAGAAGCTAAATCTTGCTAAAACAAGAAATCATCACATCAATCCTCAGCTGAAGGAATCATGAAATGTTCAAAAATTTGTTGATAGACTTCTGAATTGAC
This sequence comes from Oedothorax gibbosus, assembly GCA_019343175.1. Lineage (NCBI taxonomy): Eukaryota > Metazoa > Arthropoda > Arachnida > Araneae > Linyphiidae > Oedothorax > Oedothorax gibbosus. Next base: position 986,671 of record CM033282.1, on the reverse strand, counting down.
TGTTGTGGAAACAATACACAACCTACCTGGGCCTTCAGCAGTCATGCAGCCCCATACCAAGACAGAGCTCGCAAATTTAACAATACGTTTTAAACACTCTTTATTATAAGCTTCTTGTTTAAGTTTCCAAACAGGTATACCTTGATGCTGATGATTCACACAAAACATACTCTCATCGCTGAAGAGTACCTTTTACCAATCATCTTGACTCCAAAATAGCCATTGTTTACACCATTTAACTGTAGCAGCCTTTTTCTTAGATGATAATAATGGCTTTACCTTATTCACACTTGATCTAAAATGTAATTTGTGGAGTCGTTGTAGATTTAGAAACATTTATACCCTGTTCTTTCAATTTTCTTTGCAAATATATCACACTTCGAAAACGATGTTTCTTCAAAATCTTTTTCAATTGCTTTCATCTCTTGTTGAAGTTACTGGCTTTCAACCACTTTTAAAGTGTTTATTTTAAAAACACTTATTATATATATTCTCTTATAGAATATTCTCTCAAAACTCTACTCACATCTGCTTGAGAACATTTCACTTCTTTTACTATAAAAAGTTGTGTTTTTCCTTTGTGCAAGTACACAATACAAAATTTCACAGCTTCAGATAAGTCGCTCTTTCATCCCATATTAAGCAAATACTACGCTAAAATCAAATGCCAAATGACTTCATTTTATACGGAACACATTTTATAGTCTCGCAGATAATCCTGCAGCTGTTCTCTCAAGCAATAGGAAAAGTTTATTATTTTAATTTTTTTAACCATGTTATCCAGATATTCAAATTCTTTGAATTATTCTAATATTTTTTTTAAAAAGTCATTAATTAATGTAGCAGATACAAATAAATATTTATTTTATTTTTATAAATGCTCTGAAGATAATTACATATTTTTAATATTTTTTTTTTCTGATTACAATTTGCAAATTGATGCTTTAACAATATTCAACCCATTCTTTTTTACATTCTAATTTTTTGAATCAGAGTTGTATATTATACTATGCCTTTTAAACCAAAAGAAAGTGTTTAAAATTTTCATTTTTTTTCAGGACTTGAAATTAAGCATTCCATTGATTTCCCCAGTGAAATTAATAGCTTCAATTCTCTTTCTTTGGGCATTTCAAACATTCTTCACATTCCAGATAAAGATTTTGCATTGCAGCTAACGTATACAGACAATGTAAGACATCTCTTATTATTATAAGTATTTGCATTTCTATTACTAAGTGTAAACTCTGTAGGCATATATCCTTATCTTGTTAACCTGAATTTGAGTGGAGTGATGACAATTGGTTATCATTTAATGATAACCAAATTTTATATTAACCAACAAGAATATTTTGATGTTCACTTAGTGAATATTTGAAATATAATAAAATGATACTTTTTTTTTAAATATAAAATCAGTAAAGATATTTTATAATTTTACCAAGATAAAATAAAAATTATAAAGTTCTTAAGGTAATTTTGGAATTTTTTAGGAAAACTTTTATCCATAAATGTAAAAGTTTTGTTTCTAAAATAATTGCTGCTCTAATGTTTTTTCGCATAATATTGACTTTTATTACTCTTAAATCATAACAAAAAAAAATTATAGAACTTTAAATTCATCTTCTGCATGTATGTTAAGTGACTGCATTAGGCAAATATTTTTGGCACTTGATTATAGAGCCTCATTTCTATAGCTTTGACCTATTGACTTGGATGACTTCTTACTGAATAGTTTTTATCCATGCCATACAATATGCAGATTAAGCAATAAAAATTATAATATAAAACTTCAAGTCATTAAATGAGTTTTAATCCCATATTAGAGCTGATAAAGCTGAAATTTTATTTAAATAAATGTGATATTTCTGCATTATTTTCAAGTGTAAATCTTTCAATAATTTAATTTCAGGAACTGTTCAAAAAACTGATACCATACCATTGTTTGGGCTCAGCTTGGTCCCGCAGAGATAAAGTACGTGGCTGGAATGTATCTCCGTCTACAGTAACAGCTACCATAAATCAATTTAATGCAGTTTCATTGAGAGTAATTAGTACAATACTCTACGATTCACTATTGAAAGCTACAATGCGTGCTAGAATTGTCACAAAATGGATAAATATTGCTCAAGTAAGTTTACAGATAATTTAAAATGTAATTTATTTGAGGGAAAAATATTGTTTACCACATTGCATCTTTTTAGAAAGTTATTTGTTCCCTTAAATGCATGTTCTTTTCCAAAGAAAAAGTTTAAATAAATTTCTGACTTTGTCAAATGGGGATGAGTAAATCTTTTTCCAACCAAATGGGTTGTTTTTTTTATAAACCTTTAGGGTAATCAAAATGTCTTTATATAAAGTTTAAGAGATAGAGCTAATAAAAAAATTGAATCATTAGAATCAACAGTTCATATGTAAAGAGTCATTAAAGTTTGTTTCATGTTTTTCTTAATTTTGTTAGCCATCACAGGGATATAAACAGTTTAACTAGTCCTGGAATTTCCTGTTTTTCAATGACTCAATTAAATAACTATATTTTAAATATTTTTTTTAATATTTCATCTTTTTACAATTTTAAAATTGAAAGTATTAAGTGTTTCGAAGCTATTTACTAAAAATATTTGTAAATATAAATATTTGATAATACAAAAAATATTGTATTATCTTAAAAATTAATGTGATAAAATTTAATTTTAAACTTTTTTCAGAGATTATCTTTTACATTATTAAAAACATATATTCTATGTTAAAATCTCAATTCTTATGCAAAATTTGTGTGAAGTTTTTTTTTTTATTATAAAATCTTATGTTTTCATTTAAATCATAATTTCTAGATGTAGATTTGGTGCTTACTCTATTGCATTTTTTTTTGTTATTGCAGGAATTAAGACTTTTAAAAAACTTTTCTTCTTTAAAAGCAATTACAGCTGCACTGCAAAGTAATTCTATTCACAGGCTAAATAAAGTGTGGCTTTCAGTACCAAGGTAATTTATAAACTAATGTATGTAATTTTTTAGTAAGTGTGTATCTGTTTGTACATTAAAAAATCTAATTACCATTATACTCTTATGACCAACTTTATTTGCCTTTTGATGAACTGCTAATTATTTTTGTTTTAGATTTTGTTTTATAGCTCAGTTACATTATTTATAGATTACTTGTCAATTAAATTGCCTTTTTCAATCGTGATATGTACCTTTTAAGTTGACAGTGTTAAGGTACAGTTCTTTAATTTATCTTTTGAAACTCATGAACTGTTGAGTAAATACCTGTGCCAAGTCGATACAACCCAGTTTTGTTGCTTAAAGAAAGTTTTCCTTTTACTCTCAGTATTCCACATTCAAACTGCCGGGATAGTCTGATCAGCAAGGTGTGGGCCTGCAGACCTAATTATTATTCTTGTATTTTGATATTTTTCATTACCCATATATGATAATAAAATGCTTGGAGCGAAACAATCAACTTTGTACTCATGTATCTCAGTCCTCTGGATACTTCACTGCTAACCTACCAAAAATATGTATGGATCTAAATTTAATACAACTTTAATAGTCATCAAATCTGCTTGAAGTAATTAAGATTTTCTAAAACAAGTACAAATTGTCGATAAATTGTCTGGAAATTAACAATAGGAGATAAATACATTAACGAAATAGCCCTGTCCTTATTTGGGATAAGCAAATATAGTGTTTTAAGATTTAACTGATAAAAAATCATAAAAGATAAAATTAACTAATGTGATAAATGAGTTGATTGTCTGATTTTTGAGGTTGATGTTAAGCTGATTCTTGAATTAGTAAAACACTGTTAAACTTTTATTAATAAAAATGCATTTATTCTTATTGTGGTTGAGTATTAACTAAAAGTGATTAATAATCTTGCCTTGTTTTTTAGGGAGAAAATTGAAATTTTTTCAGAATTAGCTAAAATATTCTCTGAAGAAAATAATCAAACAAATTGCAGAGAACTTTTGATTAAGGTAAGTTATATTGTTATGTTTAAATCAAACTTGATTCCTTTTTATGTGAATAATTAAGTAGGCTACAGTATGTGACGCTTTTTGTAAAACTTCCTGTACGGTAAACCCTCATTACAACAAAAGCCAAGGGACCCGAAAAGATCTTCACTATAATGAAATATTTATTAATGGAATTGTATTAAAAAGAAAAATATTTCTTTATAATTTAAAATGCTATTAACCCTCTGAGGGATAAGCAAATTGGCAAAAGTGTAAACTTATTTTCACTGCATGATATTTAAATTGAAATTTTTAACTGAAAATTTTAATTCCTTAAATTTCTAAAAAAATATATTTCTGTAGTACAGGGTTATAAATGGTTAAGTTATGTGTGTTGCTGGAAAACCTGACAGTCAGGGGACGGGTTTATATGTTTGTATCTCTCAGAGGGTTAAAATCAATGAAACTGTACTAATTGCATTCATACTAGTTATATCTATATTTTTAAAATCATTACATAGTAAATATTAGTTTTGAATAATTGTAAATTAAATATTATACATAGAACTATTGGTGTAGTTTATAAAAAAGTTACATACCAATGAAAGACTAAAGTTATATTGAAATTTTACTGTATTTGGAAGTTTTGTTTTTTAATTTTTCTCGCCTACTACTCAACAATGTCAACCTGTCTTATCAATTTTGCATTGACTGATTTATTTGTTATAACTTCAGAATTTTTTTGTTTGCAGGAAGGTTCAGCTAAGTTTGTTAGTGCATTTTGGGGAAACAATAAGATGTGCCTTAAAAACTCAGAGAAAACAAATCATGAACAGGTGAATCTTTTTATACACAAGGTTTATCTATTCCTAGCTTGGATGTTTGCAGTTGATAAATTTTGGTGCTTAATGAGAGATTTGGTTTGTTTTGGCTTGTTTTTAGTTGTTTCTAAACTCATGTAGACTTTCAGTCACTTCTTTTAAAACTGTCAGGATTGTACTGACTGAAAGTTTAAGGCAGCTCAGCAGTTATTTAATTCCTTAAAAAAAATGTACCTTGTTTTTTGTATTTTTATTTATGTATATGTATAGCCTTTAAATTTTGAGTTTTATTGAAATTTAAGTATAGTTTCTTGTAATATAGTTTGGAAAATAATCACTTTTTTTATGAGGGTATGTTAGGGAAAATATCATGTTTATGTTCAAGATGACCCTTTTGCTTCATTCCTTTTTTATGGTGGTATATTTACCAAATGTCTCTTCATATACTTTAGTATATGCAAAAAAAGTTTTTCCTTAAAAATATTTGAGTTCATATAATTGCAAAAAAATATTAAATGGGTTTATGTTCTTAAAGAAACACTGCAAAATTCATTTATTTATAGGTTTAAACTTAAGGAAATACCTACTCTTTGGAAACTATTTTCTATATATTACTAGATATTTTTAAATGTACTGCACAATAATTAAAAAGTTTGATGTGGTTAAATGTGTTTTAAAACATTTAAATTCTAGTCAATTTTTTCATTTTCTAGAATATACCTTACTACTTTATATATTAATTAATCTAAGAAAATAAATAATTAATTTTAATATTAAAATTTCTAAGGAATTTGTTGAAAAGAGCTCATAGGTTCTTATTGCCAAATTTAAACTTATAGAATAAAACTTTCTTTTCATATGGAAGTTTTTTCCCTTTTAGATGGCAGCAGACTGGTGAGGAAATATCTTCTATTTTTTTTATTCCAACAAAGTAAAATTAATTTTAAAGAAAAAAATATTTTTAAAATCATTTTATTGCTTTTTTTAGATATGCACTATGCAAGGAACAATCCCATATTTGGGTACATTCTTGACTGACCTCACTATGATTGATGCAGCTATTCCAGACTATTTACCAAACGGTCTTATAAATTTTGACAAAAAACGAAGAGAGTTTGAAATTCTAGCTCAAATAAAGCTTCTTCAAAGTGCTGCAAATAGCTATGATATTCAAATTGACAAGGCTTTTCAATCCTGGTTTAGCTCAATACCAATATTTGATGACAAGGAAAGGTAATTAAATTAAATTGAATTGTATATTTTTCTGTTTATTCCTTTTTTTTATTATCAAATAATATCTAGCATTTTTATAACCCTACTTGTTACCTTTTCATTGATATACAAAGTCTTTGGCAATTCTAATGTTCCATTCCATGAAGGCAATTTATATTTGATTTTAGTTGAGAGTAGAAATAAAGCTTTCAGGGTAGAAAACAGTCTAGCTTTTTAATTGTGTCTATTACCCTGAACATAAATCAAACTTCAATTCAATAGCCTTAAAATATTTTCCACTTCAAATGTATAAACTATTACTTATATTAATAAAAATGTATTTGATTTTTAAAAGGAAGGCATTTTTTGCACTAATTTGATAATTACAGGGTGTCACGTTTAAGAGGACCCCAAAACAAATAATGTATTGTTGATGACAAATAATGTATTGTAATGTATTGAACACTACACTTGAGGGGCCTCTTTTACAAAGTGCCACCTTGTACTTTTTTCAACCAATCTTAAAGAAATATTTAATAAATGCAGAAAAATGAAAAAAATATAAAAGAATAAACTGTTTACTATTGATCTGTTAATTTTAATCCTTTATGCAAAAATTAAGTTTTAATTTTAACTATTTGTCTAACATATTTTAATGTTAGAATAACTAAAGTAAGTTTTAGGAAAAATTTACTTTTTTCTACAAATCGAACAATGAAAAGTGAAACAACTGCATTTTAAGTAGTGTTTATAAGTACCGTTAGTAGATAAAGGGTTAAGAAAGTTTTTACAATGTGAAATTTTCATTAATGTCCTTTTCAAAGAGGAAGTTAATTTTGTCCACATTCAATACTGACTGTGTATTTGCAAAATATATTCCATATTCATCTAGACAATTATCAAAATATTTTTTTAATATTTTGTTTCAGCTATGAACTTTCATGTATGATTGAGTCTCAGGATTTGACCATTAATAACAAGAAACATGTATTTGACAATGTGAAAAAGTAAGTAACTTTATATTTTATTCAACACTTCTACATTTTATGTGTTTTTAAACTAATTTCATTAAAGTATTGATTAAGATTTGTTAATGCTCCTATAGATATTGAATGCCATTAACCCTCTGAGGGATACAGACATATAAACCTGTCGCCCGACTGTCAGGTTTTCCAGCAACACACACAATACAAAAATTTATACATTTTATAATTTTACTAAAGTTGAAAAATTAAACTACAGAGATGTCAAATATAATCATCTGCTACAGAAATGTGATTTTAAAAAGCTTAAAAAAATTACAATTGCAATTAAAAATTAAAATTTTAACCTCTTGGAGTGAAAACAAATTTACACTTTAACCAATTTGCTTATCCCTTCGAGGGTTAAGCAATAAAATAATTCCAGGTGAAAAGAGATAATATTTTATATAATTCTATTAATTTTGTGATTTTATTTATTATTTGAGTTATAAGCAAGGTAAATTGTGATAAAATACAACAGGTTGCCACAAAATATACAATTATTTTTTCCCAACAAGTATAAACTTCGTATTTAAGTTTTTTTTATGGTTAAGTCTCGTTTTAATTGTTCGTAACAAATGAAGTAGCACTTCTCATTTTTATTTTTAGTTCTGTATTCAAGTGGTCTCATCAGAAAAGTGATTCAACTCCTTCAACCTCAACTAGCAGTTTTCTATGTGATAAAAATAGCAATGAAATTGCTGTTGGAAAACTTGTTAGAGAGAATGGTATTCAGGTAACTATTTTAACTTACTAAAATACATAGTAAAATCTTTTTCCTTATATGTTGGTGGATTATTTTTTGGTTTCGTTTCTGACGAAAAGATAAACAAAGTACAAGGTAAAATGTGCTAAATCATTCGTATATATAGGTAATACCTATTTCGCAACTGTAATGGAACTGGCCAAAAAAAAACCTTAACCGTACGTTTTTCAGAGTATGGTTAAATAAGGATATTTTAAACTTAAAAATAGGAGTATTTAGCACATTACAGTGGTTTTCCTAGTAGCATTGGTCAATCATATTTGCTTATTTGATGATCAAAACTACTTAGATTTACAAAAACAATAAATAAAATCACATCAATAATAAAAATTCATCAATGATGGCACCTTTTATCTAAAGATACACAGGGTTGACTGGTGGTCAAAAAAAAGTATTAAGCAGCAAGGTTGGGCATATTGTAATATTAGGGGAAAGTGGGGGCTAATGGGATGCAGGGGTAATGGTACAAAGGGCCAAAAGTGCTGAATAATATATTTTTTTTACAAATATTACTACACTACAATATTAATATACAATTATACACTTATTTACACTACAAATATTACTACATTACTACACAACTTTTAAATGGATTCAATTATAGTTATAGGTATAGAAAACTTATCATAGATAATGGTATTCTATGTCAAATACAGGGCTCCTACCAAGTCACTATTCTCACTAAAATCACTATTTTTTTTATTCTACACCATTTAACCCTTCATTTGTGTTTGCAGAAAAAGTTTTTTTGGTCATAGCTGACATAAGTTAATTTTTGTTGAGGTTTTGGTTTTATTCTAAACAAGTACAAATATTGATAATAAATCTATTACCTTCACAAAGTTATTATCATACCTTATTATAAACATTATTTATAGATTTTCATAACTACGAGGGCTGTTTTTTTTTCAACCTCCGATGGGCTGTAACAAAAAGACGGGTCAAGATACAAAAAAGATTGTTTACCAAAAGTAAAGTACAATACTGCTTATTTCTCCATATAATCACCTTGACGATTAAAGCATTTGTTATATCTGTAAACAAGCTTTGAAATAACCTCTTCATAAAATGTAGCCGCCAATGATTTGAAGGGAGTTGTGACGGTTTCTTGAGCTCCACGTCAACTTGGAAGCGCTACAATCCAAGCCACTATGCTTATCAATAATTCACTTATGGTAAACCTTCGAGTTTCGCTAAACACTTGGTCAACTCGCTGAACAATACTGATGTTCATGAAGAAGGGGACCAAGGAAGCAAGTCTGTCGCTACAGACGGTATTGTTCAGTGAGTTGACCAAGTGTTTAGGGAAACTCAAAGGTTCACCATAAGTGAATTATGGACTAGCAGTGGCTTGGAGGACAGAAAAAAATTTACGTAAAGCTTCCAAATTTACTTTTTTTAAACGAAACCGTCACAACTCCCTCCCAATCATTGGCGGCTACATTTTATGAAGAGGGTATTTCAAAGCTTGTTTACAGATATAACAAATGCCTTAATCGCCAAGATGATTATGTGGAGAAATAAGCAGTAATGTACATTATTTTAGGTAAAAAAAATCTTTTTTGTATTTTGACCCGTCTTTTTGTTACAGCCCATCGGAGGTCGAAAAAAAACAGCCCTCGTAGTTAATTTAAAGGCCCTTGGTCCAGTGGCCAACCCTCTCTTACATAGAGTGGGCGAAGCCTCCCCACCTAGCCTTTTCGTAAAGAACCTTATGGCCAAGGGTCCCCAGGTCCCCTTACAATAAAAAAACATTCAAACCATTTTCAAAAAGGGGAATTATAAACCCCCTAAGACAGCTAGATTTATCATATTAAAAAAGGTTAAAAAATATTCAATACAGCTAATTTTAAATAGAGTACTTTTTATTAGAAAATTATTTTTATTTGCATTGGATTATCACAGACTAAAAGTACTTTCTTTTTCAACCAGTTGATCGACTTATTTAGCCCCTGTTTATTGCATGCTTATTTAAATTAAATTCATCCAGCAACCGGATTGTTTTCACAAATATAGATAATTTTAATCAAAGCTTAATTTAAAAAAATCGAAAAACAAAATTTCTGCTTTAATTTTCTGTGGAAACTACACACTACAATTCCCATGTTAAGTATTTTAGATTGATTAAAATAATCAAAACTTTAAACCAAAGAACATTGAATTTTTTTTAACTAATCTAGCTACATTTGCCATGTGACTTTAAGAAAGATTTCTAGTGTTAATTGCAAAGCTCTATGTCTAGTAGTTAGGGAGCCTTTGGGGACTCACAAACTACTTTTGTTAGACTTAAAAAGTTTGAGTTTCAGATATAGATTTAATATTTTGCCGATGAGTTCTTTATTTTCGTCACCTTTTTGGTAACTTATTTTTTTCAAATGATCACTATTCTCACTTTTTTTACCCCTGTTTCTTGGTGGGAACACTGTGATGAAATACACATGGTTCTGTGTTGGATCATTTATAAATAACACTATTGGTCAAATGGGACACGAATAAAACTAGCTTTGTATGCTTTTCCTGAAGAAGCTATATAAATATCCAATATCTTATTCAGGCAAGTTGTCAAAAAAAAATTTTAACTTTTTTCTTTTAAGCCTTTTCGTCATATAATAAGTAAAAGTTTAAATAGCTTTATTTGATGATATTTTTCCACCTGAAAATTCATTAATTCCATCATAAAAGAGCATGGAGTCTAATAACCTGAAGATAAATGATTTTGTTTTGGTAAAATTGGCTGGAAAGTAAACTATTCCTTATTATGTTGGATTGATTTCTGAAGTAGAAAATGAAGAACTCCTTGTAAGCTTTTGCAGAAAAAATACAGTCTTTTAAAATTTACGTACCCTGAAAAACCGGACAAGTTTTGGATAAATTTAGAATACTTGGTTACTAAACTACCCGCTCCAGTGTTTGATTAAAAAAAACTATGTGTATGCGAGCATCTTGAACTTCAAGTTTAAAATTTGATTTTTCACCTTTCATAATGAAATAATTGTTTTTTTTTAATTATCCTGTGTGCCTATATGTAAATAGTATTTGCTTTCAAATTTTATTTTCATGTCCTTTCCTGATTCCTATTACATTTTTTAAATTTTAATTTAGACAACATTTACCGTTCCCCATTAGATTCCGCACATGGGGCTAAAATGGGACATTTGCATGTTTGTTTCAAGTGTTCAACAACTAAAATATGGTAATGTTTTAACATCTGTCGAATGACTTTTTAAATAAATGAATGTTCAGTTTATGAGCTTGTCAAAAATGAAATTAAAATTCTTGTATTTTTGCTGAAATACAGAGGCTAATAAAAATTTGCCCCATTAGCCTCCACTCTCCCCTATTTTTTTTTAATATGAATAAAATATATAATAAAAAAGTGTTTTGTCTGTGCATGTTGCAATAACTCTTAAGGGGGAATAGCCCCCAGGAGGCAACTAAACGGACCGAGGGCGACATCTGGTGAAGATATCGGAACTGCTATAGGGGGAGGGTCAGAGAATTCGGAGACCAGCAAATCACCATGTTCAATTCATTGATTGACGTTTTCATCCTGATTATCTCTGTTTTCAACCGTTCTATAAATAGCCGATTGGTCACTTTTAAACTACCTTTTCTTTTCCCTTGTCAACGCATCTTACACTCCCTTCGAGAAATTCCTGCCGTCGCCCTGGGTGTATTCTCTCTCTGTGTCATTAACAATTCTGTTTATGTCTGTCTTACTTGACGAAGGTTTATAAGCGGGTCTCTGATCAAGCACACAAGCCGGAAATACATGTACCAACCAATTATCTTCCCTTCGAGAAGACGGGATGACACACTTAGTTTGCAGGTTAATTGAATAACATCGCACGAAAGCTACTCCTGGGCTATAAACATATGTAACTCGCCACGTAACTTCTAGTTTCGGTCGTCATCAACCCAATCAAATCTAAATTATAAAGTGTCGTTCGGCTTATAGCTTTTGTAATAATTTTTTTTCAATTTATGTTAAAATGTGTAGGTTTCTTTTAGAAGTCATGGTGAATGATAGATATACAAAAATTTACTGCACTACATATATATTCAAAAAATATAATTTGCATAAATATAAATAACAGATGAATACAAAAAATAAAAGCAGTTACAGTTGATACAAAAATTTATACGTGTCGGTTAAAAAAGCTAAAAGCTGATACTAGGCATGACATCCAACAAAGACGAACATTACCCTAGGTAGGCCGGGTGCAATTTTTTCTGACATTCCGATGATCAGACCCACTTTAGATACTTAGAGTTCTACTGTACGCAGTTTCAGAACTTAGATTAGAAATTCATTAAACATTACGTAATAGCTATATGTGGATTTTTGTCGACGTGCCTCGCAATTTTGAAATGCCGTCAAAAAGACGATGCTTATATCTGACTGGGAACCAATTCGCAATATCGTACAAGACTAGAGGCCATTCCACCACAATGGATTTAACGTGCACAAACCCTCTCTAGACGGTATATATTTGATTGATATTATAATTTATATTAGGACTACATTCGATCCTCGGATCTCTGGGTTTGTAGGTCAAGATGTTTACAGCTATACCTCTGAGAAGAATTTTATTTCACTATTCTTGTTTTCTTTTATACTTCAATCAAAGATGCACTTGCGTCGCATTTCTTTTTTTGTTCAATTCAATTGCATTGTGGTGTTTGGAATCGCAGAACACTTTAATGCATTATTTTTTTCTTCTTAAAAATATTTGTAAATCCTTTTTCATACAATTTTCTTTAGTAACTTACATTTTATTACAAAGTATTATTTTACATTATTGCATTAATATTATTTGCATGAATTCTCTTACAATTATTTTTCATATAAAAAAAATTATATATTTGAAAAACGTGTATTTTTAAAAATTCATTCATGTCCTTTTTGCAAACACTAACAAATGTTATTGATCGATTTAAAAAGCATGTCATAAAAGTAACATTGAAAGTAAGTTTAGAATATGCAGCAAAATATTAATTTCTTCGATAACCAAAAACACAAAAGATATTAAAAAAACACCAGCAAAATATGTGAATTGAAAGTTTAGTGTGAAATGTTTGTCACTTATATAAAAGAAAATTAGAGAACATTTATGAATAATTTTTAATTGACTTTTATAGAGATTATGCATTCTGTACGTAAAAGTCTAAAAACGGTTCTTGGGCAGTTGTAGAAATGGTTATAACACTTGGTTCATGCTATTTTTCTTTAAAATATTCTAAACAGCATTTATAAGCAATTGATTCATCCAGTTTTCTCGAAATTGGTGCCCCCCCCCCCAGTTGGCTAGGGGCCAAATAGAGTGAGGGAAACTTTATTAGTCAAGCAATTAGATGATAAGTGCGTAATGTTGATGTAGGTTTGAAACTTTGTGAGAGGACCAGTGGCTCAGCGGTAGTGCTTCGCATTGCCACGCCACAGGTCCGGCGATCGAAACCCGGATTGGGCGAGGTTGACCCATCCTTTCAGCCCTTAAGTTGGGCGATAAAATAGGGACCAAGCATACTTGGGAACTAAACAGTGGGTGTTCCGCGTGAGGCTGACCACCTTACCGGGACATTTGCCTTGCACCCCAGAGCCCTTGGTCATGAAAGCTGAAATGGGCACGGCAAGCCTTGGCCCAGTAATGAACTGTTGCGCCGAGGAGTTGAGTTTTAGGTTTTGAAACTTTGTGTCTTTCGATTGTTTTAGTTTCATCAAAATTGCTTTCAAAGTGATATCGTCAAAGAAATGCCAATGTACTAATTATTGACACCGCTAAAGACTTCATTGTAGGATGGACAAGGACCGAACCTTATAATGCAATATACATGGCTTGACGCAACTCGTCCATGGTTACTCCAACTTAGTATAGCAATTCGGAGGAAATAGGATTTATAATTTTTAAGGCAAAAAATAACTTTAAGATTGCACAAGTTTACTTGATTTTAGTCTGAAATAAATGATACTTAGTCAAATTGCTATTAGCTTGTAATTGCTTATTGGTTGTTGCCAGAGCCTCCGAAGAAGTTGGGCTTCTTTTTACACAAATAAAGACGAAGACCAACATATGGACAAATAACATTTTATTGACAAGAAAAACATCCATGTGCTTACCAACCGGGATTCGAACGCTGGACCTACTGGTTGGGATTCAGATGCGCTATCCATTATGCTGAGTAGGCAGCAAAAAGGTTTAATAAATAGCAAGAATAAGAACATGTTACACGTAAAGAAAACAGAACCCACTCGGTTAAGGCGTTCGCCTTGCATGTGAAAGGTCCCAGGTTTGGTCCGGGGATCGGCGAAATAACCGACCTATAAACCGCCCGTGCACCAAAAAATGTCCGACGAATAATACTCTGTGCATAGGGAATGCACGTTAAATATGCTTCAAAGTCCCAACACTGCGTACGATGTCTCCCTTAACGGTTGCATTGGCTGCCTACTCTGATGGCTTGTCACTTGACTGTGGTTTTAAATTACGACGCCCCTCGCCAATAGCCCTCGTGTAGCTCTAATGCGAAGATAATTTAAACCAACTTAACTAAACTACAATAGAACACAACAGATGAAAAGATCTCGCATTGACTGCAAACATCCATTGTAATCGCGGAAGGTCAAAAATGAAAAACTGAATACCTAACTGAGTTACCTAATATAAAACAAGCCAATATTGTACCTAAAGCCCAAACAAATTTAAAATGTAATGCAAAAAAAACTTTTTTGAGAGAAATGGAAAATTAAAACAAAAGTTTAAGAAATACAAGTTTTTTAGGATTTAAACTGAAATTAATATTTTTTTAAAAAATCAAAAATTTGTGCAATATTTCACACTTTGTAATGCTTTTTTTATGAGCTTTAAGTATCCAAAACATTTTTCAGGTTATTTTAAATAAATCATAGACATGGAAGTAATTTAAAAAGAGCTTTTTACTAATTGGGAATTTCTAATAGAATAAATCAATGCTACTTCAAAATTTTTAATACTTTTAAACTGGACGCGATAGAAAAAAAATTTGCCTTTTCGAAATCAGCGTCCAAAAGCACACAGGCAGTGCCGGATTTTGGCCTAGGCCTACGAAGCCCGGGCCTAGTTGCCCAGTCAGGAAGGGGGCCCGGCCCTTAAAAAGATAAAATTGAAAATCGACAATTGCAAACCTCCACAAACCTATTGCGCGACGACCTCAAAAATTGCCAAAGACTATGATGACGTCATTCGTTCTTTTGCACAGAAGAGAGTTCGTGTGATTTTATAAATTTTATAGAACAACTATAGTAACACACTGTATAATTCTAATGTCCCCGCCATTACTCCCCCACTCGCTTTCCTGCGGCCATTCAGTTCCTTAGTGCCATGTTTTCACTATTGCCACACCGGAGATGGAGGTGGCTTTGCCACCAGGTCCTCCTAAATAAGTTAAACGTTTTTTTATTCTGATGTTTATTAAAGTCGATTCAAAATTATATGTTCTGTACTAGTGTATTTAATTTGCTAAATTTCCAAAATAACTTCGAGATGGTGCAGGGGGCCCCCAAATGTTAAGTGCCTAAGGGCCCTGGGTTTTTAAATCTGGCACTGCACACAGGAACAATGAATTGAAACTTTAGTTTACAGACCAGAAGTTAAAATTCGCAGACTCTTGAAATAGAACTACACGTACCTTATCTCGTCGGAGTTTCAGCAAATTCAATTTCAAGGGTCGTTACCAGGGGAGGAGCTAAGTTCTACTCCTAGGGGGCACTACTAGCTGGATAAGAAATTTTTATAATTTCTCTCCCACTTTTCAACCTGAAAAATGCAAATATTTTTGCATTTTTTTTCCCAATGCGAAGGAAATTTAAAGTTTTACGCCCCTATCTTCTTCGTTTTTCAAATTTCGACCTTGTTTATATTGTAAAACTATTTATTAATAATCAAAAACTCTTTTAACCAATTTTTTAAAAAATGGGAAGATAGGGACCTGCAAATCAGCTGCATGTATCATATAAAAAAACGTTCGTAAAAATATTCAATACAGCCGGAGAAATGTGGCAGTTTTTATTTTTTACCATAGGATTAGCACAGAGAGACCATAGGATTAACACAGAGACACCTTTGCTTGAGAAGCCGATTCTCGGTCCTATTCCCCCTTAAATTGACCTCCCAAAAGTGTAATATAGTAAGGTAGTTCTTGATCTCCCATTGTTATTGAAAGTTTTCTTCTAGAATTTCATTGGGTAGTTAAGGATATACTTGACTTTTAATCACCACATTCTCTTGCCTCATAAATATTATTACATTCTACTTGTATCATTTACTATGCATTATAATTCTTTCAGATGTCAAAATCTTGTTCCAGTTTATCACCATCTCACAAATCAAGTACATTACATAGTAGTGTAGGATCACCATTACAGGATTTTTACATTATTAAAGTATCATTAGAACAGAAAAGCTGTGATATTGGAGGAGTCAATATGTACAAAAGTATTATGGTAAGATTATAATACTAACTTATAATTGTTGTCAAGCTCTTATTTTCTGCCTATGTCGTCATGTATAAGTGTCTACTGTGACCAATGAAATGGTACATAGGGATATTTGGTGCCACAGTAGATAGCTTAAAGAAGACTGAATTGTTTTGCATTCCCTAGACTGTTTAGAAATCCTAGACTTCTACCTGTGATGTCGTGGTAGGCAGAAATTGCATTGTATATTTTGTACTAACATTAACCTAAAGTTTCTAGCAAGATATTTCAAACATTTACTACCTTATATTTATATGTAATTTGTTCAATTTTAGCTCTATAATAGTGATCGAACTCGCACTGTGATAACAAATGCTATGTCTAAGCATGGAATTGATGATGTGCCTGAGAACTATTTGCTTGTACAGTTGGTTCCTGGTGGTGGTAAGTTTCTTGAATAATTTATTTACTTTAATTTTATTTCCTATACAACTGAATTTTCTATAAAATATATACCTTACTCGACTGCGATACCTTACTCAATAAAAAGCGCCTTATTTACTTTTTAGTTTTCGATTTTGTAAAATTATTTTTCCTATTAGATGGTTATTGTTTCACATTAGTTAATATACCCTGTCAATCATTATCATAAAGTATTTAAAATAGTAATTAT
Organism: Oedothorax gibbosus; assembly: GCA_019343175.1. Lineage (NCBI taxonomy): Eukaryota > Metazoa > Arthropoda > Arachnida > Araneae > Linyphiidae > Oedothorax > Oedothorax gibbosus. The sequence goes on along the minus strand of CM033282.1, from coordinate 969,769 downwards.
ATGTTACTTTTGATATGTTTATATGAGAGTAATTATATGTTTTTAATTTAATAATTTAAAATTTATGACACAGACTACTTAATTTGTAAAAAAAATTCTACAATGATTAAAACATTATTGTAGGTAAGTCTTCAAATTCCCCCTGTGAAAACATGAAAACTGGTATGCTAAGAAAAATAAGAATGCTTTTGTAATTTTTTTGTGTTATAACTAAAGAAATGTATTTAGTTGGTTAGTACCCAAAGGAATGTTATAAATTGCAGAGTATGTAGAGTAGTGGCTTGACTTTGAATTTCTGCATTTGTAATGTAGAACCTTGGATGCCGAGAAATTCAACTTTTTAAATCAACTTTTGCTCAAAAGTTGTTAGCTTATATAAGACACTGAAATAAAACATTTTCCAACAATACTTATTCATTTAACCAATTTTTTACAGAAATTTTATTTCCGGATTCAGCAAACGTATACTATGCTGTAAATCGAAACCATGAACTGAAGTTTGTTTTGCGGAAGAAATTTAAAATTGAAGAAAAATCAAGAAAAAAGTCCCATACTTAGCATTTGAAATTGAGAATTTTATGTATTTTTATAACTGAGGCATTTATTTTATATACTGATATAACTATAAATTTTAACATGCTTTTATATTGAAATAATATTGATGTGCTCAAATGCAATATTTTGTAAATAAACACTTTTTTTAAAGATAACTGTGATTTAATATTACTATTTGTAATGTTTAACCGTACCTTTATCAATGATTAATTCTTCATTGCTATAACAACTTATTTTGCTTAAATTTTTTAAGCATATCACCGACAACAACACGTATGAAAACACAAATTTGAATACCTCAAAAGAGCAACAAAATACTATTTTGAACCAATTCTTGGAAATTTGCCCAACTTGCTTCACAATATTTCAGTCAACAATCTTTCAGTTCAACAATTTTCAGTCAACAATTTTTCACAATATTCAGTTCCCAACTTGCTTCGCACAGTCGAACCCTGCTATAGTGAACCTGGGATATAGTGAACCCTCACTTGTAATGAACCTGTTTAGTGGTCCCTTCCGAACTCCTATTTAAATAATGTTATTTTATATGGATATAGTGAACTACTTAGAAAAGGAGAGTTCGCTTGTAGTGAACTTAAATTTCCTTTCCTTAATATTTTTTTTTTCAGTTCTCCATATTTTAAGTTATACAATTAGTGGCAAGTGACAGGGAGATAGAGCAATCTTTAACAATGTGTCGATTTCTTTCAACCTGTCCTTCGGATCTTATTGTACTCCTGAACCTGTTTCAAAGTAAACATACCCCATTATGACTATTTGTGACTGGTGTTGAAACATTCTCAAATGAACATTGGTAATTTTATGAATTGAATCGGTGTAGAGTAAGAGGATCAAACGAGTGCTTACTCAACATGCACCACTAGGTATCAAGTCTAATGCAGTAACCAATCAGGCTCCCGTTAGACTGGCTCCTTATTACATCTCTCCTTATATCATTTATTAGCAATCAAAAAGATCCCAGATTTAGAACTGAGCATTACCAAACAACTGCAGGCCTATAAAGGGTTTGTGTTGCCAAAAAGTCTCATATCGCTCTTTAAAGTTGCTTTGAGTGCCTACTCAGGTGTCGGCTTGTCACTTGACTAGTTTTAAGTTATGATGCCTGTCACTTCTAGTGGGACAATAACTGATCTTAACTAAAGGTCTTTTTTCCCATTTTAATTTATAAAAAAGGCATATTTTACAGAGTGTCCACTTTTTTGGCGAAAAACAAAACAGCTGTCTGTTAAAAAATGTGCAAAATAAAAAAGAAACACTAGTTTCAGTACATTCAATGTGATAAGTTTTTGATGAAAAAATTTATGCTACTCTGCAAAGTGTTCAATTAAAGGAACAAGTTTATTGCTTCATATGAATTTGACTGCAGTCTACAGTGCATAAATCTTTTACAAAGTAAAACTGTTTGTACTTTAATATTTGTAATATGCTCACTTATTTAAATACCATGTTATGTAGAGGTTGTCATGCAATGGAAGATACCTTCACAGGTTCTGTCCTCATCTTAGCTATCCTATAATAACAGATTGTATAGGACAAAAAAACCTTCTAAATAATGTTGGGTACTTGGGACTGAAGCAAATTAAATCTGTTGTCCAAAGTCCTAAATGATATCGCTAAGGTTGTGTTGGGTGCCAGCTCAGGTGTCGGCCTCGTCAGTTGAAGTGGTCAAAAATCAAGAAGCCCGTTTCCAACAGCCCAAATTTAGCTCTAATGCAAAACCAATTTAACCAACCCATAAGTAAAGTATTGTATAAGAGGAAAAATTAATATACAATACGTTAGCTAATAAGTACAAAGCATATATTTATGAGACATCATTTTATTACAAAAAATCTAACCATATTTCTTTGGGGGGGGGGGGGAGTTTGTAGGATCTAAGTCAAACAACACTGGTTGTTTGTACTGGGTGGGGAAAATAAAAGTGGCTCACAGCATGAAGATAGGAATAAGACAGGAAACATAATGGAAAAGTGAGGCCATTGATCGCTTCAATATTAAGCCCAAACAAACGCTTGGCGAGTTATTTGCCGGTAACTATGCCATCTTCACCTGTGCACAGATCTGATGAACTCACTTTTATAAAGACCATACTAAGATCTGACCTCGCCAATAGTCCATATGTAGCTTCAGTCTAGTAACCAACCAATGAAGAAAAAAGGTTTGCCAATTGAACACTTGAATAAATTATGAATTCGACTTGGAGGCTTTCAGGATAACTAACGGCAGATATTGTTCAGCTACTACTTAGGCCTTGAGTGATCCAAACAAAATATAATAAAGACATACTATATTTTTAAAAAGTTAAGTCAAAGTAAATAGCGAAATTCAAGTCTGATTACTTTTATTTAACCTGTTTGTCAAAATTAAAATTTATGAAGGCGATTTTTTTTAATAAAGTAATCTATAATGACTGTTTTTCAACTAGGGGAAGTTTTTAAATCTCTTTGAAGCATAAACTAATTCATGTTAGTTTTATATGCTACTGAGCTGATAATAATTTTGTGATGCATTTTTCATATTTTTTGCAAAGGTAAACTTATTTACTATTGAAAGGGAAGCAGTACCTCAAAATCAATTACCTACCCTGCTTCCTTTAGTGAAATTTAATAACTTTTTGTAAAAACTGGCATTAAGTTGGAGCGGAACTTATGTTGAAAAAAAGTATGAAGACTTTTTCCGGGCTATATCCTAGCAATTGTAATGGAAGAATGGGAACTTAAATTCAAATTATCGCAAGTCTTCTTAAATACTTAAGGAAGCAAAACTAGAGGTTGACTTTTTTTCCCCTACACTAATACATACTTCACAAAATAGTGGATAGAATAAGTTCTATAAGGTTAAAATTTTTCGGCTATAATTTTTTTTTCATTAATTTACCTTTTTAACATATTAACCTTCTAACACATTTTGCTTTTTATGTTATCCTAACAACGGTTCTTAGATATTAAACTCATTTGTAAGAACAATAATGATTTGAATTGTATAGTTGAAAACATCAACTTATATAGTCAAATTAAGTCAATATTGAAATAAATACAGCCATCAATACAAATATTCAACCTTTATTTGAAATTATACAAGTAAAAATATTTAAAATATAAAGAACATTACTAAAAACACCTAAACATATAAACTGGAAACACTTGAATAAAATCGGAATTCGAAATGCATACAGGAAATATAAAAAGTTAAAATAGATATAAGGCTTTAGCCGGCAATTCTGCCTGACACCTGGCAGCATAATATTGTATAAGCGTGACTGAACAGGGGTTTATATTATCCACTTTCCTGTATATGGCTTTCTAGCATGTGCTTATTTAAACAACCTAAAAGTGTAAGATTTTGAACAGTCAGGAAGAGGGTAGCGGGCAGGGGTGCAGAAAATGTTTTTACTTCCAACATTTCCCCCAAAATTTTATTATATGTTATAGACTTAACATAAATTCTGTATTACCTTAGGTATAGAAAATTTTACGATATACAGGGATGTTAGTGCTTGTTGAACAAAAAAGCTGAAATCCAAACCAAATGCTTGGTTTGAAAAACCAAAAAAGCTGAACTAAGCGTGACCGATAAACTTTAAATTTTAACAATTATCACGACAAGATAAATTTTAAATAATTATATAATACTATAATACTAAATGTACTTTTAATATCTTTTTAAATACTTTAAAATAAGTACATTTTCTTTTATTTATGATGTTTAGGGAGGGGGTAATATTCATCAGATTTATCTATGAACATGTTTTGCTGTTCATTCATTTGGTATATTACTTTCAAGTTTTGGCCGTTTGGCAGTTACATAAGGCTGGAAATTTAGGCAACAGGTTTTGCAAAAAAAATAATGATAATAATAATCTTGACTGCCTTTTTGAGATTGAAATCCTCAACTTTTAGTCTTATTTGTTAAGAAAAAAAATTCAAGGACTTGAAATTTATTAGCAACATAAAACCTAAATATATAAAGCGTGTGTACACCGACACTCCATTTAAAAAAAGAAAAAATACTAAAAATTATCTAAAATCAGAAACCCCAGTATATGCCGAAGTAGAAAAAAAAAGATTCAAATGTAAAACAAAAAGTATTTTAACATTCATGCTGTTCTTGTGATCACTACTCCAGGACGCCGCGAGTAGAACACTTGATCAGAAAAAAATATCCTGGTCGTCTGACTTGGCCTGAACTGGAGCTACAAAAGTAACAAGATGCTCTTCCGATCACGCAGAGCCAGAGAACTGTCAATCATTCTGACGCAATGTGACATCATCGGTAGATTTTGTGAAAATTACTAGGCAGCAAAATAAGCAAATCAAGAAAGCATTAAATGACTTCTCTTCTAATGGTAGAATGCACTGGCTGGCCGAGATTTGATGACATCTTTAGTGTAACCTAATCTTAATTCATCTTCCCATTTTGATTGAAATTTTTATCTTCATTATTAAAATCTGTTATTTTAACCTGTAGTTTATTGAAATTTAAGTTTAGTATCACCTAATTACAGGCACCGTAAAAATGGTACGGTTCGAAGTAAAAGTAAAATTCGTTTTTAAAAAAATGTGCATTGCAGTTGTAGCGAATCTATTGATTTTTTTATCGCTGTTTCCGTGAATTTGCATCGCAAATTGCGATGCGATACCACTTAAATTGAACCCTGGTTTCGACCATCTGTACAGTAGCTGGCGATGGCTACACTATTTGACACAAGGGGGGGGGGGGAATAGCGTACGGATGCGATCAACGCCCGATGACATGCTGAATTTAGGAGACAAAAGTGGTACGCTATTTCGGTTTGTTAGAACAAAAACGTAAATTAATGGTAGGTTTTAAAACAGAAAACGAACTGCTGGTCAGAGAATTTTGTAATACATTGCTAAAATCAAAAGCAATAGAATATATTTTCCACAAAATTTCCCCAGATGGCTAAAATTTCCCCCGATCTAGGATCGCCGGATCGTACATATTCTGCATCCCTGGTAGCCGGTTATTTTGTCATCATCATATGTAGATATATCACATTTATTGAATTTATCATTCTGAATGGTACTACATTTTGATTCAATAGCTTAAGAAGTTTCACACTTTCTTAAATTTTCACAGTCACACTTTTTAAAATGAGTGTAATACTTGGCTGGAGTTGAAAAACATTATTTACAGTTTAAACAATGCCTAAAATGAGACGCTGAATTCTCTTCTTTCTGCATAACTTTTGGGACATCTATATTTTTAGATACTTTAGTACACTTGACTTACTCTTTTGAAACTGAAACCCATTCTAATTTTTTAAGATATTTCTACAATTTAAACATTCTCATGGATAAGTCACTTTCCCAACTTCATCTGTTGTCTGAGGATTTACACAATTAGTATTATCAACACACACATTCAAAAAAGGTGTTACAATACTTATCTACTTTCTTACCAATTTTTAACGGAATGCATAGAATGCTCTCCTTTAACAGACAGACCCGAAAACAGGTAGAAGGTAAACCCTGCACCTGAATACATAAATTGAAGGTTTACATTATCATGGTGTTAATCTTTTCATTAATGTAGGGCAACTCCTTGTTAAACAAATCTCTTTCCCTAGAACTATGCTCAAAGAAATTCTGGGAACGAGGCAAAGTCCTAGATATCACAGCCCTAACATCAGGATAAACGTGTCGAATTACATCAACAATGAACAAATGTTGGTCACTAACTCACAAGAATTAGTTACTGGTTTGTAACATTTGTTGAACAATTGTTTCACATAATAACCACGAGCTGAGATTTACAGCTAAAAACACAAATTTAAAGTATATTTGAATGAAAAATATGTATTTATTTCTTTTTAAATGTTTAAAAACAATGACAAACCCAAATAATATTTTAATACATCTTCCATGAAAAACCCAAATATGTTTAAGTATATAGAACTCTTTGGTTGTTACAAACAAGTATGCACTACATATGTTACAAACCAGTAAGCAATTCACGTTAGTAAGTTGAGTTTAGTTTGAATTATCGTCGCCATAGAGTTACACGGGGGCTATTGGCGACGGGCGTCGTATTTAAGAACCACAGTCAGGTGACGAGCCGACACCTGAGTAGGCACCCAACGCAACAGTTAAGGGCGACATCGTACGCAGCGTTGGGAGTTTGAAGCATATTTAACGTACACTCCCTCTACACGGGGTATTATTCGTCGGACATTTTTGGCTGCTAGGACCGTTTATAGGTCCATCAGTTATTGTGGCGATGCGCGGATCCGAACCAGGGACCTTTCGCATGCTAGGCGAGCGCCTAAAGGCCATATCACACGAGCGGTTTTTCCCCAACCCAACTTCTGTTCCAACCATGATTGGCGGAAATTGCCAGGTGCTATGACGTAGGCGTTGGAGAAATTTTCTACAACTCGGTCGATTCCTCGCGACGGAGTTGGCCAACTTGACCCCAACAACCAATCAGGTAAATCGGTGACTGTCGCTACACTGACCTCACGGTTCTGTTTCGGTTGAAGCCAAATCTTCAGGTCATATTGCGCCAAATTGCCAAGCTGTTGTTTATTTATTTTACAAGCACGATGATTTATTTACAAGCACGATGATTATTTTACAAGCACGATTTACAAGCAATTCATGATTTTCAATCTGAAGTATAATAAGCTATTTGACATAAAGAAGAAATAGAACTCTTTGATTTGACATTTCTTCTTATTTTTTCGATAAAAAATTTTGAAAAGTTGTTTTTTAACGAAAATTTTTACTTATAGGGCCAATTCCACACAAGATTTATTTATATATCTTAGAAAAAATCCTTTAGCACAGCTTTTAGTTCAACTTTAAGTGTAAGAAATAAGCTATTTTTATGGATTTTCTTTCGTTAATTCAATAATTTTATATCGTCACTTAAGTTCCCACATGTGCTTTCTCATTTTCGCAACTTGAGAAAATGAGATAGCACATGTGGGAACTTTGCGACGATATATCACTTGCTATAATATATTGTAAAGTAGATGGGTAAAATTCCCCCTTTTTTTTCTAAATGTGAAAGCTAAACTGTATATCAGCTTTAATTTCAAATTTGTAAAAAAAATATTTGCAATTTTAAACCCAACATGGACAATTTTATTCCAACAATTTATAGCCTTCAAAATATCTCTCAACGTGTGTTAATTTAACAATCTAGTTGGGAAAATTAAAATCTTCAACTTTTATCTCTCATTGTTTATTTGTTTTATTACAGAATAAGGTGAAAGAAAAAAAATAATAATTATTAGAGAAATCCTACGCATGCGATAAAATAAAACTCAAATCAATCCAAAGGTCCGATTTTTAATAAATTGTCGCCTACTGTAGAGATACCGTATTAGTTATGACAGTCGGAAAAGAGAAATCTTCCTCTACTCTGGCAACCCTTCAACAACTTTGTGGGAGGCGAAATCGGGAGGGGGTTGGGGGGTTGTGTTGGAGAAAAATGCTCGTGTGATACGGCCTTAGAGGCCCAGTGGCTTAGTGGTAGTGCTTCGCATTGCCACGCCACAGGTCCGGGGATCGAATCCCGGATTGGGCGAGGTTGACCCCTCCTTTCATCCCTTGAGTGGGTAGATAAAATGGGTACCAAGCATGCTTGGGAACTAAACACTGGGGGTTCCGCGTGAGGCTGACCACCTTACCGGGACATATGCCTAGCACCCCAGAGCCCTAGGTCACGAAAGCTGAAATGGGCACGGCAGGCCTTGTCCCAGTAATGGGCGGTTGCGCCGAGGAGTTTAGTTTAGATACGGCCTTAACCAACTGGGCTCCCCAGCCCCACGTGAGTAAGTATACGGTGGTTATAAAATAACGCTCGCTATTCGGAGAGGTGTAGCTTGAATGAATAATCCGAATGCAACAAACTTCGAGACAGTTACTAATCAAGAAGGGGGGGGGGGGGGAAATAATGGAATCATAAAAAAACCCTCTCTCGTCTCTTGACCAGGGTTCTAAATTGGCTGTGTTCTAAATTGGGCATAATTGCTCAGGTGTCGACCTCGTCACTTGACCAGGGTTCTAAATTACGCGGCGTAATTTGGCTGTGTTAAAGCTCCTAAAGGAGGCTAGAAATAGGCAGCCGGAATCGATTACATTACATTAATGCAAGAAATGCCCGCTTCTTGGTTTTGCCCACTGAAATGAATTGAAACTCTGGAATGAGCATCGTAACGCTCGCTAATAGGGTCAGTGAAGCCCGGCAACCCTGTAAGAGCAACCCAACTTGTGCCGCCAATCCTATACTTTACCTGTTAAAATAGGTATTTTAAACCAACTTTTTCAATAATTTTTCAAACAGAAAATTGATATGTTATTGCTTTAGGAGGTTCTTTATATAATGAAGTTTCGGAAACATGTACTTTAAAAAAATAGAATTTCAGGAACAATCTTTAAAACTTAAATTCCTTGGAGTACTATTCTTGGCGAGCGATTTTGACGATCCAATGCAATATGTCAAGTCAAGTATCAATTGTGATCGGCGAATTCATGCCAAATGTGGCACATATTCTCCCTAAAGCTGTCGCCAAGTGACCCAAAAATAGGCTTCACCAGCTTTTCATGGGATGCTCATTCCAGAGTTTCAGTTCAGTTCAGTGGTTTTGCCAATGCTTACAATATTGTGTTTGCATTGGCAGCGCCATCTGTCTGTGATTATTGTAACTATTTCCCTTTTAATGTAATGTAATCGATTCCGGCTGCCTATTTCTAGCCTCCTTTAGGAGCTTTAACACAGCCAATTACGCCTCGTAATTTAAAACCCTAGTCAAGAGACGAAAGTGTTTTTTTATGATTCCATTCTTTTTCCCCCTTCTTGATTTGTAACTGTCTCGAAGTTTGTTGCATTCGGATTATTCATTCAAGCTACAGACCTCTCCGAATAGGGAGCGTTATTTTATAACCACCCTGTATATTTAAATGAAAAATATTATATTTCTTTTAAAATATTTAAGAACAATGACAAACCCAAAAAACATTTTAATACATCTTTAATGAAAAACACAAATATATTTAAGTTTTAGTTGTTACAAACAAGTAAGCACTACAGACGTTACAAACCAGTAAGCAATTCACATGAGAAAAAAAAATTGTGGGCATCCGGGGCGGAAAAGTTCCTTCGTAGTGTAAAAGTAATTAGATTATAGTGCTAAATTATTCCCCAAGTAGTTTGCTAAGGTGCAAAAAAAAGAAGTGGTTATAGTTTCAATCAGCAAACCACTTTTTAAGTTCAGGTTCGGTAGGTTTGAATTGATTTTTATTAGTTTAATAACTCAAGTTATAAGGTATTAAGAGATGTACGAAGGAGAATACCATAATATTCAGAGCAGATTGTATTTAATAGTCAAATTGCAAATTGTGTTTTTTTTAAAGTTGTGTTGCTTCTAAATAGGAGTTAGAACTTAAAGTTTCAAAGACACATATTGCACAGATAATTGTTGACAGTTTGAGTAAGAGAAAAATAAAGAAAAAAGGTTTTGTAGGAAAAAAAACACTTCATAAAATATAGATTCAGTTATGTAATAAATGGGTCATTCCTGAAAAAACGTACAAAAACATGTCCCCGCAAGATATCTTTCACATGAAGAAAGGTTATGCTTCCACTTGAATAAATTAAGATAAGGAATATTTTATCTACTTACTAGCGTTGAAATAATTAAAAAAATTAATTATTTTGTGTTTAAAATTTTTCTACAGACTGACAAATCATGTCCGTGGGATGTCTCACCGTCTGTCCGAGTACTGTTTTGGTTAGTAAATCCCAATTTTTTATAATAAATGTTGTTTTTCAATTAAATTGGCATTACTAGAACATACAAAACACAAAGTAAAATCGTTATAAATAATATAAATTCTGTGAAAATAAAATGTCCCACAGATTTTCATCATGTCCGTGGACAATGTATTATTTAGCATGCATAAATATCTAGAAATGACAACAGTACTCTATTTCAGTCTTATTAGTATTCAATCGTACATGCAAAACGTTGTATTAAGTCGATAGTTTGAATACCGCAGTAGACAAAAAGTTATTTAAAATTAAAAGTTTAAAAAAGCCTTCTGACAAGATCATAGCGTCATTTCTGTGGTCAAGATATAGGAAGGTAAACCAATGTTTTGAACTTATAATTTGTTATTTGTAGAAAGAAGTTAGTTATATAAGCTTGGTTTACATGCTTCGTTCTCTTAAACCTAAAACTTTTCTGTCTGTGAGCTCTTACTTACGAATTCATCATGTCCGTGACTTTTGACCCACGGACATGATTTTTGTATCCACGGACATGACGTTTTAATTATATAAGAATAAATTGATTAAATATAAGTGAAATGCATTATAGTAGCACTTTATTTTGCCGTGAACTAATATAATAAAGTAAAGCTGAAATTTTATTAAAGTGTAACGCATCAATAAAATATTTTTATGTGAATTTTTGGGGTTCAAACTTTTCTAAATGAAACATGTTCAAACTTTTCTAAATGAAACATGTTAAAACTTTTCTAAATGAAACATTATTAAATTAAGACTTACTATCATAATAATTAATATTAAAAGCATAAGCAGAAAATTGTGTCCACTTAATATTTCCACCAATATTTCGTTTTTGTTTAAACATCCTTCAGGGTGGCAACAAAATCCTTGAAAAAAAGTTCCCTGATTAGTGATTTCCCTGATACTTTCACAAAAAATTCCCTGATTTTACAATTACGAAGAAAATATACAATGTACACAGTTCAAAGCAGTTCCAAAAATTTACACCAAACATCGCAGGACTTTCGGGATTATGGGTTAGCCTACCTAACTTTTCCAGATTTCCCAAAATCGGGAAAAGTTAAGATGAACCACATGATCAGAAAATCGGGTTATAACATTTTTGTACACTCCTTGAAAAGTTTTGAATGAAAAAGTTCATTTTCAAGCCCAAATGCTTGAAAATAAATCTGAGTATAGGGGGAAAAAGTCTGTACTATTTATTGCAAACTCGAATTGTATCAAAATTTTCTCAACTCCAATTTTTCTCTTTCTTACATAATATCATAATATTTTTAAACCCCATGTTTCCAAACAGTCATTAATAGCTATAGTAGAACTCCAACTATCCAAAGCGGTGATGATTATCCAAATTTCAGAAACAAATTCCACCCGACATATTTGTTACTGTTTGTCTTTATTTGATGTCACACACATATCCCGGACATATTTGTTACTGTTTGTCTTTATTTGATGTCACACACATATCCCGGCATATTTGTTACTGTTTGTCTTTATTTGATGTCACACACATATCCAGCAATTTTTTTTTTACCGACCAAAAAATTACTAAGCATAACATCCAACGGAGACGAACGGAATATTTTCTTTTGATCAAGTGTTTGTCAGTAGTGATCAGAAGAACAACCTAAACCCGCTGTTTAAGTAATCCAAAATTGAAAAATTCCCTGATATTTTGCGAAATTTTAAAAATTCCCTGAGAATTCCATGATATTTCCAGAATTAAAAAGTTCCCTGAGAATTCCCTGATTTCCAGGTTTTGTTACCACCACCTTTCACAAGAAATTTTTTAACTCAATTCTGAATGTTTTTTTTATTTATATAATAAGAGAAATTGAGGAAAAAAGCTCAGGGACAGTAAAACAGCGATTAAGGGGGGAATGGGAGCGGTATAGCAGTCTCCAAACCCAAAGTCTTCTGTGTGATAATCCAATGGAAAATTTTATTTTCTTAGCTAAAATACTCTGGCTGTATTGAATATTTTTATAAACATTTTTTTTACATGATAAAATGTAGGCATTATGATAACATGTAATACAAATATTTTAAATTTTTTTTATGTAATTCTTAAATACATTGTTATGTAGCAGAAAAGTGACTTTTCTCCTTGATTTAACATAGCTGACATGTTAAAATTTCTAAGTATGGCCATTTATACTGAGACTATGATATAATGTCTAGATATAAAGTAGAACTAAAACCTTTAAGTGATGTGTTTGATTAAAAAAAATATAATAAGGAAAAAATGATTTTTAATAAAAAAGACTTGATATTTTATAGTAAAAAGAAAATTTCAACAAGTATACAAAAAATATTATAAAACAGTTAAGCCATTGATGCAAAAGTGTCAAATGTTTAGTTTAAAATGTTTTAAATAGATAAATACATTAATGAAATGTTAATAACATCTGTAGTTTTCAAAGCATAAAAAGTAGCATATCCTAAGCTTTTCATTCTTTAAAATAAACAATTAAAATTCAAATTAGTTTGATAGTAAGTTGAAAAGAATAAAAAACTTTTAATGTAGCTGGCTTACAGGGCTCTATAACTTATTGAAATTAGTTTGAATATGGGGGGGGGGGTTACAAAAGGTGGCACTACAGAGCTCTGTAAGCCAGCTACATTTAACATGTAAAAAAAAACAATTTGTAAATATATTCAATCCAGCAGGTAAGTAGAGAAAGCAGATAAGCTTAGAAATCCTCCCCCCCCCCCAATGGATTAGCCTAGAGAGAAGACTTCGGTTTGGAGACCCGGCTACTGCTCCGATTCCTATTTAAAGAAAAACTACTAAGAGTTTGGGTATAGATTTCATGTGCGGGACTTTTAGTAAAATAAATAAGTCATAGAACATAGCATTCATACTTTTATTTGTATGCACAGTACAAACTTTTAACAGGGTTAGAATAAATCTGATACAAAAAAAGGTTTCTTTTTGATACAAAACAATCTTAAAAAATGGGATAAAATTACATGAATGCAAATGGAATAGTACACAAAGTTCCTTGAACTTAAACTAATGTTGAGTATTGTAGAATAGTTAGACCAAACTTACACACATCAAAAATGGAAGTTACATGAGTTGAGTATGGTCTAACTATTGTACAATACTAAAACAAACTTACACACTTCAAAAATGAGAAGTTTAGACAAAATATGTAATACCTTTTTTACAAGACATTTCTTTCAGTTTTAAGTGAAATTTTCCCCACAAAATTAAAACTCTTCAGTAGCTTGCTGTGTAAATAGGCCAACTTAGGCATTATATACGAAAATAAGATATGATGACCAAACAGATAGTCTTTTGTAACTGATTTTAAAAAACAAAACCATTAACCTTCTCGGGAAGGCACACAGTCTAAACACTCTAAACCAACACTAAAGGCAGCACATATTTCTCAGATTCACTTATACAAAATTTGATTAAATATGTTATTCAATTGCTCATATCAACAACAACTTTTAAAACAATTAAAAACTTGAAATTATACTTCAACTATAAAGTTAATGGAGTGGAAGGTGTTAGAAAAAGTAACTTGGTGTTTTGATACAAGAATTTTTAAAATCTATTTTTAATAAATCCTTTGCGGTTTAGAAGTGGGAAAATATGTTTAGAGTGTTTCATTCATATTAAACCAGGAAGTTTGAAAGACTTATACCCAAATCAAGTGAGATAACTTACCCAAAACAAGTGATATACTTTCATCACATCCTATACTTTAGAGAGAGCAAAATTGACCTATGGTGTTCTCAGATAAGTTGTGCCTTTCCAATGGTAAAAAACATAAAACATCCAACTGAATACAAAATTTTAAAGAAAAATAAAATAACTACCAAACTACAAAGCAAATGAAACAGACATAAAGAATGCTCTCATTAAACATGGATTCATGCAGCATGTACAAATATATATACCTTGTAGAACATATACCATGCAGAACAAAAAAAAACCATTTTAAAAATCTCAAACATTATTAATATAACGGACGGTAGCACAGATAAAAATCTCATTTCAAATATTCAAGTTTATCCAGATATAATTTGATACTAAATATTTTTTTAAATCATAACTATAATTTTTTTATAATTTAAACTATGAAGTAAAAAAATACAAATTAATACAAATGTATTAAAACAGTTTAAAATATGTTTATTTGCACTTAGAGCATGGCATTTATGAACATGAAAAATATATCAAATTTTATAACTACTATGGTATAAAAAAGTAAAATCAATTTTTTATAACAACCACACTACAGCCCATGCAATATGCAGCAGTAATTTAAAAATACTGTTTTAAAACATACAAAACATTTTACATCACAAATGGTGAGTATACTTTTAAAACCAAGAAATTATAAGTTTGAAAAGGTGTCTGCAAAATTCTTGGCATTTATATATATTCAATTTGAACACATTGTATATTACAAAACCAGTAGTTGCCATTAAACCGGTAGTACAAATTTTGTTATGAAAATTGAAACTCTTAGACCATGAAAATGTTTGGTGGTTAATAAAAGTATGGTCAATATTACAATGCAGAGTACAGAAATAAAGTCATGTGTGCTTGCTATCATCGCTTATCACATCAGCAAGATCTTCGAATTTGGCAATAAAATCCAGGCTACACTCATCCAACATACAACGAACTTGGGCGTCAACCTGAAAAAATAAGAAAAAGCTTATTTTTTTAAAGTGATATGTGTAAAAAACTAAATTGTTTTGTGAAAAGTAAAATTAGAAACATTCAAAACAATTTATGTTGAATGATTCCGAAATAGCCATTATTGTAAACAGAATACTATATTGCAAAATTATCAAATACTCTATTGCAATTGAGTTTATATTTTTGCACGAAAATGTGTGTCTTAACATGTGTTACAAGTTACCAAAAGCATTTTACATAGTAGTTTATGAGAAAGATGAAAAAAAATTGCAAAACGTCTTCATCCTTTCTCCAACCACTGTACAAGTCCCATAGATAACCAATTTATTATTGTAAGAACTTTCCTCTGCAAAAACCGTTTATGGGAAGACTGGACAAAGTAGAATAAAAGAAAAAATTAACTAATCAATGAAGATTTAGAAATTGGTTAAGAAGATTTGAACTTATAAGATCGAACAAAACGTTACTTCAGAATAATATTGCACGATAGATGAATCTTGTGAAACAATTTTTGAAGTAATATTAAAGAATTCTGAAAGTTGAAAACTCAAAAAAAATTTCTGTCCCGCGGGATTAGAGGTAGGTTTTCGACTGTATATATTATTCAAATTTAATGAGCATATTGCTTCCAGAACACAATAACACAATTTTAAAAACGTCCTTTCAGAGATAAAACTTAAACCAATTGTAAACTCATAACAATTTTCCATTTCGTGGTAGTTTCATAGCTACCGTCGAAGCGGGTAACTTTGGCCCAAGAGTCAGAAAATGATTTGTTTGTTAATTTCTCTTCATAAAATGATCCTATTTTAACCTGTTTGACATTTTTGGAAAGGTTCAAACATTGGCTTTCATTTAACAGGGTGGTAACAAAATCCTAGAAAAAAAGTTCCCTGATATTTCTATGATTTCCCTGATACTTTCACAAAAAATTCCCTGATTTTACCAATTACTTAAAATATATACAATATACAAAATTCAATGCAGTACAGAAAATTTAATTCAGACATCGCGGGACAAGATTTTCCGAATTATGGGTTAACCTACTTAACTTTTCCGAAAATCTGAATAAGTTTAGAGGAACCACGTGATCAGAGAATCATGTTGTAAAACATGATTCGTGAGAGATATTCATCCTTCCTCCAAGATTGGTCCTTCAGGCAAATCGGACCAACCAGAATATTCTCTTTTGATCAAGTGTCCGTTAGTAGTGATCACAAGTACAACCTAAACCTGCTGTTTAAGTAATCCAAAATGGAAAAAAAATTCCCTGATATTTTGCGAAATTTGAAAAATTCCATGAGAATTCCCTGATATTTCCAGAATTAAAAAGTTCCCTGATTTCCCAGGTTCTGTTACCACCCTGTTTAATGTAAAAAAGTTTCTTATTCTAATTATGACAACACCACAAATTACATTTGTATTCTAAAAAGGCTTTCAATGACAAAAATATATTTTTTTGAACTTTTGTCTGGGAATATCTAAACAAATATTGAAAATAGCTAAAGAAAACACTTTATACTATTCTTTAATTATTGGTCACCAGGAAACTTTTGATTATGAATCAGGGTAACTTTGGCCTAAGATGTAAGGATTTCATAATGGAACTTTACACTTTCAAGTTTATGAAAGTTAGAGTATTCTGTTCAACTATGTTTGAAGAAGTTTTACTTGTATCATTATCCATATTTGAGATGATTATTAAAATTCAACTACAGTAAACTCTCGTTTATCCGGAATGCTCGGGAAATTGACTCTTCCGGATAATCGAATTTTCCGGTTAATCGGAAGTCGCCAAATAGGGTTACCAAAAAATGCCGATTTTTCCGGAAAATACAAGAAGATAATGGCTGCATCTTATATGCAAAGAGGCGATGTTGCATTTATAATAATAATATATAATAGATACTACAATATTTTGTATTAAAAAATATTAATATTTGTTAATTAAGAAAAAAACGATTGTTACTTTTAAATGCTAAAAATCTAAATACATAAATCGTCCAACCCATGGTCTAAAACCAGTAGAATATTTTAAAATGTAAACAAAATCTAGAGAACATTTAATTACAGAATTAAATTATAAAAATAACTTACTTCGGATTAGGGTTGTTTACGATGTCGATCGAAAATCCAAAAATATTGTTAAGTTTGAAAAACGTTCTTTGGGTGAAATCAGAGAATTATTTAATATTATCTTTAAAAAAATATTGTTAAAGTTAATTTGTTAAGGTATCAGTCATTATTTTAATCGTAAATGAGCGACGCGAGTCGCGACGCTAACGCCAAAACTGACCATCGAATGTTTGTTAATTATAGCAGCGGTCAAGCTTGGCGCAATCACTTCCATTGGAAGGGATCGGAATTTCATGGTAACCATGTGGGAACAGCAAAAAAATCAAAGTATTTTAGTAGTAAAAAGGCAGTTGTTCAAAGATACAATACTATAAATACTACAGCCTTTTTTCTACTGTGATGGAATTCTCAGAAAATTGGGGGACCATTGCGATCCCTCGCTGATCCTCCTCCTACTGTCTGATAACATACATTGCCTTCGACTGTGCAGAAAAACGGCCTTTGAAACGAACATCGAATTGACGCTATTTTGGGTTTGCATTTTTTCCAAGCTCAGTGCTCAGTAACTTTTAATTTCTGTATGAAGTACGTTGAATTTTAGCTATAAAGATGCTAATTTAATTAAGCAGCACGAGAAGGAATGGGGCATTAAATATTCTTTAAGAAAGAGACCGGTTTTGCCGTTATAATAACAAATACAGTTTAAGGGTTCTAACTAATTATTTTTATTTGATTAGGTTTAATTTTTTTGTTAGTTTTTAAGCATTGATTCGATTTTTCGATGTTAATAACCGTGTTTAAATTATGTTAGAAAACCATTAACTAATAAACCTCTAAGATATCAGAGTAGTGAATTAATATAAACTTGAAATCAGAAATATCATCACTTAATTTAGAATCATGATCAGGCGATTCGACGACAACTTGTCATGGATGTTTGGATCCTAACGAATTTGAAAAACTAAGCCAATTAACGTGTAATTATTTGTGTCATCGCAACTTTCCGTATAAATTTTAGATTCCGGATAAACAAATAGGTTTAAACCTTAAAACATTTTCGTTACTAGTTTATCCGGAATTTTATCCGAAACTGAATTCAACTTCTATTTTGAATAAAGATTTTGTATTGTTGTGGTGTAGGCTTTTCCGTTAACCGTATAGTTTTATCCGGAATTTAATTTATCTTTGTCCGGACTACTACTGATGTCGCTCTAAGGCTGCGCTGGGTGCCAGCTCATATGTCAGCCTCGTCACTTGACCATGGTTCCAAATTACGAGGCCCGATGCCAATAACCCTCATGTAGTTCTAGAGCTAAAGCAGGAATGCTACCGGAATTTAATTTTCGATTTAACCGAAAGCGATTTTCAGTTATCCGGAATGTAGTTTCGGATCGACTTCGTTTTATCTTAGTCTTTTCGGATAAAACGTGATTGAAATGCTGATAGTATTCTAAATGATTTTTCAAAAATTGGAACTTAAAGCCATAATTGACCTGCGTTTAAAATTGCGCTCAAGTAATAAAAAACTTAAATTTAATCATTACCGGATAACCTAAAGATGCACGAAGGTTGAAACCTTAACCTGGAAGGACACACAGAATATTGGCGACAGGTTTAATTTTTAAAAAAATTTCTTACGGGTAAATACATTCAGAATTTATTTAAGCATTAAGTTATTCTAAATGTACTCTTTTTTGAGCTCAGCTTGAAAAATGAAGTATGTTACAGTTTTGCTCGCCGATCGTTTATGTAATCAGCCTCGTAATCTTTTTTGCAGTTCTGGTTCAAACCCAGCAATTCGACCTTGGAATTTGTTCTGTTGAAAAGATTTTGTGATTCGCGGCAACTATTTTGACCTAAAGGGTTTTATTGTAAGTTGGATAAATTTACGTTTCTCTAGAGCTACAGAAGGGATATTGCCGAATAATTTTAAACCGAGGTTTAGGCCGAAAATTGGTCTGGCATCCAACGAAACTTATAGTGACAACGGCAGATTTAACGTGCACCAGTCCCATACGCTCGGCATTATTTATTGCTTCTTTATTGTCTAGCAGGATCCGTTTATGACTAAGATGAGGATAAAACTTGCGGAGGTATCCATCGTGGCATGATGCCTTAATCCACCGCGCCCTGTCAATTCTTTAACAGTCTTCGAAAAACATGCTTTAACATTAAAAAATTCGCAGCGAATTAGTTAAAAAGCATTCATTGATTTATTCCGGATAACGGAAAAATGCTTAGGTTAAAACTAGATTTAAATTACGGATAGAACATAGAATTAAAATTTAAATTCAGGTAGAATTCTTAAAAAGAATTTACGTCGCACACTAAAACTAAATGAGGATTTTCGACGCTGCGCCTTGTAATTTGGAACTGCGACCATGTGATGATACCGACTTCAGAGCTGGCACCCAGCGCAACCTCAGAGCGACATCGGTACAGTCCGAATAAAGTTAAATAAAATTTATCTAGACTAAAACCAAAGTTAAACATGCCGGATAACGGAAAATCACTTTCAGTTTAGAACTAAAATAAATTCCGGATAGAATTTATTGAACTAAAATTAAAATTCCGGTAACATTCTGGGATGAATTACGTCACACTAAAGCTAAATGAGGATTTTCCGCGCCGCGCCTTGTAATTTGGAACTGCGATCAATTGACGAGGCCGACATCAGAGCTGGCACCCAGTGCAACATCAAATAGCAGTCCGGATGAATAAAGCTAAATTAAATAAAATTTATTTCGAATAAAACTAGAATTACATTTCGGATAAAGGAAAATTGCTTTCGATTAAATATAGAATTAATTCCGCTTAAAATATATAGATCAAAAATTTAAATTCCGGGATGAATTTATGCATAGCACCAAAGGTAAATGATGATTTTTGGCGCCGGGCCTCGTAATTTAGAAAAGCGATCAAGTAACGAGGCCGACAGAGCTGGCACCTAGAGCTACCTTATATAACAACATCGGCAGCAGTCCGGATAAAGCTAAAATAAAATCCTGTTGGCAATATATGGTTAGCGAAAATACTTGCAAACGATAATTAAATTTTTTTTATTTATTCTGGGTAGAAGTAGAATTAAACTTCCGATTTTCATCCGGATAAATAAACTATAATTCAGTTCTTGATAATATGTCAATTCTGAAAATGTTAAAACCGATAAAATAAATTACTTATTAATTTATTCTAGTTACGTTTCGATGTAGAATTGTTAACCGGATTCCCTAATTTAATTCTGGTTAACACTCGGATTTCGTATAGTGGAAACATGTAAATAAAATGAAACATAAAAAACTGAAATAGCGCCATACCTGGCGTTAAATCAGACTTTCAGTCCCAAAAACACTTTTCGCGCCAAATGTTGTCCCCAAACGAAATTTTTTCTTGGAAAAAAAATCTGAAAGTTTTTACTATATTTGGCGAGAAATCGTAATTTTGGCGAGAAATATTCAATTTTATCGCTAAATTCCGACGCCAAATCGGAATTTGAAATTTTCCGGATATTTGAGCTTTCCGGTTAATCGGGAGCCGGATAAACGGGCTTTTGCTGTATAGAATAAAGATAAGTTTTAAGAAAAGTACAATATTTAAAATCGCTAATGCCGAAATGTAAACATTTTCAAATTCCCAATTACGAATATATATTATTTTTATTTTATAATAAAATCGTTTGCATTTTATGAAGCTATCTGTTACTAAATCTTGCTTCTATAATAAGTTATTTTCCCATATTAAAATTGATGTTTGCATTATTTTCTTTTAAATAGCAATCAATTGTGTTATTCATAGTATAATGTCATTTTATGCAGTGTAATGTAAATGTTAAGTTATAAGTCATTTTTAATAATTTTGTAACTTATAACTTTGTAATTTTTATGTTTGAACATAATATCACTCTTTAATTCTGTAACACAGCTCTTAAAAGATGGCAAAAGGTATGTTTTTTGCGTATTTCATGCTTAGGCTAAAGAGATGTCCCACCGGATTCTAACCGTGTCCCAATTTCTGTAAATTAACATCATTTTTTTAAACAAAAATGCTTAAATTATTCCTAAAAGTTCAATAATAAATATGCATGGTAATTTCAAAGTGTTTAAATAGTTTTTTTTAGCTTAATTTTTCCTTCTCTTGTAAAAAAAAACACACCCTAGGACTTAGGGCCAAAGTTACCCTCATTGACGGTACTTAATTGAAGAGCTTGGTGAAAGAACATACTGACATTTTTGAAAAAAATTATATTTTTGGGTCAATGAACATGTAATCCCCTCTTTTAAAGATTTAAAGTTTATAAAAAGGGGGGAACTTGTTATCTTTAAGTTAGTACATTTTTTGCCATTTGCAAGTACCTCTTTTAACTGATCTAAGTGCAAACTAAAAACTTTAAAGGTCTTTTTCACTTTATTGTTACTTAGCACGTTCTTCCACTAAGCTCTTCAATTGTTTTAATGCTTATTTTGAGCAAATTAAAATACTTACAACCGGTGCTAATCTACCCATGGGATCAAAATTGGAATTTTCCATCGACAAACTTGATGTCGAAGCAGATGAAAGTTTGGTAGACGTTTCCGTTTCCATGGCATCCAAAAATGTATTTAATGACAAGTCATTATTCTGTAAAAAAAAAAAAAAAAAACTAAAATTGTATATCAACAAACATACAATATTAGTTTGTCTAAAAGCTAAAGTTAACTGATATTTATAGATATTGTTCATTGTGAGGGATGGTCAATCTTTTAGACCTGATACGTTATGCAGGGATCAAAAATTTAATAATACAACAAGGATTTAAAGCTGATTTTAGTTATAAATGGATGGCTGATTCGATACATGAGAGATTGAGACATACAGATAAATTTTTAGTGCCAAAGAAGTGCTTGAAATTAAAAATAAAATTACTTTTAAACATTTTTGAAATGTTAAAAAGAAAAAAGTTATATCTTCCCACTTTCGGATAAAATGTCATATTACGACTGAACCCTTCCATATTACATTTTAAAAAATGTTCTAAACTAAAATTTTGTGTTTTTGATTTTGAGCATTTCTTGGCACAAAAAAAATTTGAATATCTTGTAGAATTGCAAGAGAAAACCGATTTTATATTTAGAATAAGCAACCCAAATATAACTAAAATTAGTCTTAAAATACTAGGCACCAAAAAAGCTGTTTCCTTGTACTGTTTGTCACCCCAAATATGAAAGTAATAATAACATCAAAAGAAATTGGAAGGGAGAATATTAACTAGTTAAATAATGAATTATTTTAAATTTTATTTATATAATTATTTTTTTACAGTTTAAACATACAATAAATTGTACTTATCAGATCAAGATCAACACTTTTTATTAAAATGATCGGTTTTATCGATTAAACCAGTTTTCGATATATAACCATTTTTTTTGTGTTTAACATTTTAAAACATAAACAAATTATGTGTTAAGGGTTTTTACAAACTAATTTTAATTCAATAAGTTTATTTCAAACAAAAATATTAAATGTAAAATCGGCCACAAAAAAACCACAGAAAATGATACTTTTTCAGTTAAAAAAGTTTCAATTGTGACAAAACCACTACGGTACAGAAAAACTTGCACCAGATTTGAGCTCATTATCAAAAACTACATACTAAGAAAAAATACATACAAATCACTTTTTACTTAAAAAAAAACATTTTAAACTATTTTTTTTATTTAAACAGTTTTTTCACACTTAATACAATTTTTTTTTTAAATTTTAATAACTAGAGCAAAGAAAATTATTTCAGAATTCTTTACTTTAACTTCTATGTCCCAAACTTAAACTTCCCCTAGGTCCAAAATTTAGCAACTTTAAGTATCATAATAAAATATTAGAAGTAGTTACTTGGTAACTTACAATAATCGGTGATTCTAATGAGGTGGGTGATGTAGCAGATGCCGGCTTTGTTGGAGATTCTAGTGAGTTTAAAAAAGTATTCAGGTTCATGTCCGGACTCTAAATGCGAAATAAAGAATTTAATTAAATATTATTTTACTTTTTTATCAATTTTAAAATCGCACAACTGCAGCATTGATAAAATATGTAAAATTTGGTGAGTCAAAAGTAGCAAAGTATGAGAAACTGTGAGTTAAAAAATTGCAAAACTGTGTTAATCCTGAAACTCTAGTAAAAAAAAAAAGCTTTCCATCTCCAATCAGAGATGATAGAGCTGTTTTTCTTTGCAATTGTGTGAGCCATATAATAGGCTGCGTATAAGCACTTATTACGTATATGTTTCCCGATTTAGACTAGTTAAAACAAGTATTAAAAAAGCAACACCCGAAAAAATTACACTATTTTAGGTGAAAAAGTAGATAACCGACAAAAGATAAACAAATTTTTTAGGCCAGTCACAAAAAAAAAAAAAAAACACCGACTTTTTCAGAAAACAAAAATTACCCAACTTTTCTCAAAATTCCCAGTTGCTAACAGCCTTGTGTTATAATCAAGGAAAATATAAATGACATTGATGGCTAAAAGCATTAAAAAGTTAAGATTTCAACACCTCATATTGAATTTAATAATTTAAATTACCTCCCCCCCCTCGGTACACCTAATATGTTATTTGAAATAAATTTAATTTAACCTCTATGCAGTGAAAACAACCATACAAATTTGCCCATTAGCAAGCCATTCGGAAGGTTAATATTACCTGGTTATATTCTTTTAAATCACTCTCAAACTTACTATGCAGTTAAACACTTTCCCAAAAGAACCATTTCCTATCATCTTATTCTCGTCATCTTATGGTCAATTGGGCTTGAGAGTGTGAAAGAATTTTCATAGATGTGTTAGCTATGTCACTTTGAACTCAACCTCCAACTGTCAACAGCGCAAAGCAGTTGTTCTCCCCCAAAAAATATACTCAATTCTCTGTTGACGACTTGTTTATTTCTATATAGTTTTAATAATAATCTTAATATTAAAGAATTTTGGGAAAAAGAAAGCACTTTTACACAATAAATATTGTCTTGTGAGGATTAACCTATTCCAAAAAATAATTATGTCTAGGACTTACCTCTCCATTAAGCATCCACTGGATATCTGGTGTGGTCACTTTGAAAAGGTTAAGTGGACTACTTGGAGGAGTATTTTGTTTGAGAGATGATGGATGAGTTTCACCAAAACATACTGGTCCTGAAGTCTGATCATAATCTTTATTTTTTATGGAAAATCCCAATTCTGAAAGATAATTTAAGATTTGCACTGATAAAATATTTTTTTATTTGAAATACTGGAAGTAGTATAACCTGTCAAGATCCAACAACCAATTAAATGGATATTTTGTGTTTTGCTCCTATTACTAAACAATTTATTTTAAACTTTTTATTTTAAAAGAACTGAAATGGTTCAAAATAGGAGGGTCTCATTTTTTAACCTTTATCATGGGTATCAGTCGTTTACTTGCATAAAAAATGATGTAGCATGTAGTTCCGTAAAATAAAACATGTTGGTATACAAAAGGTCAGGTAGTTCTGATTTTTGGATATGTTTTAAATAACAGGCATGAGAACACAAAAACATGAAAAAAGCTGAAAGCGCGATGGGACAGAAATCTTTTAGATATTAAGTAGGAAAGGGATACAGTAATTACTACTTTAAGGGAAGTAATTTTTTTTAAATATCTGCAAAATGTTGATTTGCAGGGCATTAATGGGTACCTAAATTTTTTTAAATCATAACAGCAATAAATAATTCTCTGTGTGTATAGGCCACAAAAATGCCATATTTCTACTGAATAAGGTAGGAGGAGTTGAGGTAGGATGATCAAAATTTTTACAATTTAGTTTCCATTTTTTGAACAAAAACCAATTTGAAAAAAGCAACGGAAAACGTAAAAAAAATCGAAAAAATACCAGAAATCGGGAAAAAGCAGAAAATTCTCATGCCTGTATAATGAATAGGGTAGATCAGTGTAAAACCTATGATAGCTAATCTTTCTATGGCTGTAAGTCCACAAATATATTAAAATTGATTTTGCCATTGATTTTTTTAAATGTACATTTTAATGTGGAATACCACTTTTTATGCAAATTATATTGCACATATCAACTCAGAATGTAATGAACTAGTATATCAAATAGTTTTTTTTTAAAAAAATAAAACTAGCATACATGACTTCCATAAAAGAAGGTTTGGCAAAATTTTCCCACAGCTGTACTAGCTTAGCCGAAAATGTACACCTTACACAAATTCTTCATTAATTCCACTGATGATTAGTATATTAAGACCATAATGATTAGAGTATTACTTTGCTTTTATTGTGAAAATGCTTCTTAGGATAATTTTTTGAAAATCTAATTTAGTGCACCTATATATCAATCTTCTTTACCATTCAAAATTAAGAATAAATTGACTGTTTTGTCACATAAAGTAACTTAAATGAATGTGATTTCAATTTATGTAATAATCATAAAGCATATATACAATGCATTTATACGATGCATATTGTTATAATCAAATTTATAATTAACAATATACCTTCTAAAAATGATGTTTCATCAGAAGGAGTAATATTTGCAAAAGTGCTACTATTAGATATATCCAATATTGAGGACATTGGCTGCATTGTTCCAAAAGTATCTTCAGGGACCAGGGCATTGCTTTGAGATTCAGATAACAAATCCAGATTTAGCATCTATTTGAAAATAAAAATATAAAATATAAATACTATATATATTAAAATTTAAGCTTCTGTAAATAAAGAGAGTATTCTAACATCTGAGGACTTCAATCAGAATGTCTATATATATAATAAACAATGATTGTGCATGCCGGTTAATGGGCACATTTAAAACTTTTAAAGATAAGAGATTTATCATGATATATTGGAAAAAATATTTGGAACGCTTAATTTGAAAAAAATTATTCTAATTTTTTTTTTGACTCAACAAATGGAAGAATAAAAACATTTAATAATCCATAATATGTGGAATGTATCATAATACTTTTTCTATGTTATTGAGTTATAAGTAACTTCAACCAATACAAATTTAAAAGCTGAAAATAAACAAAAAATATTGACTTTTTTTCCTGATATTTTCCCCCTTACATTTTAAAAAATTTCAATACAAATTATTTAAACCTTTATTGCATACTAGACACATAGTTATTTTTATTCTAAATATAAACCAAAGCCTAATATAGGAAAAGTTTTAGGAAAAACAAACAAAAAAAAATAATAAAGGATGCAACACTATAAAGAATTTAAGAAAACTGTTAAAATTCTTACATCCAAGTTTGTAGGCGATGAAAGCTCCAGTGAAGAGTTAAATGATTGACTTCCAAGATCTACTACTGGAATTTTATTCTCTGGAGGGTTTGGACTGTTTTTAGCACGTGAAACAGTGGAATTTGAACAGGAAGCAGTTGGATCGGTGATAATCTGCATAAGATTTCCAGAAGTTTGGTTAGCTGCTACTTGGGAGCCAGGGATGGTATTTGTCTTAACCAAAACCAACTTCTGACCGGGAGCTGCACGCACTTGCTTAAAAGGAACTTGAATAGGCATACCTAAATACAAAAGATAAGGTTTAAAAAATACAAAATTAAAAGCAAGTTTCAATTTACAAGCAGTTTGTTAAAAAACATAGCAGTTAAATCATGGGCATGCACGGTCATATGATTATGTGGCATGTAAAAGATCCCTTGAGTATCCATTTGGCTTCAGTTCTCTCGGCAAAATTAAATCTCGACATACTTTAACATCCACAAAAAGCTCAGATTAATTGTAATCTGAGCGTCAAAATTAGTAGCAAGAGTCGTTAGATGGTGCCACAAAAAATGGCTCTCAGTTCTGGGGAATACACAGAGTCTGCAAAGGCTTAGTCGCCAATAAAGCAGCCCTAAAATCTAAACAAAGCTAGTAGCTAAAAAAAATTAATAGTTAGCAATGGAATTATTTCAGTAAATCTACTAAAATTATATCTAAAAAGCATTGTCATAAAAAGTTTTTTTTTGGAGAATGAGTTTGATGTCAAAATAAATGTTATTGTAGGTTCAAATTAAATTTGAATTTTATCACCTCTAAAACAATGAGATGAAAAGTTATACAGAATATAGTATATAAAACTTCCTTCAATTCAGTATACCTCTTTCTAAAAGAAATGGTCTAATAAAAGGTAATGAATTTCGTCTAAGAAAGTAAAATTACTATTGAGCAAAATGGTCAAACAACTTATTTTTATGCTTCAATTTTACAAGTCGACTTAAATGGGACATTACAATTAGTAATTTAGTAAAATAATGTATTCAAATGTTAGAAGCAAAAAAATCATAATCACTTTAAAATAAAACAAATAGATTTTAACAAAATAAACAAATACTGCCAAAATTGTAAATTAGACTACAGGGCATCAGAAAAATTTATTTTTCTTCCTCTTTTTCATGTCAAAACTTGAAGGGTTGATGATCTCCGTGTTTCAAAATAGCTATGTAATTTTCTTAAGATTTTAAGGCTCTTTTTCAATGTTTTTATTTTTTACTTTGTTGCAACATTTTATACATTATTTATCTTATATAAAATTAGTTTTACGACCATAAAGAACAAGGTTGGACACATTGACATGACACACAGAAGTGCCAAATAAAATTGATCTTATTTCTGTCTAGACTCAGGCTAAAATGTTATATAACACCAGAGGTTTTGTTAAGGGAGTATATGGGACCACTAACTATGAAAAGGTAACAATATTTTTAAATACATTCTTCAGCAAATCTTATCTTCAATAAAATAATTGGTGCTAAATAATAGTACAGTTTTAGATTAAAAAAAAATTTCTTAAAAAACATTGTTTTACATATTTTTAGATTAAGAGCTTTACAGATTGTTTTTAGTTAGTTAAAACAAGCATAAACATGGTTTAATAAAATATTCACACAACAAAAGCATCAATTTTCAGGCCTACCTGGAGGTAATAAGTTTATCAAACTTTTGGAAGATGGTAAGTTCATTTTAGTTTCTGTGCGTGTATTAGTAGGAATCGCATTTGACATTGATGAAACGGTTGGCACAATATGTACAAAAGTTAAAGGCCTTGCCATTCCTTCTCTTGGTAATAAAGGCCTCTGTACGACAAGGGGTTTTCGACGAACTCTACACCCTCTGCGAGTACCAGGCAATAATTTCTATAAAAAACAGTTAATTAAGAAAATTGAAACAACATGTTTGTTCATGAGTATCTACGTCATGTATAAAGCAAAAATATGTATAAATAATTTTTTGTTTTATTTAATTTATGTCATAATTTTTAAATTAACTCTTTTAGTACAATGAAAACATTGTAAAATACATTGTAAATGATCTGAGGCTATAAGGGTAAATAAAGAGTTAAGCCTTAAATTTTATTAAAATTTTTTTTTGCAATACAAACATCTTTATTATCTAAAATTTTTTTTGGCAGGGACTACTTCAACAAAGCATTATCAGGATTTTATTTCAAAAGGAAAATGGTTGTAAACACTGAATTTAAGGCAACTGAACGAAATTGGGGGAAGTGGGTTGTTTAACTGGTTCCCTTACTATAATGAGTTAACTCAGATTCGTGTATACGCTTACTTATACCACTTTTGCACGCTTTATCAAAAAAAGTTATAGAGCATCAAATATGCTATTTATCTGAAATAGATGTTCTTTGTGCCTGTTATTTTACCTATTTTTTTCATCAGTACAGCTTAGTCTTGTTCAAATTTGCAGGTTTATTGGAATCGATCTAACATTCTATTAGTTCTTAAAAGATCTACCCCAAGCTATGTTTTAAAAGAAATAACCCTTTTAAAAGGTTACTTTTGAAAATGTGCGGGGTCAGGATTCAATAATCTGATACTCAATTGAATTGATTATTTTCAAGATAGAATTTGATAATTTCCTTAGCCATTGGTATCAGCTTAATTTTTCAATAAACTTTTAACGTAAAAACGGTTATAACATTATTCATTCTGGTAAAAATATTCCTGGCCTTACCCTGTTGGACTACAAGAGAAATTCCTCATATTTTTACGATCTCTAACTAAGATTTTTACTTTTTGAAAAGGAAGAAGCGTTAGTTCCTTTTTATTATAACGAACTGGTTTGAAAGCAGGATGTTTTTTCTGCTTCACATAAGCCTCTATCGATGACAATTTCCCATTGAAAGCCTGGCAGTCAATGCTTTAAAGCCTGGTAGTAACACTGAATCATTTTTTAGATTATCTTAAAATAAATTTATCTTACCCCAATTTCTTCTTTTAATGTATTTTGATCTGGAGGCTTAACATTTCTTGGAGCAGTAGGCACTGCAAACACATGTTTATCTGTGGATGTTGTTGCATTATCAGATATATTTGTGGAAGTTTTAGGCAAATCAATGCTTTTACTACAATTTCCTTCTTTAATAGTAACTTCCGATTCATTAATTGCATTGGAAGGCATGATTGATGCCTCTTTAGAGACTTTTTCAGTTTGATTGCACAGTTTTATCTTAGCAGATTTAGTAGAGCTTCGGTGTTTAGCAAGCACCTACGGAAATAATTGCAAAGTTCATTAAGTACTAATATTTAAAAAATAATATTACTATTATGAAACAATTTAAATAAAATATTTTACACAAATTTGGAGTGCGTCAGAAAAGCTGTTAATAAAGTAAATAATTTCAGAATCAATACTTTGCAAAAATATGCGATAGCAAACCAGTATAAAGAATATAATTAAGTTATTAAACAATTATGCACTTAAATAGCATAAGAAGATTTACTATAGAAAGAAGATGCCTCAAGAAATTTAAAAACTAAATTTACAAAAACGTGATGAAATATACTTAACTCGGCTCTTTCTTAAAAATAGTTTAAAAAAAGTTATATTACTTAAATGAACAAACTAAATTAAATTTCCTTTATATTATAGGTTGAGAATGAGTATAAATTAATTCCATTTGGTTAAAAAAAGGAAAATACTAAATAAACTAATAAGTAAAAACCTGTTTATTTTTTGTGTCCATGTAATAATTTTGAGCAACTTCAAGAACTTTTTTCAAGATACTCTTCTTAGTTGAAACATCATGCATTTCAGGATAATCTTCTAAATTTGTTGAAGCTTCAAATTCATATTCAAGAACAATTGTAGGTGGCTTTCCTAGCTTTATGTTGCAGAGTAAAACAAGAAAATCCACAAATAAGAATAATTACACAAATAAAACAGCATACCAAAACTGATATACCATGTCTCACATGAACTTTTAAAAAATAAAAATTAATTTTGTTTTCCTTATCAAAAGGTATGGTATATTTTTACAATTTACAGTAAACTATTGATATCGGCGAGAAAATCTATGATCCCCATTCCTTTTTTTCAAAGATATTTTACGAGAGGCAGGAAAATAGAAGCTCAACTGTTGCAAAATTTATAAAAAAATTGCATTCCAAGAGAACTATCAAAAATACCGTTATAAAGTTTGCTTAGTGGTCAATAGCCCTTTGTTTCACTGTGCAGATCTTCAAAACCAGAGTTCAGCGCTTCACACTGCAAATTCAAAGTCCTTTGGGCTAGTCCCCCCGTTTCAATCAACGGTCACTGTCCATTTCCCCTTATTACACTCTTATTTAACACTGGCCGATCCCATTTTCTCGACACCCGGCATGCACATTTAAAAAAAAGCACCACTTGTAAATTAAGCTAGTCGTGATTGTAGTTGAACTGCTTTGCGAGATGTAAATAGGTATCAACATGAGAACACTTACATTTTTAAAAACATTTTCCTCGTATTTCTTAACTGTTATTCTTGCTGAGCCCACCAGATTTTCTTCTCTTATATAATATTCTTAAATTTAATAAAAACTCAATGAAAGGCAATTTAAATTTTGTGGGTATTTTTTAAAAACTTTTGTGGATTATCTGTGAATTTGCTTATCAACCAATGCTGCGCCACCCAATTCTGTAGATAATCAAGAGTTTACCTTAAATATAAATTCAAATGGGTCATTCTATGTAAAATCAACAAGGCTCACAATATTGTAGAGGGCAGCACACATACCCAATGCCCTTGTGACCGAGCAATTACTTTTGTCAAATACGGTTTAGCATTGGTCTAACAGGGTTGAAAGTCAAATTTAGGAAAAAATATTCGCTTTAGTTGCCTGGAATTTTCAAAATAGTTGCATAAATAGTCGCCTCATTATTAAAATAGTAGCAAAAATAGTTGCATCAAATTTTTAAGTACTATATGTGCAATAAAAAAAATAAAGGATTTATAATGAATTTTAATTATTTTTTAATAGTTTCGATATTTCCATAAAAAAATTTACAACATCTATGCAGTTAAGTTTTAAATAAGTAGGCTTGTAACAGAATCTGTCACTTAGCCCGCTTCCACACAACATTTGTGTTCAACAGGAAAAAAGGTGCCAAACACAGTAGTAATTCTATATTAAACATTTACACACTAAATTGGGCTCGTTTCATTTTCTTTCAAAAATTCAATTATTATTTCTTATCTTTTGCTAAATTAATTTATATTCAAAAGAATAAATATATTCCTTGTTTTTAAATAGAAGCAAAACATTTCATATCAACATACAATCAAAGAATCTCGTTGCGAAATATAATTGACTTCATTTTAAACTGATTAAACTGAAAAAACTGATATACGTCGCAAAAATACATTTATTTTAATTTATTATTTAAAAGAAATAAAGTTTCTCAAGCAATTATTGTGAATGGCAATGGTGATTTAATTCTAATAAAAATGGCTTTGTATGCTTATTAAAAAAGCATTTAATTCTGCAGTTCTTTTAATAATTGAAGTACTTCAAATTCAAACTTTTTTTCTGAGATTTGCAACATCTTCTAATATTGATGCGCTGAATTTTTTGACGTATCCCACTTGCCTGTAGCATTTGTAGTTTGAGCTATAAAAGTGGGTGACGGACAGACAGACTGAACGACTATAATACCTTTAACGTCACCGCTTCACGTCTATATACCTCTTTAAACGTAGTGTGGAAGTTAAAATGCAAGTTTTTTTTTCGGCACCACAAAGTATACATTACACAAAATAAAAATACTAAACTTAAATATCAAATTTTGCAGAGAAATAAACTTCTCAACTTTTTGAACGTAAGTTTAGTTTAGTTTGAATTATCGTCGCACTAGAGCTGCATGAGGGCTATTGGCGACGGGCGTTGTATTTTAGAACCACAGTCAAGTGACGAGCCGTCACCTGAGTAGGCACCCAACGACAAATCAAACAACCCTCCAAGAGCGATTGTTGATCCCAAGAGAAGTCGTCATATCAAGGTACTACTGTATTTATCATAATATAATTATAAAAAACATACTTACAAGTAAATAGAGTTCACCAAATGTCAGAAAACCGGCTTCTTCAACAGTCCAGCCATCACGCACTGTTTTGTAGAAAATACTATCACAGTTGTTTTCTTCTTCATCTTCTTTAGAATCATATAACAAATCAGGTAAATTGTTTTTATCGCTGCCTAGCAGAGATTTAAATGATGATGCTAAACTTTCTGAAGCTGTACTTTGCAGTTCAAAATTTACTTCAGTCTCACTAGAATTCATTAAATTATGAATATTTTCCTGTGGATCATGCCCAATCATAAGGTAGCTTTTCTTATAACATTCTTCTAATGATTTACTAAAACTAGAGTCTAGTGAAGACTCACCACTTAGTAATGCGTCAAACACAGAATTATCTATATCATTATTGTGGGACATATCTGTCTCACTAAATGTTTTAGAAAGACTTAAGCCTTCTAACAGATTCATACTTTCACAAATACTTTGATTTTCAGATTGCAGACGCATTTCTTTTAACTCAAATTGACTAAGCTTATCATTGCAATCTGAAATAATGTCAGAAGAAAAATTCTGTTGATCAGTTTCCATTGGACTTTCAGATAAATCATATTGTTTATCATCTTGAATCTTTTGATTTAAACAAAGAGGTTTCTTTGCTTTGCTTATATCCTGACAAAGAACCTTAGGTGAAAGTTTCATATATTTTTGAAGGCACAGATCAGAGCTCGAAGCAACATCCATAACTGATAAGGAAAGAGGACAAATCTTTGCATCACTGGCAGGCTTCACTCGCAATATAAGAGAAGTATCACATGGTACACCTTCAGTTACTGAATCAGGAAGACTAGACAAAATTTGTTCTTTCTGTAAAAAAATAAAAAAGTTAACATACAAAAACAGACATAAAAGTAGACGTTCTAAAAAATGCTTCAGGGGACTGGGAACACAACGACGCTTCAAAACATCAAATTTTCATTTTAACTTTCAATAACTACAATGAATATTTACGAAATTTTTTATATAATACGCATCTGAATATGGGGTTGGAGTTTGCAAATTTGGTAGTTAATTTCAATATAACTTTCAGGGTTGCCACAGAAGTTGGAAAACCAAATTCCCTGACTTTTCCAGGTTTTCCAGAGAATTTTAGGAAAATTCCAGGTTTTATCAACGTAAATTAAAAATACAATATTAAACTTTCATACCTAAAGAAACCTGGTATAACATGT
Organism: Oedothorax gibbosus; assembly: GCA_019343175.1. Classification (NCBI taxonomy): domain Eukaryota; kingdom Metazoa; phylum Arthropoda; class Arachnida; order Araneae; family Linyphiidae; genus Oedothorax; species Oedothorax gibbosus. The sequence goes on along the minus strand of CM033282.1, from coordinate 936,132 downwards.
GCCAAAGTTGTAACAAGGACTATGATTTGTTTTTTAAATGGACTAGTGTTACCTTAAAAACTCTTTTTTAAATTACCAAGAAATTTAAAATTTGATGTTTGAAAAGATATCTCAGTCAAGGTTGCTTGTTTTCTTGTTTCTCTAATAAATTTAAGAAAAATATAAATTATTTATCAAGAACTTTTTAATGTTTATCATAAAATATAGTATAGTAAGACACTAAGGTAATTACTAACTAAAGTAACAACAACTAACAAACTACAGTAAAATGAAAACCCATTAAACAGAGTGTCCAGCAAAATTGCTGGTAAAAATTCAAGACATTTCAAGGCTTATTTCCGAATTTTTAAGGCCACCCGCATAACTAATTATACCACTTCATTTTCAAATTTTTACTCGAAAATCCATCGGTAAATTACCAAAACTTACCATAAAATAATTAAATTAAAAATAATTTTCTATATTAAAAATAGCCTGGCAATTAAAATTAATAGCAATTTTTTTTAAAAAAAGTCAAAGCGGTGTGGATTGTTCGTAACGTTACAGTTAGTTAAAATCCATCCGTGAAAATCCATAAATTCCGAAATTATACAATGTAAAACTAAAAATAATTAAAATAGCGAATTTGGCACTGTACAGAACCACTATAATCAAGACACCCTCAATCCGAACACTTAAATTTCGGCGATAGTCCGATTTTTTTTTAAAACTTAAACCTGTCTAAAATCAAAAACCCCAGTATAGGCCGAAGTAGAAAAAAACATTGAAAAAAGTTTCAAATGTAAACAAAAAATCAAGCTATTCCTGTAATAACAAGGTCACGATAATCACGAACACTTGATCAAAGGAAAATATTCTGGATGTCCGAATGGCCTGAACCGGAGCTACAAAAGTAACGAGGCGCTCTTCCGATGACGCAGAGACAAAAAAAACTGTCAATCCTTATGAGGCAATGCAACCTAATCGGTAGATTTCATGAAAATTACTAGGTAGCAAAATAAGTAAATCAGGAAGCATTATTGGATTATACTAACAGGTAACTAATATTCGAAACATCTAAGTGTTATCAAATCGAAATTCATCTTTAAATTATAATTGAATTTGTATATATTTATTATTAAAACTTATTATTTAGACGTGTTATTTTGTACTGCAAATCAAAACTTTGACGTCGACAAATCAGTGAGCCTTACAAATAGACAAGCTTAGTTGTAAAACCTTCAATATCGGCAAATTAAAAAAATATATATATAATAATAAAAACCTCAAATATCAGTAAAAACAACGAAATCGAAAATACGAAATATTTAAATCGAGAAACTGAAAATGTGTAAATTGTGCATCCGGAAAAAAATAAGCATATCACATAACTTTAAATTCCGCCCAAATAATATATCTAGACTAACTTCAAAACAACGAAAAATCGAGAAATCAGCAAACGAATCGCGAACCTTAAAAACCTATGTAACAAATAACTTTTAAATTCTGACGAAATTTTAAATCATAAGAAAAAAAGAATAATCGCGTAATTTCGAAGGAATTGGCATACACAGAAAAATTAAGAACTCTTAAAAATCAGCCAGGTGGTCAGCCTAGTAATTTATTTATAGCAAAGCGTAATATCGTAATCTTTCGATTTTATTAAGCGCCGAGTAATTTTCTGCATGATTCTTGATTTCACATCTTTCTACTGCCTTGCAGCTTTTAAATAATGTCCATAAAACTTCTTAATCAATTTCATCAATAACTTTTCAAATGCAGCGAAGGAGAAGTAAAAAAACATTTGGAACAAATAACAACCACTCTAGGAACGGATGTTTCGAATTGCGACAGGAGCGATGTTCTTGTGAGCGAATAGGCAGGGGATAAGAGGGAAGCGAGTTTCTTCGTAGAACAGGCAATTGTAGGAAACCACTTTAGCGGTTTCTGGCGAATTTGGCGCGAAAATCGGAATAAAGTCCGCAAAAACTCGAATACACGTTGAAAAAAAGTAGAAAAATCCATGGAAAAGACTTTTCCAGAAAATCGGAAGATTTTGGATTTTCCCTAACCTTTAGAGGCCGTTTTCATTTTCCCTGACAATTATAGTTTTTCCTTGTTTTCCCGGTGCGTGGCAACCCTGAACTTTGTTTCCAGCTCCATGTTATTATTGCAAAACACTGATTTTTAGCATTTAGGTACACTTTCCAGCAGAACTATTGCGTGCATCAAAAAATATTTTTTTTTATAAAAATATAAAAAGTCCATTCAATGCAATGAACCTCAAGTTTGATGATAAAACATTCATAATTTTAAGTTATTAATCAAAATAGAAATTTTGCAAATTTCTTTAATTCGAAAAATCGTCTTATTTTTACTCACTTAATATTTTTGGTTCACTGTGTTAAATAGACATGTATACGACATCACAGAAAATTTCAACTCTTCTAGTAAAATCGAAAAAGATAAAAGTGTACCTTAAGGCTGAAAATTGGTGTTTTGGAATAATGACATTTAAAGCTGGCAACAGTTATATTTATATTAACTACCAAATTTGCAAACTCCAGCCCCATATTCAAATGTGTGTCATAGAAGTTTTTTCGTAAAGACATGATTCAGTAACTAATGTTTAAATGAAAATTCGATATTTTGAGTGGTCGTTTTGTTCCCTGTTACCTTAACTCATTTTGTGAGAAAATACATTGAATCTGGTTTACAGCAAGAAGTAAGGCTTTTAGTTTAACGATTTTAAACTATTATTTATAATCTAACTAACTTCCTTTTAGTATTTTACAAAATTGGGTACAAGAGTTTGTTGCTACTCTAACATTTATACAGGGTTCATACAGATTTTAAAAAGTAAAAATTAAGTAGTTTTTAAGGACTTTTTAAGGACTTAAAATTTTTTTTAAGGACCTTATTTTATATATAATTAATAATACTATACTACTAAATGTACTTTTAATTTCTTTAAAATTATATTGGGGGGGGGGGGGGGGGGTCATCTCCAATCTTCAACAGATTTGTCTATGTGTGTGTGAACATGCTTTCATGCTTTGCTGTTCATTTGGTGCATTACCATCAAGTTTTGTCGTTTGGCAGTTTCATAAGGCTAGAAATTTAGGCACCAGGTTGTGCAAAAAAAACTTGACTGCCCTCTGAGATTGAAATCCCCAACTTTTGTTTTTTTAATGCATATCATTTCCCATGGTTCATACATTTGTTAAAAAAAATTCAAGCCCTTTTCCAGAAATATCCAAGGATTAGAATTTACTAGCAACATAAAGTCTAAATTAAAACGTGTATCCAGGGGTGAAACTGCCCACCACTGAAAAATCCTGAAACCAAAGATGTGTCTTATGGGGGGGGGGGGGGGGTGTAAGTGACAAAATAAAAATTCGAAGGTAGCGAGGATAGGGGTAAAGTGAAAAATTAAGAATACATAGGATTTAAAAAAAAAAACACATATAGGACAATATAAATCATCAAATAACTGCATACAGTTAATCATAGTGTCAACAGGGAAAAAAGTTTTAAAAATTCTTGAAGACTCCCTGTATATCGCAATTTTATGACATGGTTTTTTTTAAGTTTCACATGGTTCATAAAATTATTAAGAAGAAAAAAAATCCAAGTACTTTTCCAGAAAAATTCAAGAAATAGAAATTGCTAAAATCATAAAATCGGAATAGATAAAGCGTTATAAGCCGTCCCTCAATTCTTTTTGTTGAAATTAAAACCTGTATAAAATCTGAAACCCCAGCATAGTAGAAAAAATGTCCAATAAAAGCTTCAAACATAATTTTCTTTTTCATTCAAATTTTTCTTGCCATCACAAGGTCACGACTCACGATCCCTTGATTAGAACCAATCGAACAAATATTCTGGTTGATCCAACTTAACCTGAACCGGAGCTATAAAGTGATACGACACTCTTCCGATAATGCAGAACTGTCAATCATTACGAAGCGTGCGACGTCGTCGGTGGATTTCTTGAAAATTACTAGGCAGCAAATAAGTGAATCAGTATTGTTGGATTGCACTGGAAGTTGGTTAGCCGATATTTGAAGAAATCAAAGATCAAATTGTAATCGAATCTTAATTAATCTTCATATTTTAATTAAATTTTTCATCTTTATTGCATACATTTATTATTTAAGCTTGTTTTTCATTGAAATTTAAGTTTAGTTTTCATTGATATGGACCGAGAAAGGTGGAGTTGAAATATCGTAGTAGTAGCACTAGAGCTACACGCGGGCTATTGGTGACGGGTGTCATAATTTAAAGCAATCGATTGAAATTTTGGATGCTAAAGTGATTTAAAAGGCACGAACGTATTTTTTTTAACGTTTAAACAATTTTTTAATCTAAAATAAAACCCGGACTTCCGGGGAAGAATATTAAAAAAAAACGAAATTTCGGGTACCCCTTTTTAAAAAAACCTAAAAATTGTCTAAAATCAGAAACAACAATATAGGCCGAAGTAGAAAAGAAAAGGTTCAAACCTAAACAAAAATTATTTTAACATTCCCGCTGTTCTTGAGATCACGACAAACGGACGTTGTCAGACACTTGATCAAAAAAAAAAATATTCTGGTTGTCCGACTTGGCCTCAACCGAGCTACAAAAGTAACAAGAGACTCTTTTGATCACGCAGAGCCTGAGAACTGTCAATCATTCTGATGCAATGTGACGTCATCGGTAGATTTCGTGAAAAATTACTAGACAGCAAAATAAGTAAATCAGGAAGCATTATTGGACTCCTAATGGGAGATTGCACTGGCTGGCCGTGATTTGAAGACATCTTAGTGTAATCAAATCTTAATTCATCTTCCATTTTGATTGAAATTTTTATCTTCCTTAAAAAAAATCTGTTATTTTAACTGTAGTTAATTGAAATTTTAGTTTAGTTTCACCTAATTACGGGCACCGTAAAAGTGGTACGGTGGGGAAAAAAACAAGTAAACAGTCGTTCAAAAAAGGCATCGCAGTTGTAGCGAATCGCTTGACTATTTGTATCGCTGTTTCAGTGAATTTGCACCGCAAATTGTGATGCGATACTGCTTACATCGAACCTTGGTTTCGACCATCTGTACAGTAGCTGACGATGGCTACGCTAATTGCAAAAAGGGGGAAATGGCGCAGGAATGCGATCAACGCCTGATGACACGCTGAGTTTAGGGGACAAAAGAAGTATGTTTTTAGAACCAAAAATATAGAACCGATTTTTTCGAGAAAATTAAAAAGCGGAAAGTGTTTTAGGAGAAGGAAAACAAAAAGCTGAATTTTTAGTGGGAATAAGACAAAAAATCGGAATTCCGCTAAAAAACGGAAGACTGGCATCCCTGAACACGGAAATCAAGTTTGGCGACATATCAATTAGCGAACACATTTTTCGACAGTTAACGAATTCGAAGAGAAAAAAAATTAAAAATCGAAAATTAAGGACCCACGATGAAAATTAAGGACTTTAAGGGCCCTTATTTAAGGACCTACCAAATTAAGTAGTTCTTAAGGACTTTTAAGGACCGTGCGAACCCTGTTATAGCTAGTAATTTTCCAAGTCATTGTAAAATTGTTATAATAGTTACGACAATCAATAAAACTGAATTATAACATGAATACTGATTAAATAGCACCAAAAACAAAATGTCTATAACAAACAACTTACTCTTTTTAACCTGTAAGGTTTCCACCTATTTTGGAAAAATTCTATCACAGAGCTTAAACGTTTTTGTAGGTTAACTTTAGTACGCACTCTAGGATTTTGAGCTAAGCTCTGTACGTGTAACCATGCAGTATTTGTGTGAGGTCTGAATTCCACACATATTTCTTTAGGCAATTTTTCAGTTTCTGGCTCTTTGGTATCTTGAAGAGAAATAAGATAGCATAAATGAATACTCTAAAAAATTGTTTCACTCAGTGACATTAAAATGTAATTTATCACTAATATATATGAATACAGTATGCCCTCTTTAATAAATGCATTGATAGAAAAATATCTTAGATTTTAGAGGAAGCTTGGTTGGCTCTGGAATATGTTGCTCTACAGCCAATATCTGAAAGTGATTTTGTTATTTGTCTGAAAGTATGAGCAAGAGAAGAGGTAGGTAAAAAGAAAGGGGTGAATCTCCAACCGCTCGCTCCTCTTGACTTGCGAGTGTTTGCTCGTAATTTAATTTCATATTTTGGTCACAATTTTCGTTTATTTGTATTTTTCAGTAAATAAGGGATTAACAAATAGTTTCAAAACATAACAAGAAGAATCATCAAAATCTATTTTTAAAAAATTCAGAGATTTCATTTGAACATGCCTCCTTTGATTAATTTGCCTTTCAACTACATGAATCCATACGAGTCCTGGCATGTGTTAACAACAATTGCTTGATAAGAACTTTATTAAATGCTTATTAAACTTCAGGGTCACACGAGAACTTCACACCAAGAAACAGAGGTAAAAAAAGTGATAATAGTGACCATTTGAAAAAATAAGTGACCAAAAAAGTGACTAAAATAAAGAACTCATCGTCAAAATATTGAATTTATATACTAATATCTCAAACTCAAAGTTTGTAACCCTGACACCCAAAGGCTCCCTAACTTCTAAACATAAACGTGAATTAACGCCAGAAGTCTTTCTAAAAGTCACATAGCAAATGTAACCAGTTTAGTAAAAAAAATTCTTTGGTTTAAAGTTTTGATTATTTTAATCAATCTACAGGACTTGAAATGGAAATCCTATCATATAGTTTCCACAGAAAATTAAAGAAGCAATTTTTTTATTTAAGCGTGAATTGATTTTTAAAAATTAAGATCTGTATTTGTGAAAACAACCCTGTTGTTGGATAAATAGAATTTAAATAAGCATGCAACAAACAAGGGCTTAATATTAAGTCGATCAACTGATTGAAAAAGCGGGTCCTTTTAGTCTGTGTTAATCCAATGCAAACATTTTCTACTAAAAATTCTCTAGATGTATCGAATATTTTTTTCAAACGTTTTTTTTATATGATAAATCTAGCTGTTTACGGGGTTATAGAATTCCACTTTTTTAAAATGGTTTGAATGTTTTATAGTAAAATTTTTATTAAAATTTTTAAAAAATATATGAACATATTTGTGAAACACTTGCCAAACATAATTAATTTTACTAATTATACAAACTACTTTCCAAAACATTGGGGATCAGAATTTTCATTCATATTTTAATATTCATTTATCTTAAATCTTAATCCCTCATATCAGAATCCTCATCAAGTACTGTGTCCATTTCATAAGAAATGTATAAATGCTTGTACCATTCCACTACTTATCGTAAAATTTTCTCCATTAAATTACAAGGAATTTTAACCCCTATGGCACTTAGAAAACAAATCCCAGAAAGCAGTCTTGTTGGTAGCATTTGTATCGTAAAGATCTTCACCCTTCAAATGTTCACAAAACATTAAAAAAAAAAAAAAACGATCACAGCAGTGTCTTTGATTTTGTCAAATAATGGTACACACAAGTTCAAAATTTCCTTGTTAAAGTGATTTGAAACATTATCTATGTTTGACAGTAATTCACATATATTTCATTCATTTGAAACTAATTTCACTGAAAAACAGATTTTTTTTCTACTTATATTTAAAAAAAAAAATCTAAATATTTCTCAATATGCACAGAATTTAGGAATGAAAGGTTAAATGGTGTAGAATAAAAAAAATAGTGACTTTAGAGACTAGTTTTGGCCAATAGTGACTAAAGGAAAAGTGACTTTTAGTGAGAATCGTGACTTGGTGGGAGCCCTGAAACTTATATTTATTCGAAAGGATGAAATAAAGTTTCTCATGAAGCACTATTGTTGAGGATATAGATGTGCAAGTGTTTTCTTAATTTGATTATCAGTTTTCTTTAATTGTATGATAAAATTTAATCAAATTATTTATCTTTTACGTTTATTTAATTTCTCATTTCAAAACTATCAAACCTTTTCAGACAGGCATTATACAAAAAATTAATGCAAAGAAGGATGCAGTTTAAGTGGACTAAATAGAAACAAATACCACACTATATTGGGCATAATCGCCAATAGCATACAGATGAGATTTAAAACATCCATAATTCACAGAAAGAAAATAAATAATTTTCTGACTCATTTTTTTGTGACAAAAACATTAGTTATTACTTTTTAGCTTAAATAATATATAGATTTAGTTTATACATACCTGCAACATTATTTAATTTTTTCAATGCTCTACAAACTGGTGTTTTGATTCTTAACCTCTTTCCTTTCAGCTTGACAGTAGTAACTCTAAAAGAAATGTGAAACAAACAGAACTTCAGTTAATAACCTAAACAATGCAGATTGAAACAAACAACACACACAGCAGTACAAGAACAATCCATGTTATCGATATGTCACACAGGGTTGCTTTTAAGCAGTTTAGTTTGAATTATCGTTGCACTAGAGCTACACGAGGGCTATTGGCAACGGGCGTCATAATTTAGAACCACAGTCAGGTGATGAGCCGGCATCTGAATAAGCACCCAACGCAACCGTTAAGTGCGACATCATACTCAGCGTTGAGACTTTGGAGCATATTTAACGTGCACTCCCTCTACATGGGGTATTATTCAGACAATTTTTGGCTGCACAGGCCGATTATAGTTCGGCAGTTATTTCGCCAATGCCCGGACCCGAACCTGGGTCCTTCCGTATGCAAGACGAATGCCTAACCGACTGGTCTCCCCAGCCCCCTGCTTTTAAGTATTAAAATATTTTACTGTTATTTTTCAAAAGTTTGATTGAGGATTAACTAATTTTTTTTTCTTAAGAATAATACAAATTTGAAAGATATGTAACATAATTTTAAGGTTCACAGGGTTACCACACATTTAAATTTGTAACTGTCCTCAGAAAATAATCAATGTGATAAAAAAAAATCTATAGCAAGGAAGTAGTGCAAATGCATAAAAAACCCAAAAGAAAATAAGTCAAATAATCGAAAAAACATATTTCAATGATTGCGCTAAAGAAAGAAAGAGTAATTCAAAAGAATATCCAACGAACCAAGAAAATGAAACACATTGAGCCATAAGCTCAATATAAACACCTGAATCAAAAGTGAAAGTATAAGTTCAGATAAAATTATGTTGACGGTTAACGAAACTACAGGATATCTAAGAATACTAGGCAAGACGTCTTATAAAAGTATCCACTGCATTTGAATAATTTGATGGAAAACAGTTATGACTAATAATAGCTTTGAAATGTGAAAAAGCAATTTTAAGATCAGTATGATTATTACAAATGCTATTTCTTCTTAAGTTGTGTAAAAAAGATGTTGAAAATTTTGGAATTAAGATTGCTGAAAAAATGAGTAAGACACTTTACTGTAAACTGAAAATCCCTTCCCCTATTAATGGAGAAGCAATTGTAAAAGTTGAAGCCGTTATGTATCTTGAAGCCAACACATTAACTGAAGAAGGGACAGATAAAGATGTGGCCTCCAGAATAAAAAAAACACAATACACCTTTAAAACTCTCTATAAAATCTGGAGGTCTGGCAGCATTAATGTAAAACTTAAGATTCAGATTTTTAATACTATAGTAAAGAGCAGTCCTACTCTACGGTAGTGAAACCTGGAAGCTTAGTAAACCTACATCCACAATAATAAGGACAAGAAGATGGCAGTGACTAGGACATATACTATGAATGCTCCCATCAGACCCAACTTGCATCGCCTTTCTTGGTCACCTGATGGAAAGAGGAAAAGGGGTCAACCCAAACTAACCTGGTGTCAGATGATAAAGAAAAGAAACAGTTTTGGATGGCCAAGTTGGGGGATCGCAAGGGATGCAGCACTTGACCGGAGATCAAGCAAGTCAAGTTATTGTTTAAAAGTTCGATTGAGGACAATTAAGCTATTTGTATTTCAGGATTGAATAAATTTTTTTCTAAAACACAATACAAAATTTAAAGATATGTTGACACACAATTAAAGTTGTAACTTCAAAACACTAGAAGAAAATAAAAAAGAAACTGATTTGAATGAAATTTGATATTATTTTGATCAGTGTTTTTTTTCAAAAGCGTTTAGTGTGTGTGGTCACCCTGTATTTTAACATTTCAAGGTTCATTCATTTATATTTCGGTTTTCAAAAATGCAATTTAAAATTAAATAAAGATTTCTCAAATTTTGTGAAAGCCACTGTTGTAAATTTAGAATACAATTGACACAAATTGTTTAGGTTAACTAAAAATTGCAGTAACTTACAAACGTCATGAACTTACCCACATAAAACTAATTCATTTAGTTTTTGACCATTCTTTTCATTTAAACCTAAAGTTAAATAAATAACATTAAAAAACAACTAATAAATAAACTTTTTTAGATGACACACCTCCATTTTTATAACATAAATTAAAAAAATGGATGAAATACAAAAATAAATGCAATGGCAATATATTGACCTCAACTAAGATATTATAAGTTTAGTACATTATCTTTTTTGTTCAGTTATTATTTTGTTAAACTTAAGAATTTTCTTTCAATTACAGCACACTTCTGTTTACTGAAAGATAAGAAAGTCATATTGTCGGTAAAATGACAAAACCGCGAATGTGCAAAAACCATTTTGAACACAGGGATGGAAAAACGGAAAAACTTAAACCGGTTTTTGGCTTCAGTTAAATGGGCAAAAATAGTTCTTTAGCTAAACCGGTTAAAACTGAAGAACCGGTTTGAATAGACATTTTAACCGGCTAAACTGAAAGTTATTGTTAGTTTGATATGTCGTCACACTAGAACTACACGACGGCTATTGGCGACGGGCGTCGTAATTTAGAACCACAGTCAAGTGACAATCAGACACCCCTAAGCAGGAAAAACGTATTGCTGCTAGATAAATCAATAGATTATGGCATCATAAATGTATCATAATGGATTTATAAGATACGGGTACATTACTTATTAACACTCTCGCTGCGGAAAATGCCCTAAGGCACCAAGAACTATGCCACCGGTAATGCTATTCCTGAGACATATTACGCGGCAACAAAAATCTTAAGAAAGGAGCACAGGAAGTGCTATTATTTTAGTTAAAAAAACAGACGTAACTTTTAATTTAAATATCATTGTTTATAAATGTAAAGTGATGTCTTTATATAAATTATTCCTTCCGATAAGGAGATTTTTCCGTTTTTCAGGAAGTATTCGAAAATCACACCTTCGAGGTATTTTTTAAGTCGATAAATTGGCAGCGGCTCGTTACATGATTAGGGTTCTAAATTACGATTCCTGTCTCCAAAGCCCTAGTGTAGCACTAGTTAGTACACGTTACAGTACAGTTAATACACGTTAAATATGCTCCAAATTCCCGGCGGTGCATACTATGTCGCCATTAAAAGTTGGGTGCCTACTCAGGTGTAGACTCGTCACATGATTGTTGTTCTAAATTACGACGCCCGGCGCCAATAGCCCTCTTGTAGCTCTAGTGCGACGATAATTCAAACCTAATCTAAATAGACAGCCGGAAATAATTTAAGATGCCAAGCAACTCGAACCGGTTTTTCAAAGGACTGGTTTTTAGTTACTTTTAGCTGGTCCCAGTTAAACTGGAGCAAAAAAAATAACCAATTGACCCGAGAAGCGGTTTTATTTTTGAAAAAACACAAATCCCTAGAATCTGCACATTCATGGTTTTGTCATTTGTCCGACGATATCTTGCAGACCATGAATTTTCAGGTAGATCAAAGTTCTTATATTAGTTTTTAAAAAAATGCCATTCATTTTATGCTGGGCTTTTTTTAAAAAATTTCATCTAGTAATTTTTGGACAAGTAGCTACTTGGGTCATTGCCATAACAAGGGGTGGAAACACCATGTCCTCATCCTTCCGTGACAATTAATTATATTTCCTAATTTTTTTTTGCTTCGCTAGAAATAGACTAAACGAAATTGCTCATGAAGTATTTAAAAAAAATGGATGAAAGTAGCACACATAGGATTTTTTTCAAAATTTTTCGTTAAGATTTTTTTGGTTGCCAAATTTGTGCTGATTTTGTATCCTTTAGATTGACAATGACCCACTTATAAATTACAAATGAAAAAATTCCTCTTTTGCACAATTCAGGTAGTTAAAAGGTTTACTTACAGCCTCCAATTTTCTTTCTTAATTCTGAATAGTTTATTAAACCATACAGTTCTTGAGTTTGTTTGCCTACACCTAGAAAGGAACATATACATGCTATAAAAATAAGTAACCTAAAAATTATTTTCAAACTTTTTGAACCTTCAAATATTAATGGGCCCTTGAAAAATAATTTATAATTTTTTTTGGCATATAGGGGAACCTGGGGAGCCTTGGCCATAAGGGATACTTGGCCCACCTTTTAATTTTAGTATTTAAAAATATTTTAGCATTTTCTCAATAGATGGTACTCAAAGCTACTGTTGTCAGCAGACAGTCATCTTAGTTTTATTGAGCTACTTCTTAGTAGTGAGGAGAAAATAAAATAAGAAAGGTTTTCATCCCAAAAGGTAAAAATTTTAGAATTTGCAAGATTTTTTTCAGACAAACCAATTGAATTAAGTGTAAGTATGTGGTATTTTATAAATAATACTGTTATATTAAGGTTTTATTTAAGTTATAAAGTTTGTGCAATGCAGCAGGCTTTAAATCACAAGGTTCCATTCTTCACAAAATGGCTAGGTGGGAAGACTTGGCCCACTCTATGTAAGAGAGGGTTGGGCACTGGACCAAGGCTCCCTTAGTTAACTAGCTATGAAAATCTATAAAGTTTATCAAATACATGGTTTATAATTAAATATGATAATTACTGTATGAAGGTAATAGATTAATTATTAATATTTGTACCTGTTTAGAAAAAAACCAAAACCACAACTAAAACTAACTTATTGGTTATGACCAAAAATATGCCTTTTTCTGAAAAAAAAACTAAATTATTAATTCTAGTATAATGATACTCCAGATTAATATAAAAATGGCATCTGATTTTATATTATTATTATTATTATTTTTTTTTGGGGGGGGGGGGAGAGAAGGGGGGACAGATACAAATTTACTTATATTTTGACTTTTCCCAGTTTGTGCAGTTAAAATAAAAAAAAATTCAAACTAAGGCCATTATACCTTATTTAATGTGTTTACAAACTGAATAAAACATATTTAACATAAATAAAAAAATACTTGATATGGACATTTTTAGAATTTTTAATACAGATAAAAGGCTATAAAAATGTATTACTCTAAATATTAGTTATGGTAAACATGATTTTTGAATGATAAACAATAATTCCCGAGTGTCGAATTATAATATAATTTTTTTTTACATTTATGCTTACAAAAATAATATGGAATATTTATTATTGTGTACTTTAAAATTATGCTTTTTTGTATGGACCAAGCCTCCCTTATAAAGGGAGGCTTGGCCCAGGTGTCTTTGTTTAAAAAAATAATAAATTTAGAAAATAAAGGCAATATTTATATTACACTATTATATCCTTGTGGACAATTAAATTTCCTTTAATATGTGCTATCGTATGAAATTTTTAGTGTAAAAATAAAATTTATAAAAATAAAATTCTGAAAACATGGCCAAGGCTCCACAGGTTCCCCTACATAACAAAATGATTAGTTTTAACTTTCAACATTAAGTCATAATACACAGCTAAAAACTTTGCGTACTTTTGTTAACCCTTTCAGTTCCAACTTCTTATTTTTTATTCTATAATTTGTAAAATAAATTCAATATGCATTCAGAATGAAATGGTAAAAAACAGGGGGGAAATCTTAATTTTTTAACTAAAAGTTAAGGCGGAAAAAATTGGAATCAAAATTTTTGAATAAATTATAACAATATTTTTTTAAAAACTTTATTTGTTTAAACAAGTTAAAATCAATTTTTAAATATTGAAGAATGCAAGCGTGAAGAATTTAGGGTCAATTTATTGCATCAAGTTTTTTGGGAGTGAATTTTATTTTACCATGTTTTTCATATTTTCATTTAATTAAAACAAACATTATTTAATTATTCAAAAGACTTCTCCCATCTAACGATAAATAAGCACGAGCTCAACATGGTGAGAAAAAAAATCGCAAGCTGATGATTCCAAATGGAAGCATTAGGGGTAAAAGGGTTTAAACCATGCGTTCCCCTAATTGTTTTGAGCAGTGTACTTTAATAGCAAGTTTAAGGATAAGAAAAATTAAAGATATTAACAAGAATGAAAAGAAGTGTAAAAACAATTAACAGCAAGTTATTAGTTAATTATTTTTGTCCTCTAATTGTCCCTTTCCCATCCCCAAGTAATAAAGACAAAACTTACTTTCAGTAACCTTCAAGTACTTAGAAATTTTGTGCCAGGTCCTATAGTAAAAGTGACGAACTTGGTCTTTATTTTTGATCATGTTAGTGGCAACACCCTTTTTCTTGCTTCGTTGTGCAATATGGCTCTGAATGCTTTCAAAATCTTTTCCATACTAAGATAGTAATAGATCTATATTACAAATCTGAATGAAAATACATTATTAAAAAGAAAGACTAATGTTTAGGGGATTATTATTTTTGCTTTTTGACTTTGTATATCACTTCTGTGAAAATTTATATCTTTCCCCTTGTGTACACCTTTCTTTTATTTTTTAATTCAAAGGCACTTATTGAATATTATATTTTTGATTGCATAAAACAAAGCAGTTTGTATATTTCCAAACATTTTATGTTTAACGGTCCAAACTATATTTTTATATTAATATTATCTTAGCTATGTATACAAATAGATATTTCTATATTTTTTTTAAAGAAAAAATATTGAACAAATTTCATGTTTTAAATTTTTCAATTGAGTCATGCAATGGCTTTTTATAAAAAAATAGTTTAAAAAAAATCTGCTTCTATCAAATTGGACAAGAGATGAAAAGGCTTATATATTATTTTCAGTTTTTTTTAAATAAAACTAACCATTTTTAAGGATTAAACCTGGTTTCTTAAACTGCCTATTGAACTATATCTTAAAAAAGCATTATAAAAGACTTTCCAAAAAGTATTAAATTGGTTTATGGATAACAGCTTTTCTTTGAACCTTAACAAGACGAAATATATGTGCTTGAAGTTAATGAAACAAAAATTTATCTAAATTTCAAAGTACATAAGCAAAACAGTGATTTTTCCCAATAACTGTTCTTGTGTTAGCTATTGATAGCAATTTCAAATGGAAAACATGTATTGCTTCTCTTACAAATAAATATAAGTTTTGTTATAGTTGTTATATTATTTAAAAGGTAATTTTCTGCCAATTTTTTCAAAAACTCTTATATGATTAATAGTTTCATCCAATACTACATTATAGCACCTTGAGACAGGGAATACAAAACAAATTTAAAAGTGTTAATTTCTCCACAAAAGAAGCGTTTTAAAATACTAATTAGATATACAAATGTCTAAGAAATTTTCTTGTAACATGCACAGATTTATTTTTCAGTATTGAGGTCAACATTCTTAACATAAACACCTGCCTGTAACTCTAGCAATTTTATGAGGCGTTAAAATTACTAAAAACATTTACTTCGCAAAGTGCTTCAAAAAATGCATTCTTATCTTCAACACTCCATAGTTCCCAAGGCCGGCGAGTTTTTGAACTAGTAGAAGGTTCAGTGGGTTGTTTAACAGGCGCTGAAATATTAAAGATTATTATAAATTGAGTAAATTATGAGTTCATAAACTAAATATTTATTTTAATATAAACTTGAACACCAAAAATTGGATTGCAGTATACTTAGTTTGTATAATAACTTTTAAGGTAACATTTAATTGAGAATAAACTTAACTGTAAATGTTTTTAATCGCAGTTTTTTTGCACTTAAAAAATTACTAACATCAAAAACAATAACGAGGAAGACAAAGCTTCAGGTTTATAAAACTATAATCAGACCAACAGCTATCTATGGATCAGAGACATGGACTTTAACGCAAAAACAAGAAAAAATGCTGATTACATCGGAAAGGAAAATTCTTAGAACTGTTTTTGGACCTGTCAAGGAAGGAGATCTTTGGAGAAGGAGATTTAATTTCGAAATTTCAAGACTATTTAAGGAAAAGGATATAATCAGTTATGTAAAGGCAAAAAGAATACAATGGCTGGGACGCCTGGAAAGAATGGAGGAAGACAGAGGCACTAAGAAAATATTCAAGGGGCAGTGCCAGGGACAAAGGAAAAGAGGAAGACCAACTAAGAGATGGTTTGATGAGGTGGAGAAAGACCTTAAGACTCTAAAAGTCCGAAACTGGAAACAAAAGGCTAGAGACAGGAGGCTTTGGAGGAAAATTGTTAGTGAGGCCATAGTCCAACATGGGCTGTAATGCCAAGGAGTAAGTAAGTAAATGTTTTTATTGATTTATTAACAGTGTCCCATTTTGTAAACTCATAAACATACTCAAATTTTAAGTTTTGCAGTCAATCTTGATATAATTGTGGGAAGCCTAAATGCCCTTAGGGAATTATTCCTGCATTGGAACAGAAAGCAAGGTGTTAAAATTTAATTATCAATCAAAGTAAAACTAAATATATGATTTGCCCAATCAACCAGACCCTAACTCTTCCATTCAAATAGGCCCTTATCAGTTAGAGTCAATATTTAAGGTAATAATTTCACATACCTAGGATCAGAAGTTAACACTCAAACAATGAAAGTATTTCAAATCTGATCATATCAAGCCCAAAACTTAAATCTTACTCTATAAAATTATCACACCCACCACTCCTGATCTATACATGTAAAACTTCGTCAATGGTTACCATGATTTGGAAACAAAACACAAAAAACAAGTAACATACCTGATTTTTTGGATACAGGATCAAGAGGACTCGGATCTCGTCGCAGTCGCTTTGTGATTCGATTGCTGCACCTTTGATGGCTTGTCTTTTCGACACAGCCAGGGGCAGAATCAGCTTCTAAGATTTCGGGACTTTTAACAAGAGCATCTTTAGAGGCCCCACGTGATGATAAAGGCCTTTTGGCAGAACTAGTCTGTTGAATGTTTGATTCGATATCATTATCAACAGCATCTTCCCCTTCACCAGGCATTCTATTCAGAAGAGTGCAGATTGTGACCTGAAAACAAAGAACATGAAAATAAGATATTTTTAAGACCTGAGGATTAGGCTCTACTTTAAAGGGGGAGATACATGTAACCGCCTGAATTTTGATTGTTTTTTAGCGACATTATTAAAAAGGAAGGAATTCATAAATCGTTTTAAAATTCAGTATGTTTATACATTAAAGCACAAAAAAAAGATTTTTTTGTTTTATTTTTTTCAAAATGGGCGCTGTAGTAATTCATCTCCTGACACCCTCGAGGATAAAAGTATCAATCGACGGTAATTCTAGCTTCTCCTATAGTGATCTGAAATCAAAATTTTTGATTTGAAAGTGTTCATAAAACTTACATCTTCTAGTTAAGAGGGGTCCGATGGGGAGTTTGGTTCAAAAATGTTGATTTTCTGTTTTTCCTTATTATTCTGCTTATCTTTAACTTTAATTTAAGGGGATACTAAATACCCCCCTGTTCGTTTGACTTTTGTCTTCTTAACAACAGATGACAGCTCTGAAATTTGTTAGTTAGGAAAAAATGTGAAGAAAAAAATTCCCTGAATAGTATAAAATTCTCCACACGAAGAAAGCATTCATCCCTACGTGACTTTCCCCCTCCTAAAAAGGGAGTGGTGAATTCCGATTCCCTCACTCCCCAATTGGGGCCTCTTGGGGAGAAAAACAAGCGCAGACTGCATGGTTGTTTATTTATTTTTTTCGGGCTCGCTGACAGTAGCGAGTTCTGCAAGCGCGGAAAACTATATCAGGAATTGTCAATCTTTGTGTCTATAAATAAGATATAATAATGATGAACAAATAAAGCATTTATTTATGTAAAACAAAGTTCTCTTTTTATTCAGTTTATCACTTATAATTGATCAAGAAAACAGTGAAGGATATCTATACAATGTCACAAACCTATACTATGATGAAGCACAAATAAATGACTTTAAACATTTTCCGTATAAAAATATCCGATCTTGGTAGATCATATAAACACAATCATATATATATATATATATATATATATATATATATATATATATATATATATATATATATATATATATATATATAAGGCAAAGTCCTGACTGACTCACGTATCAAAACGCACAGTGGTCGGAAAAGGCTGAAAAACAGTCAAAATTCATTTATTTTTTTGTTGTTTGACAAAAAAGCATACAAATTCGGTTTTATAGGTTTTTGACCCACATGAGACAATATAGGGCACGATCAAGTTTGTAAAACCTATGAATTTTAAGTTACAGTTAATGCAAAAAATAGTATGTGAAGATGTAATGTGAAAATTGTATGTATTGCGTATAACAGGCCTCAGAACTAGGAATGCTCTAAAAAAAGTAGACAAAAGATACTTTCAAATAAAAAATAGAGACTAAAAGTAGACTATAGTAATCAGCGTTTTGCAAACCATTTCAGCAACAAAAAAAAACTTTCATCAGAAATTGCAATTAACGACACCTTGAAAATCCATAAATTACGAATTTATAAAACGTAAAACTAAACATCAGTAATGTAGCGAATTTTCGGAAATTGCTTAATACAGTTCAGAACCAAACACCCATAATGTTCTATAATCCAGACACTTTTGAATTTTGGCGAGATTCAGATTTTTAAAAAAAAAAAACTTAAACCTGTCTAAAATCAAAAACCACAATATAAGCCGAAGAAGAAAAAATGGCAAAAAAAAGTTAAAAAAGGGGGGAAAAATCAAGCTCTTGTTATACCTAACCAAGGTCACATAACTCACAAACACTTGATCAGCCGAAAATATTATGGTTGGTCCGACTTGGCCTGAACCGGAGTTACAAAAGTAACGAGACGCTCTTCCGATCAGCATAGGCAAAAAAATGTCAATCATTATGAAGCAATGCGACCTCATCAGTGGATTTCATGAAAAATACTAGGCAGCAAAATAAGCAAATCGGGAAGCATTATTGGATTGTACTGGCCGGTAACTGATATTCGAAGACATCTTAGTGTAGTCGAATCGAAATTCATCTTCAAATTTTAATTGAATTTTTATATTTATTATTAAAAGTTATTATTTAAATTTGTTGTTTTGTACTGCAATTGAAGTCAAAAAATCATTTATCCTTACAAATAGACAAATTGCAACAAAACTCGAAGATCGCTTAATCGTGAAACCTTGAATATCGACAAATCAAAAAATCCTCAAACATCAGTAAAAACAACAAAATCACAAATAAGCAATATTTAAATCGTGTAACTGAAAATGTGTAAATCATGCATCTTCAAAAGTCGGAAAATTGAACACTCTTGAAAATAAACAAACCAAAAAATTAGCATATCACATAATCTTAAATTACGCCCAAATAATAAATCTAGGCTAACTGCAAAGACGGAAAATCGAGAATCTTTGAAAATCAGCAAACAAACGGAGAACCATAAAAACCTACATAACAAATAACTTTTAAAAATTCGAGCAATTAATTCAAAATTATAAATCGTAAGAGAAAATGACAAATCTTGTAACTTTAATGAAATTGGACATTTGCAGAAAAATAAAGAACTCTTGAAACCAGCAAATCTGAAATTTACAATGGGGGAATTTTTTTTTTAAATTGGCTGATCGCTAAGCCTCGAAATAAACGATACAAAAAGCTTATCTTCATAAATCTATATGATTCAAAACTTGCAGAGAGTGGCGAAATTTCCCGGTGCACACCAGAATTTCAACAAATTCGAGCATAATTCTTGATTTTCCCTGCGCTAAAAAATCCAAGTACAATTCCTGACTTTCCAGATTTTACCAGATGGCTGGACATGGATGTCATTACGAGAACCCGTTGAAAAATACAAAACAAAACGCTGCAATCCCGCAGCTTTGAGTCGTAACATCACCTCTAGAAAATTGAAAGATATGTAATTGGATGAGAGAAAAAAGTTCTTAATTGCCAACAATGTTCTTGTGAAATCTCGGCGAAAGTTAGCCGCGGTGGTGAAAAAAAGAGACTTTAGAGACTTTGGCTTGAAAAAAGATACTTTTAGAGACACTTAAAAAAAATAGATACTAATAGCTAGAAACGAGACTAGTTCCGAGGCCTGGTATAAAGAATAAAGCTTCAATCAACATGTATTGTGCAGGTGCATATGCGTATGTTCAAATCATGGTAATACGTAATCGCACGTCAAGTAGTCATAAAAAGCCAAAACACTAAGAAAATCTTCTTTTTTAAATGTCGGTTTTGTTACTTTGTTTCTAGATTAACAGCTGGCTTGAAGCAATGCACAGCAGCGTTGTGCTTTTCGACGATTTTTGAACAGCTAGATTTTGACACTTCTGTTTATAATTATGGTGTTCGCAGCTAAAATTTAGATTTATCTTTTGTGTACGATTTGGAAAACTAGTTAATTTTAATGAGACTTTGGCGCTAGTGGCGCAAAAAAGTTGCACTCTTTCAAATATTTAAAAACATAGTATTTTAGCAACTAAAGTCAAAAACTATTTTAAAAATTACTTTGTATTTTTTAGTCAGCTAAAATAAAAGAAAACCTTTTATAAAACACAAAAAGATGCAAAAAAATTGTGTAGTGAAATAATAAATCATGTATTTTGAATTCCAATGTATCGCCTCAAAACGGGCTATTTTTCATTTGTTGACTTTTCATAATTCTATAAATACATCAAAAAATTATTTTTAAAGATTTATATTTGGTAATCTTACTATTCAATTATCTATTAATTAAGAAATATATTCATTTTGCGAACACTTCGAAATTTGGCATTTTGGCTGCTCCTAGACCCCTCCAAGGCATGACCTTTAAACCTGCCACGCCTCTTTCAAAGTATTTGAATCGACACTTTTGTTTATTATATGTAATAAATGAATTAGTAAAGAAAAAGCATTACGATTTAAATTTTTGCTTCAAAGCATAACTGTTGTGAAACATTTACTTTTGTCTGAGTAAAGTCACAGCGAATATAAGAGCCTCCCACAAGACAGTGGCAAAGTAAACATTGCAATATCGACTTGTACTTTTACGAATAGAGAATTGGCAATTATTTAATTGGGTGAGTTTCTGAGTACTTTTTTTTCACCAAATGAGGCAATTTAGTGCCGATTAAATGCCCTCTAAGCCAATTGGAATCTGTCGTGTGTTCGCCAGAATACACACTATAGGGAACGCAGGTTGCCATATCGCGTCTCCCTTGTCACGACTCTGTCTACATTAATAGAGCAACTCTTTCCTCATTCGCTGTTCCTATTGAAACTAGATTTTGTAAAATTGAAATAAGTTATAATTTAAAAAAAATTTGGGGTGTGTAACACCACACGACTTTCACTTAGTGTGCCGCAGAAAAATAGTTTATTACTCACACTTCCATTTGATCATTTTGCCCGCCCTGTCCGCTAAAACTTCTTAGAATCATATCTTCACTCCCTTTTAGAGTTTTAAGATGGAATTTGCAGCAAATTCCATCTTAAACAAATCCATCGTTACAAAAAAAGGTTTGAATTTTAAGTTGTAGCACTTTTATTTCAGTAAAAAGTCTTAATTTGTTGGAAAAATAGCATAAATTTTTTTTTATTTCAAATTTTAAAAATTCTGGCTAAATAAACTGAAAAAGTGAGCTCGAGGATCATCAGAAAACTTCCTGGACTTCCTAATGCAAAAAATTGCTAATTAATAAACTTAAAAGCAAAGTCACTGTGTTACTAAACCTGTCCCATAGACTTAGCATGGGAAGTGGAAGAAAGATGCTGAGTCTTTAGCTTCCCCTTAAGACCAAGATTATCGATTTCTGTTTAGTGGTTTTCTTTTTATAAGCATTTTTGAGAAACTCTTAATATCAGTTCTTACCTAAACCTTAATTTTTCTTTTACATTTCCTGAAATATAAGGTTTTTCAACAGTTAGGAACATTTTTCTCAGGAACTATAAAAGATATCAACATATTTTGTTTCGTTATTTCTTTCCCATTAATAGCTCTTTGATTTAAACTGAGGTATTTTAAATATCTCTGCTCGACACACACACACACACATATATATATATCTTTGAATCTGATTTTTTTGCGTTTTTCAATACAAATTTTAAAAAAATCATTGTAAAAGTATTTTTTAATATTTTGAAATATCCTCAGTTTAAATAAACTATATGCAAGGAACAAACTATAAAAAATTTAATAATGATATCTCATATAGTTCCTGAGAAAATTTTTCCTAAAGTTAGGTAAAATAACATGGGAGAGATAGAACCATCCAACTTCTCTTAAACCAATAAAAAACAAAAAAGTGAAAAATTGTACATTGGCAAACCTCAGAATAAAAAATTTAGCTTTTTTACACTTTTTCAAAGGTTTTCGGATAAAAAACTATTAAAAATTTTTTTTTGGCACTTTTGAGGTTCAACTAGAAGCTAATACTATAGAGAAGACTTATACCAAATTTTATCTACCAAGATCTATTGAGAACTTTTTGAGTTATCTTGCATGAAAATTTTAAAAAAGTAATTTTGAGATAAACGTGTTTAAAGTTTTGACAAAGCCCTCAAGGGCTGAGTTGAAGTGAAGCATTTAAATGAGTTTTTAATCGATAAATAATGCAAATTTAATTCTAAAAATTTACAGGCATAATTTTGAGATGTTATTTTAGCTATTTATAAAAAAAAATCAATTTTTACAAGTATTGCCCCCCCCCCCCTTAAGACATATATTAGCAAAGAGAATTGGAAGCCTCATATTAAATATAATAATAATTCAAACTTACGAAATACATTCGTGTATAACCCGGCTCTGTGTATAAGTCAACCCCCTATTTTTAAACCAAATATAGTTCCAAAATCGGTAACCCATGTATTAGGGAGGTAGAAAATAAGGTCAGAGTTTTGTGAAGAAAATAAGAATAAACCGGTTCACGATGGACCGTAAGTTTTTCAATCTTATTTCATCTTAATACTTTTACTGCTTTTGCGTCTTTATTTTTAATAGATAGTATCTAAAATTTAAGTTAGATTGAAATTTAGTTTTAGTTTAAGGATAGGGGAATTTTGTAAAAAATTTTTGGAAATGCGATATTTCGTGTATAAGTTGACCCCGATTTTTACATCATTAAATGTGTCCAAAATTTCTTGGCTTATACACAAGTATATACGGTACTAGAATATTTAAAAAAAAATTACCTTTTGAAGATCTTCCAGTAGACTTCCGAATACACGTTATATTGTTCACATTGTTATTTTCTTTCTAAAATGGAGAATACCACATCACACATACAAGAAAAAACTAAAACATAAACTTCATAAAACAAATATTAAAGATATGAAAAAAATGGCACAATCATTTATGTCGATAATACAGTTCCTGTTATTTTTTTAAAGTTATACAACACAAAGTAGGTTTACAACACGTTCTTTGTCAAGGTAAATCTATAATAATAAAAGAGTCTGTGTGTGTCTTCGGATCGTAAAAGACCTACTTATACTGCCCTCAGAAATTCGAAATTTTTAAGATAGATTCCCTTTAATACCAACGTGCACCTGAGGCTTAGTTTTTTCATATTTGTTCCATTTTTAGAGAAAAATCGAATTTTCTGAAAAAAATACACCACTTTCACTCAAATCCGATCATTTTTTCTCTTTCCTGATGCCATCGGCTGAAAAAATTAAATAAAACTTTTAACGAAAACATTTAAAATTCAAAATGTTTATTTTATTCTTTTGCCATTACTTTCAGAAACTAAATTCATTATTTGAAAAATAATTGACATGTTTCAAGAGACGTAATTCCGCCAGTCTTCATTCCCGGATATTACTGTGGGTTTATTTGATGATTTTTTCATTGATTTTTCTGTTGACTGCATGTATGCATATTTAAGCAATAAATGTATAGTTAAGCTATTACTGAACTATGATGGTTAATAAAGGCCATCGCACTAGAGCTATTAGTGTTTTATGTCTTCATTTTTTCGCCAAATACATTTCCAAACTCGCCAAATTATTAACTAAAATTCGCCAAATAGGCAATTTCTTTTATAAATAATTTATAAGCTGGTCGGTTGTTCGAAGGTCATTGTGTTAGAGCTGTATAATGGGTGTGGGAAGCTATATCTATTTTCTCGCCAAATTATTTCCCAAAACGCGCCAAATGAGCTAAAAGGTTTTATGTATTTATGAGGGAATTGTAATGACATTTATGAGTGCATTTTATAGCATATTTTTCATTTTGGAATTTTAATGCAATGAAACGGAATTTTATACTTTATAACGAGCGGGAACAATAACATAAGCTTATGTTCCTGTAACAGGTTATATGGTACACATACTTGGATCGATTTGATATTTTTTTAATCCGTGCGAAGAACGGATATAAATTTGCTAGTTATATCATAATTTGCGTTCCTAATATGTCCAATCAAAACGTAAATTTTATCAGGTGCATGTTTCACACAAGTAAATCTGCCCCCATTGTGCTAAACTGCCTTGTTTTTTTCAATCAATGAACGATATACTTGATTTTTGGTTTAGTTTAGAAAGATTGAAATAACTTCGTACTTAGAGCTACACAGGGCTCTTGGAGGCGGGCCTCTTAATTTTTAAATATGAGCGAGGTCGACATATGAGCGGGCACCCAACTCAATAATTTTTTTTGCAAGGATGTCATTGTACTATACAGCTGAGGCAGGCCGTTTATAGCTATCTGTGTTTTCAGAGTTTTCATATAGATTTGTCGGTCAGTGGAAGAACGTGGTGACGAAAAGGTGAAAACGAGAAAATGAGCTTTAAAGATTGTCGTTTACACTTAAATCCGTTACAAGCAGTATTTGAAAATGGCAAAAAAATATATATATATATATACTTAACTTAAAGTTTATGAAAAGGGCAAAACTTGTTATCTTTAAAGGAGGGAATAAAATGTTCATTGATACACAAATCTCAATATTTTCAAAAATGTCACTTAGCACGTTCTTCCACTAAGCTCTTCAATTATGTTCTTGATCATTCTATAATACAATGCAAGTTAAAACCAAAAATTGCATTTTTGCAGGGATTGGAGTAACATGTTACTTGTAACAGTTACTTTTTTTTAGGTAACGACGGGTAACACCGTTACATCTTTTAGAAAGTACCTGTAACTTAGTTACTTTTAGCGGTAACGAAGTAATGAAAAATTGCGTTACTTTCCGAAGGCTGATGCTTATTTTGAAATTCCACTCCTAAGAGAAAGAGAGAGGGGAACATTTCGCATTCCCAAAATATAAGCTTTTCATGGGAGGGAAGAATACAAAATGCATTGTCCACTTTGGCTGTTAAAGGCGTGACGACTGCTTAGCCAGAATTGTTAAAGTATGAATGTTTCTCCTTGACTGTTTACCTTTCCAAGTATCACATTATAAGACCCGTAATTTCAGACTTCTACCGAAAAGAAGGGTTTTGAAATAAATCACGCTGACTGTTAAGCAGGTTGTCGTTCGGCAAGTTTCGACCAGTGCAAACCCCTTTGTGTTGCCTGAACCTGAGTGGGTTCTACAACAATGACCAACAACAAAGTGTGTGTGTGGGGGGGGGGGGGGGAAGAGAGGGCACGTTCACACCTATTTCTTGGATTGAACCAGGATTGAAATTAAATAAAAAAAATTATTAATTATAATTTCAGCATTTTGTTTGTGCTTATGTTTCGTTAATCGTGGTTTTCTTTGAAAAATGGTAAGATGGCTAAACTTCAATTTTTCTTATAACTTGAAATTTTAAAAAGTAACTGTGAATCGTTACTTTTCATATTAAGTAACTGTAACAGAGTTACTTTTTTGATTAAGTAACTGTAACATAGTTACTTTTTAAAAGTAACTTTCCAATCCCTGCATTTTTGCATCTGAAATCTGTTAATTTTCCCTTTAGAATTTTTATTTTAAATTTAAATATGTAACAATAAAAATAGAGATAATGAATTAAAATCCTAATATAAATTTTAAAAAATTATAGAAACAATATTTATTTAATTTTATTGAAAACAAATTTAAATAAAATTAATTATAAAATGCAAGAAAACAGTAGAATCTGAATGTTTAATTAAGCATTAATTTTCGTTTTCAAAACCACGCTACAGCCAGTAAAAAGTAGTAATATTCTTGGTTTTGTTTAATATAAAAATAATATGTAAATAAAATACATTTAATCCTTCTTGCCCTAATTCATAAAAAAGTATATTGTTCTCTTACAATACAATTACATTTATATATTGCATAACGCAACAATATTTTTTAAAAATAAAATAAGAATGTTTAATAAGTATTTGTTTACTTACTAAAGGGCAAATCAGCCTGATTGACCGGGGGTCTCCAAACCAATGTGCCTCTGTGTAAAAAATTATTTTCTAAGCCACATTTCTCCGGTTGTATTGTATATTTTTACAAGCATTTTTGACAAATGATAAATGTAGCTCACTACAGGTCTCTATAATACCACTTTTTGAAATTCTTTTGAATATTTTTTGTAAAATTATTCATTGAAAATTTAAAAAAAAAAATCGAACCCATTTCTGAAAGTGGGATTATAGAGCCCTGTAAGTCAACTCCATTTATCACATAAAAAATCTGTTTGTAAAAATATTCACTACAGCCGGAGAAATGTGGCTTAGAAAATATTTTTTCCTCCATTGGATTAACACTGAGGCACTTTGCTTGGGAGACCTGCGGCCTAGCATGCCCATTCCCCCTTAAGTCATCCAATTAGTCCTTTAACTACACTACTACTAGGATTACAAATATATTTTCATTGGTTATGGTTATTAAAATAAACTTTAATGTAAAGTAGGGCAATCTTTTCCTCGGGTTTAATTTTCCAGATAACCCTCTGAGGGATACAGATGTATAAACTCATCACCTGGCTGTCAGGTTTTTTAGCAACACATATCATTTAAAAAAATTATAAATTTAATAATTTTATTAAATTTTAAAATTTAAATCACATGGAGGAACCATTTATAAATATCTACTACAGAAATATAATTTTTAAGAAATTAAATTTTCAGTTAAAATATTAATACAAATCTCATGCAGTGAAAACAAGTTTACACTTTAGCAAATTTACTTATCCCTCAGACCGTTAATGCTCGATACTTCACCCACTTTTACGTTATTACACTTATAAAATCTTGATTGTTGACAGTTTTCCATTTTTGTATGGCCCCCTATTTTAAAATACATGCTTATTATCATAATAATTCAACAAGATAAGCTGGTAGGATTACGAATGTGGGTATTTTTTTTATTAACGTTTGGCCCTGAATCCATTTCTTTCAAAAAATTAACTGGTTTATAGTCATATTTTTTTGAAATTTTATTTTTTAAATATTAAATATTTCTTAAATTGTATAAAAGTACTCTAGCTTTGTTTGAAATGTTGTAAAGTAACGCAGAACAAAATATCGTCCGGCTACATATATTATTAACGCTTTCAGTCCCAGTGATGCCATTTGGCAACATCATTTTCCTAATCATAATTTTTAAAAAATAATAGGTCTGACATCTATTGGGATTAATAAAAAATATTTTCTAATAGAAAAAAGTTTGACAATAAAAAAAAAATCTAAAATGATGATATGCCAAAATTGTCATTAGGACTGAAAGGGTTAAAGCAGATATGATCACAAAAGTTTGAAAATCCCATTTAACATTATGTTTGATAAACTTTCTGTAACGATAACTCAACAACTATGAGGAATCTGACAACGAAAATTGAGATTTGGGGTATTTTGATGATTCTGAACATTTCTAGACGAAAAAAACAACAAGTGTTGCCATTGTAAAAATAAAAGTGTATTAATTTCAATATGAAGACGACCCCTTATTAAATTTTTGTGTTGACAAATAAACTCATGTTTAATACACCGTGGTCAAAAGTCCTGACATGACTTATAAGTTGCGTTGGGCGCCAGCTCAGGTGTTGTCATTGTCACTTGACTGCAGTTTAAATTATAAAGGACGGTTAAATTACAAACGTTGATTTAACCAAAGCTCCTCCATAAAACAATTCATAAATCAATATGTTCACAAGTAAAAAAATGATTGTATCATCTCTTGGCCATTGTCTAAAATATCTTAGCCTATAAAGAATTACTTTTTGTAGCTCAAGTATGATGTTAATGCACTCATCCTGCCACCAAACCCCCACTCCAGCAAAAACGTTTTTGAAAGAATTTGACAATAAAACCATATCGGAACAATCCAGACCTATAAATAATACATATAAATTTGGAGATGCACCTCTTTTTCACCAAACACATTTTGTTGAATATTTTCTAAACTATGGGAAATTTGGCAATGAAAATTGATATTTGGGGTATTTTGAAGATTCTGAACATTTCTGAATCAAAACAATTGGGTGTTGTTGCCATTGAAATTTTAAAAGTTTGTATGAATTTCAATATGAAGACGACCCCTTATGAAATTTTTGTGTTGACCAATAAACTCAAAACGTTATTTCCATTAAAATGATGCATCAAAATTATGCCTCCGACAAACGGTGCCTCTACGGCGAGTTATGTTACGGTTTTTTATTTCCTTGACTTTACAATGTTATGGCGATTTATAAAAACAAAACTAAAAAGATGTATCAAATATTGGCTTACCGTAAGTGATTTAAAATCTGACCATCAAATTACATAAGGTCAAATACAATGGAATGCAAAAAAATAAGTGTTGCCATTGAAAAAATAAAAGTTTGTATTGATTTCAATATGAAGATACCCCTTACGAAATTTTTGTGTAGACTAATGAACTCATGTTAAATACGCCGTGGTCCAAAGTCCTGACGTGACGTTATTTACGATGATGTTATTAGTTGCGTTGGGTGCCAGCTCAAGTGTTGCCATTGTCACTTGACTGCAGTTTCAATCACAAAGGACGATTAAATTACAAACATTGATTTCAAAGCTCCTCCATAAAACAATTTATAAATCAATATGTTTACAATTTAAAAAATTATGGTATCTCTTGGCCGTTGTCTAAAATATCTTAGCCCGTAACCATTATACTTTTTATAGCGCAAGTGTTAATGCACTATCCTACCACCAAACCCCCACCCCAAGCAAAAACGTCTCCCATAGAATTTGACAATAAAACCATATCATAATAACTCAGACCAATAAATACATATAAATTTGGAGATGCACCCTGTTTTTCACCAAACACATTTTGTTAAATATTTCCTAAACTATTGGGAATCTGGCAATGAAAATTTATATTTAAGGTGTTTTGACTATTCTGAACATTTCTAGAAAAAAAAAATTGGATATTGCAATTGAAAATTTAAAAGTTTGTATTAATTTATTAATTTAAAATATGAAGATTACCCTTTACCAAATTTTTTTTGTTGACCAATAAACTCAGAACGTTATTTCCATTGAAATGACGTATCACAATTATGCCTCCAACAAACGGTGCCTCAACAGCCAGGTCAGTTCTGGTTTTTGTTTCTTTGACTGTACAATGTTATGGTGATATTTATAAAAACAAAACTAAAAAGATGAAAACAAAATTTGGCTTACCGTAAGTGATTTAAAATCTGACCATCAAATTACATATGGCCAAATACAATGCTTTACCATTTTAATGCTTTGCTAACAAAGATGCTTGCTTTCTGAAAAATAAGGAATGAACAGTTTTAGTAAATTTGCAACAACAGCAGCTTTGCAAAGTTACAATTTAAACTAAGCACAAATAGCATTATAACTGGGGGTTCCGCGTGAGGTTGACCACCTAACTGGGACATATGCCTAGCACCCCAGAGCCCTTGGTCATGTAAGCTGAAATGGCCACGGTAGGCCTTGACCCACTAACGGGCTGTTGCGCAGAGGAGTTTAGTACAAATAGCATTATATAATAAAAAAAAACTGCACAAGTAAAATTTTAACGTTTCACCCTTTTCTCTACAAGGCATACAATGCTTTTTGCTCCTTTTTCAATTTTAAAGTTATATATTTCTATTAAGTTGTTGCCTACCAATTCATTTTATGTATTAAAATTCTTCACCAATCTTAAGATAGCACGCGCATTTTTCCACACCATTTATTTTACTGTACAAAACATCCTAGTTTAAAAAAAGTATAACTGGGCACAACTGAAAATCAAAACTAAAAAAAAAATATACAAAAATGTTAACAAAGCAATAATCTTAAAGTTCAGTTTGTGATAAATTGCTTTTAAATTACTAGAAATAAAACATAAGTAAAAAGAAAGCATTTGAAACCTTTTTTTTACTCTTGCAACTGTCTTTTTTGACATTACAATTTAGGCTTAATATAATAGTCACATTAAAATTTGTACAATATGTATTGGTTGTGCCTAACATTTTCAAAATCAAAAAAACAAATTTAACAACTTAAACTAAACACTTTGTTAAAGAAAATCTAGTTCTTTTATTTACATTGGATTATTTTTAATAAAACTAAACTGGATCATTTATTAAAACGTGTGGAGGTACTGGGATTTTACTTTTGTTTTCAAAACATTAGCATGCATCCATTTTTAACGTCCTCGTTCGTAAATCAACAAAAAAATATTTTAAACGAACATTTCTGAGAACGAGAAAAAAAATATATGGAAATACTAACAATTTTGATATGTTGCGAAATGACCGTTTGCGAATGTATTCGGCGAAACGTTATATAACCAACCGCCAAAATCGGCGCCGTCTATCTCCGGCTTTTCGTATTTAATTCATAGAATGAATAATAATAAAAAAACATTATCATAAAATATTAAGCCAGATGAAATTAACGTGCAAAAACACGAACTTTCAATCCGAATTTGATGATGCATAAATTGTTCACTAAGTGACAGATCGAATTCTATGTATCTGTATGGTTCAACAACAATCCATTGTGTCAAAACAAAGCACAACACTGTTGTGACAAAATAAAAAAAACTTAAAACGTGGATTAATGTATAGTTGCATAAATGACTTGAACAAATTTTAATGGCATTCTGTGCGAATAAATACAAACAATCACTAGGCACAATGATGGCTTCTGTAGCGCTATATGTAGCTTCAGACTCACACCATTTCTTTTAATGAATTAACCGGGTTTAACACGAACATTTTTGGTAACTACAAATAGTTACCATTTCTTCTTTTTTTTAAGTGCTGTAATGTTTCAGGCTAGATACAGTAACTGAATCTATAGTAAAAACCGATCATAATTCACACATGCACCGAGAACAAGAATAACACAAATAATGTATTTTGTTGCCAGATCAGTTTTAAACTAAATTTTGCACTCGAGTTCTTGGAATCAGGCACAATTCGAGGTGATATACCTCTCCTGTTTTCAATTTTGCCTTTCCTGTGATTTCTTTAGTTGTTTAGATTTTATTTTCAAAATTAGCGTTTTTTCGTCTACTATTTTATATTTCTATTTTAACCTGTTCTACGTTAGAGAACTTTACGTGCAACTTTTTTTTTAATGCTACCGTCAATGCGGGTAACTTTGGTCCAAAATCCTAGTTTTTTTTTACAAGAAAAGAAAAAATTAAGCTACAAAAACTATTTAAACACTTTGAAATCACCATGCATTTTGAGTATTGAACTTTTAGAAATAATTTTTAAGCAATTTCGTTAAATTTTATAAATTAAAAAATGCTGTTAGCTTTAAAAATTAGGACCCGGTTAGAATCTGGGCTGGGTGGGTAACTTTGGTCCAAACATGAAATACATAAGAAACTTATACCTTTTACGTTCTTATGGGCTGTGTTACAGAATTAAATAGTAATGTTGAAATGTATAAACATAAAAATGATAAAGTTATATAGTATGCAGAGCCAGGGGACGTGCCAACGATTGGAAGAGGATGGGGTGGGGGGGAGGATGATAAAAAAATATACAATACCAGATTTTTTAATATCAATGATAGTTGGAAATCCTAAGTTAAGTATTACTGACTAGGATTGTGCTCTGGTGATAAACTTAGAACAGCGATTGTTTGGCCAAACTTAAATATATGTAAATGTTGCACGTTAAATCTGTGGAGTCCAAAGTCCCGATGGCGTTAGGGTGCGAGCTCCGGTGTCGACCAAGTAACTTTTGAACGTGCTTCTAAATTGCGAGGCGTAGTTGACTGTGTTAAAACTCCTAAAGGAGACTAGAAATATACAGCATGAAACATTTAAAATTAAAAAATAACCAAATTACGTTTTCAATCAAACAGCTATAAAAATACTTTGCAGAGAAGAAAACCATAAACACATACACATAATCATCGCATTTTTGACCATTCCCCCTATTTAGTAGGGCGAGAAAAGAATTTTCCCAAACAAAGGGGGTAACGGGAAATTTAAAAAGAAAATACTTAGCTTCTAAACTGACTGGTTAACGAAAAAAAAATTACAACATAGAAAATAGTCTTCGTTAAATCCGAGGATTGCTCGTAACAAGCGATTTCCGTTAAGTAGACTTAACATTGGATACCAACCACATATTCCTTGTTTCCTCGGTAAATCCGGGTCCTTATTATAATCAGGGCTCGCTATAACGAAGTTCGCCTCTATATACATACAGTCGAACTCGTTATAAACGAGCACGAATGGAACGTAGCATTTACTCGTTAAATCCGAGTGCTCGTAAAAGACGAGTCTCTAAAAAGATAAGTAGATGTTCTCACTTAAAACGTTTACAGTCATTTTTTATTATAATCATATGCTTCCTTTAACTTCTCTTTGTTCGTTAGTAGCTTTGAAACAATATAAGAAGAAAATCCATACTTTTTTGCATATATCTACATCTTTGGTACGCCTTCAAACTCCCGTAGAATTTTCACCTTCTTGCTTCTGCACAATAAACCACCCGTTGAACAGCATTTTTGATCGTGGTTCTAAATTGCGAGGCGTATTTGGCTATGTTGAAACTCCTAAAGGCGGTTAGAAATAGACAGCCGGAAACAATTTAAATTACCAAATAACCAACCAACGTTTTAATTCTAATTTCAAACAGCTATAAAAATCAGTGGCGGATTAATACAATTTTGTCGGAGGGGGCGGTCAGCAAAACCAGAAGGGGGGAGGGATTTTCTTAAAACTGTTCATTTTTAGACGCCCTCATAAATTAGCTTTGGTGCCTCATCAATTTATATTATTAATTATTGTAGCAGTATCTATTTACCCGTAATTACAATAATTACTACTTGTGGATGAATTTAAATACTAAATGAATAAATTTAATTGCTAGTTAAAATTATT
The DNA here is from genome assembly GCA_019343175.1 of Oedothorax gibbosus. Lineage (NCBI taxonomy): Eukaryota > Metazoa > Arthropoda > Arachnida > Araneae > Linyphiidae > Oedothorax > Oedothorax gibbosus. The sequence continues at coordinate 902,846 of CM033282.1, read as the reverse complement.
AATTACTTATTAGACTAATAACCTTACATTTATTTAACTTAGAACTAAATTTCAAATGTAAGCATTCTTTTATTTAATATACATAAGCTTACAAATTATTGACATTCTCACACTTCCTAGAAAAAATTTAAATTTTGTCTACTAAATATTGATAGAACACTTTCGCCGCCGATGATTTTTGTTCTCAATGGAATGGGTGTATTAAAATATGCAATCTTTAGTAAACTGTTTAATTTGATCAATTCGCTTACGTTAGAAAGAGCTTTTTCATGACTTATTTTATTCTTCAATGTAATTTCTTCTGGCTCCTGATCATAACTTATTTTCGTTTCTCACTTATTTCGTTACTGTCAAAATTACGCAAAGCAGTTGAATTAAAATTGCGAGCAGTCTCTTTTACAAGTGACGCTTTTTGACAAAAATCTGTACGTGATGTGCACCTGGCCGAACACATTTTAGCACACGTCAAGTTTTCTATGGTCATTCTTATTTTTTAATGCATTCGTTGTTCTTATAATGCATTCTTCGGTCTTAAAATGTATTTATCGTTTTTGAATGTGTTCAAAGGAATTCGTTGTTCTTGGAATACATTCTTCCAACAAGTTTTGAAACAAATAAATTTCATTTCTCTGGGTTTAGTTAAATTATTATTTTTGCAGGGGGGGGGGGGGGGGGGCTCGGATAATCCACCCGCGGATTATCGGGAGTTTACTGTATATCTTTAAAATATACTACATCCAAAACTTATTCAAGAAAAACGCGTTAACAAAATAATTCATTTTAAATAACAATAGCTCAGGTAACTAAGCTAGTTTTTTTATTCAATTATGTATTTTACATAGAGACAAAAAGCAGTAATACAAAAGTATTAGTAGTTTTGAGTCATAAAAATAGTATTAAGATAATACATGGATAAAGGCCGTATGGTAACTCCACAATCAGCATATGTAATCTCTGTACAGTACATGATAGACATTTTTAAAAAAGTTTTTTAATGAAATTGAACAATAAAATAATATTCAATAATTAAGTTTTGAAGTTTAAATGACTTATTTTATGTATTACAAATTAGGGTGTTTTTTACTAATAATGAAATTTAACATTTCATATGTGGAGAATTTTCATTCATCAATTTCAAAATGCCCGTTGTATAAAAAATCTGTATTGTGTTGAAAATGTATACACGAATATGGTTTTGGAGATTCTGAAAAGAAATTTAAGTTTTCCACTTTAAAAAATGAGTAGTTAAAACAAATCTGACGAAAAAAATACCATAACCAAATTATTATGTGGGATTTTTTTCTTATAATTATACAAGCTCACATTTTTCGAAGTATCTAACCTCATATTCATATTTAGGACCTTCGAAAACATACATATAGACTTCTCAGAAAAAAATAAGTTTTTACTAAAAGTTTTAATCGCATATTCGGATTTGCTATTTTGCACGCAAAAAGAATGAAGGGTCACGCGGATATATCCTTACATCAAATTTCCGCTCTTATATATTCTTTTGACTTTTTCCTTCCCATAATAAAAGATTTAGAAGAGTTAACAATCTTTGTCCTTAACGGTTGCGTTGGGTGCCTACTCAGGTGTCGGCTCGTCACTTGACTGTTGTTCTAAAATACGACGCCCGTCGCCAATAGCCCTCGAGTAGCTTTAGTGCGAAGATAATTCAAACTAAACTAAAATAAACTAAACTAACAATCTTTGTTTTAACCCTCTTTTGAATATAAGAAAAGAATAATTGAACATGGTCATGCATGGACTAAACCTTTTTTCCGTTCTTTAAAAAGTATCAATATGTTCTTTAAACCAGTTTAAGCGTCTGAAGTATATTATTATTACTTTTTAAAATCACCTTTATTTCGGAGAGTCGGATGAATTATTAAGTGAAAAGGATTTCCATCAAGGGGTCAAGAATAAAATACATTGACGATATAGGGTTTTTGTTGGGACCATTTGAAAGGAGAGCAAAAAACGGAGAATCGTTATATCCCGGGATTCAATAGAGGGGTTCAACATGTAAAATGACACGTTTAAATATGGAAGTTTATGGAGTAACGTTATACTTCAAAGTTGGAGTAAACTTGCACCAAACGGGAGTAAAACTAGAATGAAATTCTGAAAAATTAGTCAGATATTTCAGAATTGTTGTAATGTTATAAAAAAAATTATGGTATCGTTACACAATTTTCTGTTGGCAGTGCTTAATCCAATTTTATCGGACGAATAACGCCACCCCCCCCCCCCTAAAAAAAACCCTCCCCATCCCCTAATCCGAAAACTGAAGTCGGGGGGAAAACTTTTTCAAGAACATTCAAACATCAACGCCCGGCGAGTAGAAGTAAATACTTCCCAATTCCCCGTGTCTGTTTAAATTCTCCCTTTCGAAGGACCGAATTCCAGCAGACATGAGGAAAAGGGCACATTACTGACATTGGTTGGAATTTTATTAATGGGGGGAGAGGGGGTGGGGTCTAAATTTTGATGGGGGGGGCGGCGTCTTTTAATAACGTGACAATTTTTGACCACTCTCCTCCCTGGTGATATTTCGTGATTTGTAGCTCGATATATTACGCATTAAAAAAATCTCGGGCTCGCCCCCCCCCCTCTAATCCGCCCTTGATAAAAATACATTACACATAACTGAGAAGAAAACCATAAACTCATAACACCATCTTCGCATTTTTGCTCATTCCTCCTATTCTTAGTAGAGCGTGAAAAGAATTTTTCCAGGGATTGGAAAGTTACTTTTAAAAAGTAACTCTGTTGCAGATACAGTTACTCATTTAAAAAAGTAACTATGTTACAGTTACCGTTACTCATTTAAAAAAGTAACTCTGTTACAGTTACAGTTACTTAATATGAAAAGTAACGCGTTACAGTTACTTTTAAAAAAAGTAACGAATCACAGTTACTTTTCGAAATTTCAAGTTATAAGAAAAATTGAAATTTAGCCATCTTACTATTTTTCAAAGAGAACCACGATAAACGAAATATAAGCTCAAACAAAACACTGAAATTATAATTAATAAAAAAAATTATATTTAATTTTAATCCTTTACCCTGATACGAGTCCATCTGTAAACACTCCGGTAGGTACTGACGGAAATAGGGGTCATAGGGGTATCTCTCAAGAATGAATGTGAAATCTCTGTCTCCCCCCCCCCCACCCCTCTTCGAGGGGAAGGACTTGGTCATTGTTGTAGAACGCATTCAGGCAGGGGGACACAAAGGGGTTTGGACTGAGGGATCCAACCTGCTTGGCAGTTAGCGTGATTTATTTGAAAACCCTTCTTTTCCGTAGATGCCTGTAATTGTGCGGGGCTTATAATGTGATACTTAGAAAGGTAAACAGACAAGGAAAAACATTCGTACTGTTACAATTCTGTCTGAAAGCCGCCGTCACGCCTTTAGCAGCCAAAGTGGACAATTCTATTATATTCTTTACTTTTTCCCTCCTAAGAAAAGCTGTCGTATTTCGGGAAGGCGAAATGTTTCATTCTTAAGAGTGGAATTTCAAAATTGGCATCAGACAGCCTTCGTAAAGTAACGGAAAAGTAACGTCATTTTTCGTTACTTCGTTACGCTAAGTAACTAGTTATAGTACAGTTACTTTGATAAATGTAACGGCGTTACTGCGTCTCCCAAAAAAAGTAACGTTACAGTACGGCGTTACAAGTAACCTTACTCAACCCTGAATTTTTCCAAACAACGCAACGGGGGTAAAGAGAAATTTTCAAAAAAAGACCTAGAAACATTACACTATCTGTGATTTGCCGCAAATTTTAAGAAACTAATATGAAACAATAATATAATTTTTAAAATGTTGTTTAAATAGGCTTGTTTCAATAACCAATTTACGCCAAAGGGTGGGAGAAATTGGAATTTGTGGGTGAAAATGAATAATAGGTAAATAACTTTGAAAATTTCATAATAATAAATGTAAGCAGTTAAAAATAGATGAAAAACATCGTATTAAACATATTCGTAAAGTATTTTTGTTCATATAACACAAATAATATTTTTTTAATGATTTTGTGGTATGAAATGTAAAATTTGGTGTTAAATAAACGCAATAAAGCACGAAGACACAAGTTTCCCCCATGCAAAAATGTGCAATTTTTGCGAATCATCCAATTTACTCAACAAATTAAATTTATTACCTCACCCTTTTCGCAAATCATCAATTTATCCAACAAATTTAATTTACCCCACCCTAACCCTACATACATTGTTCATTCCTTACCTCACACTGCACTAAGAAAGCCGTCAATGTGTTTTGCTTTAGCATTTTTGAAATTAATAAAATATAACCTTTAAGAACCCTTTTGTTAAAATATAAATGGATTTTCTTCCTCTTAATATTAAGTGAATTTACAAAAGAAAATAGCTAATTTTTATCTTTTAAAAGTTTAAATTACAAAAAAAAAACACGCCTAATATTGGAGATTTTTTCTAAGGTGTATAAATCTTGTGGGGAAGTGGTTCTAGGTGACAGTTACTGTTACAAACCGAGTTGTTTTTATTGTTTCTGTTCCAATTTTAGATCGTAAATACATAGTGAATAAGTTTATAAAAAATATGGTAATTAATGTACCCTTTTGTAGTTAAATATTAAATTTATATTAAAACAGGATTTTTTGTTTAGTTTTCTTTATTTTTCGGACTATTCTGTAATTTAATAAAGAGCAAACACAACTGAATATTTAATCTGGTAGTTAATACCAACAAAATAAAGTTTAAGTCAATTCCCACGGGGGAGGGTTGAGGGGATCAATCGATATAAAAAAACTTAACATAAAAAACAATTGCATGAGTGCACCCGTGCAACGCCATTTTTATAAAGCTATACATAAATATACATGATAAAAAAATACAGTACCAGATTTTTTAATATCAATGATAGTTGGAAATCCGAAGTTAATCATTACTGACTAGGATTGTGCTCTGGTGATTGACTTAGAACAACGATTGTTTAGTCAAACTTAAATATATGAAACTGTTGCACGTTAAATCTGTGGAGTCCAAAGTCCCGATGGCGTTAGGGTGCGAGCTCAGTTGTCGACCTCGTCACTTTTGAACCCGGTTCTAAATTGCGAGGTGTAATTGTCTGTGTTAAAACTCCTAAAGGAGGATATAAATAGACAGCCGGAAACAATTTAAATAATCAAATAACTAAATTACGGTTTAAATCTAATATAAAACAGCTCTAAAAATGCATGACAGAGAAGAACACCATGTAACGCATACACACCATCATTGCATTTTTGAAAATTCCTCCTATTCTTAGTAGGGCGTGAAAAGAATTTTCCAAACATAGGGGGTAAAGGGAACTTTTCAAAGAAAAGACTTAGCTTCTAAACTGACTGCTTAATGAAAAAAAATTACAATATAGAAAATATTCCTCGTTAAATCCGAGGCTTGCTCGTAAGAAGCTATTTCCCTTCCATAGACTTAACATTGGACCCAGTGACGCTACAGGTTTCTTGATGGCTTCGACATCCTGAAATCTTGTTTCCTTCAATGAATTTTTCAGCTTAGGTAGGAAACAGGAAAAAGTCTGCAGGTGCTGGGTCTGGTGAGTATGGTGGATGCTGGCATCTCAACGAATCCATGCTGGGCTAAGAATCGTCTCATAGGCAACGCAATGTGTGGGCGCCGGGTGGGCATTGTTATGTAGCAGAAGCCAAATACCATTTTGTTGAAAATGAGAGGCCTCACTAACTCCTACGAATTCATTTTCGAAGTCTGTCAAGAACTTTTGGGTAGATTTTGTGCAAAAATTTGTATGAAATATGTTTCATAATTATGTAAAAGGATCATTTTTTTTTGTTTATTTAAGTTAAAAGATAAAGATTTCCTGAAGAACGTTTATAGCGGCAACTGTGATTTTTATTTTCTTTAAATAATTATAGCACTAAAAATATTTTAGATAAATGTTAGTTCTTTTCAATTGTTGTAGCTAATGTTTTAGTAAATATATCCTTTTAAATTTTATTTTTAAGATCTGGTGTAGTCAAAAACGTTTTTGATATTTGGCTCCCATTCTGCGTATCTCCTAACTCCATATAAGAGTCATTATTTAGATCCGGTCCGAAAACGTCTGCCGTATCACGTGTTACAAGTCATCAAAGCATTTTACATAATAGTAGTTTTCTTTCTAAGTGGCAGTTTTTTAGTGGTTTTTAAGAAAGGTGAAAAATCTAAAAATTGCAAAGTTTGTGCATTACTTTGTTTTAAATTCTCCATGTGGACCATGAAGGAACTCTTTTTTCAACACATTTGTATTACTAACCTATAATGCTCATAACTTAAAAGTTATTTTATCATTGATGATAGTTGCATAAAATCTTGGATTTTTAACTGACAACTGCAAATCAATAAATAATACTAAGTTTGGCTAAATTGAAAGTATTCTAGTTATCGATAAATTTTTATTAATTTATGTGTGCGTCTTTACTTTACCTGAATTAAAATAAATTATGGATAGAATGTATAGAACAAAATAGTGCAAGTATCAAACTCTAAGTTTATTGAAATTAATTAGAAAGTTGATCGCAATACAAAGTAACATTTCAATAAGAACAAATAAATATACCTGAAAGAATTATGTCAACGAAAGAAATAATATGAAATATGCTTTTTAAATGCTCTTGAGAAAAGGATTTCTTACTATTAGATACAAAAAAGCGTAAAAAAATATAAAGGCAACTAAAGGACAAAGATGATATTATTGTGAAAAGTATTGGAGATTCACGTGTTTAACATTAAGCGTTTCGAAGTATTTTTTTCATGTTTTGAAATTAAAATATGATCGATAACCAAAACAAAAATGTTTTTAAAAACATATTTCAACTCTTTTTTTATACATTATTTGATTACAAAAAATAATAGATACTTAAAAACAAACCGCAAGTAAACTAGATAATGAAAATACTAAAAATACACGCGGAATTACTTTATATAATCACATCCCAAATTTAATAAAAACATTTGAATACGAATACTTAGCATACTTTAATTTCATAATTAAGATGTAAGAAGATGTAGCAAATTAGTATTTATTTAAAATTTCAGCATTTTTTAAAAATAGCTTTTTCCAATATTACAATCGGCAGAAATATAAGATTACTAATTGTTTATGAAGAGAAAGGCCCTCCCTCCCTTAGCTAAATAACATGGTATTTAGAGCCGTTTCTTTCGCAGACAGATAGAAAGGCTTGTTCTGCAAAAGTTAATTTTCATTACAACTTAACAGACGCTTCTCGTGTATAATAAGTAATAAAATAAAAACTGGGATATATGTTTCATATATGCTTAAAAGTTAATTTCAAATGATACACATAAAAATTCTTTAATTATTTTTTAGGAGATAACTTTATGCAAGTACGGAATGTTATATATACAAATAAAGAATTAAGCAGAACAAATGTTTAAGTATACTTAAACATTTGTTCTGCTTAATTCTTGTATTACAGTCAAATGAGAGTGACTTTGGTTAATTGAAGCAGATATGGTCCATCAGAACTTTCAATATCGGGAATTAAATATCCCGAATTATTTCTTTTAGTTTCCGTAATTTTCCATCAGCTAAAATCGAACATAAAAATGACGTAAAAAAGATTTTTAAATTTAACGTCAAAAACGTTAAATTTAAAAATTCTTGAATATATAAAATATTGCACCTACAAGGACCAAAATCTTAACATTTGACTATATATGTATAAAGCAATTTAATTGAAACTCTATTAATACAAGCAAAACGTGAATTTGCTTGTATTTAGGGAGCTTATAAATACAAGCAAAATATGAATGTCCTTCCTTTTATATACACACATATTTCGAAATAAATAAAAAGGCTTTAAATACTGTAAATATATGAGTTGCAAAAAACCATGTACATAATGAAATATGGGTATGAGTCTACATTATAATAAATTACTGCATGTCATATGAGGACAATCGACAATGCGGTGAATACTGCTGAAATCTTACAAACTAGTTCTCATTGGTCTAATATTGATGTTCCACAAGTCATTGTAAACAACAGCAACTGTGACATTTTCATTGAAAGACACTCTTCGAGTCCGATTCTGTTCCAATTGGGTGGTGTAACTGGTATCTAGACTGGAGGTTGAGGAGCATGGGCTTGAATTCCAACTGCAATTTCCTCGTGGTATGAGGCAAGGTTCAGAACTTTTGCAGACGTGAGTTTTTTGGATGCTTTCTGCTTTTTGGGGCGTGGGTGAGGAGTAGCCGCTTTCGTCGGAATCGACTTCGTCGTAGTCAAGTTCTTTGAGACTTTCGAGAGTTCTGTTGGCAGCAGGTTTGTTTGACGGCAAGAATGATCGGTCCCTTTCGGATAACAGCGCTTTCCCGGACGGTTTGACTTTCCCAGAAGGGTTGACGTTGACTTTGTCAGAAGAACCACTTGAAGTGCTAAAAAAAAGGATTAATTTTGACTATAAGTATGTGATATATCGTACAAATCTTTATAAAGTTATAATATTAACCACACAAATCTCTATAATATTCTAATATTCAGTTCTTTCTTAATAACTCTCAGTTAATGTCTTGCCGGTCCATCGAACAGTTCCCACGTTTTAAAAGGCGTCAATACATTCTTTCCCACAGAAATTGCAGACGCAGCAGACTTTGTTTTGACTTCTGATCCACTCTTCTCACAACCATTAAAAATAGTCACTTTTTAATTAGACTTCACGATGTAAGGTTGTGTGTCTTTTTGGCGGGCCGAGCTTCGGCTCCGGACACCGTCCCGTTAAATACTTTAAATGATTTCTTTATAATAAAAGATCTTGGACGTCCAAACTATCTTCATTTATGTAGTTAACTAAATAATAAGTATGCTCTACTGTGAAGTAGATGTTAATTCTACTTCAAGTATTTGACTTGGGTTTTTTTATAACTGGACTGCATTTCTGCATCCCCCGCCCCCAGAAATAAGAAAAGATTTTTGTTATTGTGGCAACAACTAGGTGGCTTCCGCTACATGAGTATCCACTACGTTGAGTACTATGTCACTTCTAAAAGTTGCGTCGGGTGCCTACTCAGTGTCGGCATTTGACCGTGGTTCCAAATTATGACGCCCTTCGCCAATTGCCCTCGTGTAGCTCTAGTGCGATGGTATTTTAATACACCACTACTACGTTACATGCTCCCTCTCGGTGATACATTAAAATACAAATTATAGAAGATACCAAAAAGTTATTAATTACACGTTAATTTGTTATAAATGGTATTACGATGCGTAAATTTTATCTAACTAGAACATACGAATTGTGGAACGACCAAAAAGAAAATATAGAATTGTATTACAAAATATCAGAGCACATTTAAAATTAACTTTATTTTATATTATTTTATAATTAACACGTCCATAAAACTCAAATTTACTTGTTTGATAACGTTTAATTGTGGTTTAAATCATTGGAATTAACTCGAAACTGCTATCAATCCATAAAAATGACGTATATGGCCGCATTCGACATTCTAAGAATAAAAATATTTAATTTAAATTTAAATTAATACTGAAAAATTAAGTATTTTGAAGTTATAACAATATGGCTAAAAATCTTCATATGTACCTCAGTTCACATGGAAATTGAGTATTCATCATCTTTTCATCCATCAGTTGTGGAACAGGAATATCGCCATGACATTGTTCATCAATTTGAGCCATGCTCAACGAACTTTGTAAAAACAAATGAAGTCCTTTGTCAGATAAAAAGACAGGAATGTCTAAGACCCTGAAAATATTTTGAATGAGTTGAATGCATTCACATAAATTTTTGAAGTTAGTATTGTAATATTCTCGTGCGATTTTGACAAAAAACTGTTACAAAAGACAATATTGTTTCTAAAATATGTATAACAAAATTCTAGCATTTATTTTAATATAACGTAAATATATTTTTAAAGCTTTAGTATAGCTATTTATTTGAAACATTGAAGAGCAGACTCTGAACTACAGTTTTGGAAAATTACATGCGTGCTGCGCATTCAACACCATTTTTGAGCTAACTAATGCATTATTATTTGGCCGCAACATAATTTTTCAATTGTTTTAATACAACTTGCGTAACAAATGGAAAAACATTTTTTTTTGCATTGAAAGTCAACACAAGTTTTTTTTAGTGTATTTAGGTAATTTTTAAGTTGCATTTATAAAAGCAACTCACTGTTAAAATAAGTGCTCAAAACCGAGCCCTAGATTTTTTCATTTGAGTATTTTCTAGCTTAGCTACTCTGAATAAAAAGTGTCATAATTACAGAAGACGCTTTTTTTTTAGATGCAAAGATTCGGTTGCTTTTTCAATATGGAAATTTGATCTGTTTTGTGTGTCAGAGAGATTTGAATAGTTTTTACACTTTTGGCCAAAGAATAATGCATGTTTATCAAAATAAAATATAAATTACATATTTTGTATGAGTAAAACTTAAATTATGATATTTTAAAAAAAGTATTTAAAATAAACCATACAAAACTTACTGTTCAAGGAATTTCTGAAGACCAATTTTTCTTTCTTCAATAAACTTGTCACTAAACCGGTGAAAATAGCTCTTTGGAGGAAGTAATGGAGGTTTACTTCTATGAAAAGAAAAACTTATTCAGCGTTTTAATAAAAAAAAATTATATCTAACTGTTGTTTTGATGCAAAAACTTAATTTTTAAGTTAAAAATTCGTGTAAAGAAAATAATTAATATTTTTAATAAACCAAGCATTAAAACATAAAAACTAAATATACTTATGACTTATTATTGAATTGAATGTAAAATTAACGCATTAATTTTTAATTCTTTATTTTAGGAAAAATATTGAAAACACAACAACACAAACAACAAAATGATAACAATAATTAAATACTCTTGTTGTTAGATTTTGATTTTAAAAAGATCGTAATAACAACATTTTGTAGAATCTTGTAAAATAAAATAAAGTTTTAATTTTTTTAAAAATATTAAGTCAATGAATTTTTGGAATATAAGTAATGGCAAAGATATACTTACACATTTGGATAATGCTCAACTAACAGAATTCTCAAATGATGAAATTCAGAATAACGTCGACGAATTTGTGAGTATGCATGTGTGAAACATGGGTTATTACTCTGAAAGATACAACAATAAAATACATCCAATCTTAATCATTAGAACCTTAAATGTAAAATTGTATAGCTTAATTTAATAAAAAAAACTTATGAAACTAACTTTTCAAACTATTTTCAGAATTATTGCTTTGGTAAATTTCCAAAAGGCCTGATGAAAAAAGATTAAGCTTAGTCTTCCTTAATACTTAAAAATGTTAATGTAAATCTTAAAGATAATGCAGGCCGTTCATTGAAAAGTAACTACGAAAACATTATTTTTTACAGCCAAAAAACACTATAAAATAAATAATGTTTATAATATTTTACGACGTTAGTTTATATGTAAATTAATCAGCTTGATATTACAAGTAATAAAAAAAAATCTTTTATGCAATTTCATTTGTATCTTGATGCTATTTAAAGTAAAAATATCTTGGTATGATTATTTTATCTCTGCTATAATCGTTTTGCAATAACACTTTCAAATTCAATTATCTGAACTTTCTCTGTAATGGGTAATTTATGTAATAAATATCATGAGATGGTGCCTTTTTAGTGATATTGAAGATATATATTGCCGGTATTTTTGGTATATCATTTTTGTTTGATAAATGCCAACATTTCATAATATTTATTCCCGTCAAAAAATAATATTTTATGAATTTAATCAGAGTTCCATTGTTAATAAATATCAATTCGAATGATATTCAATGTTATATATTGTTTCATGTACATTCTCTATTTAAACAATTATATCACAAAAGTCTTAAAACTTTTTAAATCATATTTAATGGATTGTTTTAAAAATCACATTTAATGGATTTTTAAAAAAAATCATATTTAATATTTTTGTCTCCTTTCAAAATTTTTTAACAGATAAAAAAATAATTTAAATGCAGTATTTTACAAATTACCTTTAAACTTATAGCATAAGATGTATAGTAGCTTCCCGTGGATGAAAACTGTATTAGAGGTGTATGCACAGATACAATTGTCATCTGAAACAAAATACATCGTAGGGTGGTTAGTCAACTTATTGTTTAAAATCAGTATAAAATTTTACAATGGGAATGTTTCACGTCTTGAGTGGCAACAGTTCCACAGGAATGAAAATGGCATCGATTGGTGGGCGGCGCTTACCGTGTCAAACCACTAATCACCAAAACCACCAATGAAATCCAGAAATGAAAGCAAGAATGATTTTCGTCACGGGAAATAAGTTAATAATTGCTTTTCATGAAAATGTTTTGCTTATCCTAATATTTGACTTAAAAATGAATTTAATATTATCAGAAAATTAACTTTAATAATTGTTCAATGTATTTCTGATTTTTTAAAAATATTTAAATATATGCAAAAGAGTATTTAAATTAAGTATTTAGAAACTAAAAAATATGACATTGTTGTTAAGTACATTGTTTTTTACTAAGCGCATTGTATCGAAAACCTAAATTGATTTATTATATAATTAATTATAATATTAAAGCTACTTTACATTAGAAATTCCAGAAACCAAAATAATGAAAGATACTAATATCGAAAACATATAAATTCTTATAGTTCATTTATTCAAATCAAAAATATTTTGAAACATTCTAAAACAACAATTTATAGTGTTATTATTACACAAAAAATGTACTTACATATGAATGGTTATCCATATTTCGTGTTAAAGGTATAACCAAAGCACTATTTATCCAATAAAAATATGTATTATTTTCAGCTTTGTTGATAAAACCGTCCGCTCGGAACAACTGTCGTTGGTTGTTTTAGCTCTCATTCGGATTTTCCTTGGTTATGTACGTTTTTACTATGCCTCGTGAAATAAGCGTGTGATAAGATAACACAAAAGCGAAAGCACATGGTATGTAACCTCGTGACTTAACGAACTTGTCATCCAAGACGAATAAATGCTGCCTTTCGTCAGACGAGTGTTTATCACTCAATGGTTAAATCACGAATTTTATTTGTCATGTTTTTTATTTTCTCTTTTAGTTTTCTTTTTTCTTTGCTTTTGTTGTAAAAGACTAGCCCTGAAATTTGTTTGATAAAAATAGAAGGAAATAGAAAAAGAAGTGTAGAAATCATAGAAATAGAATTTTTATTTCTATAATTATTATTTTCATTCTTAAACAATCATGAGGAATTAATTTTAAAACTTGCTACTGATTTTAAAATAACTTGATTTTTTAGGGTGATTCGATGCTTTTCTTTCTTAACTTTATTTCATTAATTTATTTTTTCTTTGTTCCGCTATTTTTTTCAACTCTAACTCTCAAACTTTTACACAGATAAATTATCTTTATGTTTTTGATCACAGTATAAGTATTAAATTTTTTTTATGATTTTATAGGGCAAATTATAAATTGAAATAAAAGTGTAAGGCATGTAATTTAAGACAAATGTAAAAAAAAAAAAATCTTTCGAATTAGTCTTGAAATGTGTAATTTTAACACCAGCTATTTTTAGGAATATAATTTTTAATTTAGTTAGAAAAGGCTTGATGATCAATGGTGGAGAAGGTACAGTTTCAATGTCAAGTAAAGGTCTCATTAGATTTTTTTGTAAATCGAATTGCTATTTTTTAATACTATATAAAAGTAAAAGAACTATTTAAAAATGAATGTGCTAAAAACACACTCTTAATAAAAGTAACCTTATTTCTTTTTGCAAGAAACAAAAATTTACTTAATGACTAATTTTCAATAATTATGAAATATCCGTTAACTTATGCACCCATAATCAAATTATTTCGTGTAAAGAGTAGATTATCTAACAAATATTATAAATTTATGAGCAATCAGAATGCGACCATCATTAATGTGATAACAGTTTGACACTGAAGAATAAATATTTCAAAATTGTATATCTCTAATGTTTGACGCGTTTTTATGACTAACAAGAATGTCCACTTGGATCGCTAAATGAAAAAGGTATCAAATCCACTGCAGAATTTTCTACTACGGTTCTTCTTATTAATATTTTGGGGGGAAATAAGCGAACACGGAAATCTTTCTGCAGTAATTGTTGTCCTCTGATTAGGCTTCCTTGTTATGTTGCAATGCGTTTTCTTTCGGTAACTATAATAGTTAAAACGTTATAAAGTTGTTTACATGAGAGAGATTAGACGAATAAAAAAATACGCGTCTGGAAAGACTCAATTAGACAGTTAGTCAAAAAGTGAAATTGAAACGCATTGTTTATTATATTCTTGCGCACTTGCTAAGGGGTAAACTTTTTATTTAATTAAATAACACATGATCTTTATTTTGTTGTATCACTTCTGACCACGCTGTCGTAACATATTAGGTTATGTTTTTCAGTATACTCCTGAGGCTAGACATCCATTTAAATTTATGTTTTTTACGTTTCTGTTACTATACAATTTATTTAAAACTTTAAGAAACGAAATGGTTCAATAGAAGAGGATCTGTAAATCACGTTTTAGCCTTTGAGTTTAGGTATCAGTCATTATTATTTGTATAAAAATGACGTAGCACGAGAATCAACTGATTTAAAAGACCATACTTAAGTTATTTTCAGCAGTAAATTTTGAAGGCATTTGAATTATTTTGAGGCTATTAAATTATTAATTTTTTATGTAAACACAAAATGTAGAATAGAATACAAACATTAAATAGAGTATTATTGAAATCCTATGAAAGTCCAAGTGTCCCCAAAGAAATTAGTTTTTAGACAACCCCCAACCACTTAAAATTATATTTAAAAAAATTGCTTTTAACATACTTAGCGAGAGAAGGCCGAATTTAGAGCTAATAGTCATTTTAGGGGGTGGAAAGTAGTTCTGTAGGTTAATTCCATGTAAATACGAGGGCTGTTTTTTTTCAACCTCCGATGGGCTGTAGCAAAAAGACGGGTCAAGATACAAAAAGATTTTTTTACCAAAAGTAAGGTACAATACTGCTTATTTCTCCATATAATCATCTTGGCGATTAAGGCATTTGTTATACCTGTAAACAAGCTTTGAAATACCCTCTTCATAAAATGTAGCCGCCAATGATTGGGAGGGAGTTGTGACAGTTTCGTTTAAAAAAGTAAATTTGGAAGCTTTACGTCATTTTTTTTCTGTCCTCCAAGCCACTACTAGTCCATAATTGAAGAGCTGAGTGGAAGAACGTGCTAAGTGACATTTTTGAAAAAATTGAGATTTTTGTGTTAATGATTATGTTATTACCTCCTTTAAACATAACAGCTTTCATTTTTTAAGAAAACATTCGATTTCGTAGATTTTTCGTGAACGAAGTTGGTAGGTGCACGCGTTTTCGTCACTTTTTCAATGGAAGAACGTGCCAAGGACCCTTAGCATGTTCTTCCTCCGAAATCGTCCCGATTCAGACGATCGTTCAGTGGAAGAACGTGCTATGACAAAGTTGAAGAAAATTGTCAGACTTTCGCTTTATTTATGTCGCATTAATCGCAAAACACTTGTTTTTTTTGTAGTTTTAATCAAAAAGAATTTAAAAATGTCATTAATTTTTTTCCAAATTAACTTTAATTATTAAATATAACCAATGAATTATAATTCATATAGCGTATAACCAGGCTTTGAGTGCATTTAGGAAAATAGTAGAAAATGCACTTTTATTTTAGAATTCAATCGGAGCTAAAAGTTTTAATATTTTATAAAATATCGTTTGCTTTTAAAGTCTTGTGTTTTTTATTCTAATAAACATAGTCTATTTAGCATTGAATAGATGGTATTATTAAAAGAAAGTTCCACCTGCCCTTTGGACATCGCATGTTCGCGTTAAAACAACATTACACCCCGAACATACATCAAAGCATCTGGTTTGTTAAAAAAATGAACTAGGGGTGCAAAAATCGTTTAAAGCAATTTTTCGTTTGATCTCTAAAGCTGACGATCGCATTTTGTGCAATGTCCTAAACTCCTAAAATTATTAAAATGGAATTAAGAAATAAGCGGAAAGCTGTAATTTGGCTTGAAAGTGCGAATAGCAGCTTATACGGTAAGTACAAATTTAATCAAGATATTGCTATGTTATGTAAAACTAGTATAATTGTTATAATAACTCAATATAACGTTTTATACTCTATCTCTTTATATTTATAAATTCTTAATATTTATTAAAATATAGATGACTTTAAAAAAGTGCTTTGTATCACGATTGTAAAATAAATTGTTTAAACGATCATGCTAAGCTGTTGTAGAAATGCTGTAAATTAAAGAAGCTTTCTTAAAATTGATTAAATCCTTAATTGAAAAGGGAAATAAAAACATAAATAACCTCAGGATTTATATTTTGCCAGACATCTAATTTTTACTTTTTTTATATCAATGTTTGTTTTTACAATCAATTATTCCTATCCAAAAACTATTTAAAAATTTATTTTGCGAAAAATTACATCTTACATTATTATCTTTTTTTTATAAATCTTTTAAATTTAATATTTATTTTATTCACTTGCATTTGTGTTTCTTTTACTATCTTTTTGTATACTTTTTACTAAGTTGAGATTTGTCTTATTATTCTTCAAAGTAATTAGTTTATAATTTCAGTGATAATGGTGTTTTTTTAAAATATTTTCAATTAAAAACTTACTCATCTAACATTAAGCAAGAAGTTCTAAAATAACTAATATAACCTACTTTCTTTTAACTTAAATTACTCAAAGAAATCCTTATAGTAGGGACAGACGGACGAACAAAAAGTATATAAGATAGGTGTCTGATATCATACACTAAAAAAATTAGGGTTGAGTAACACTATACGACTTTCAATTACCGATTAATATATCAATACGCTCGTTTAAAAGTTATGATATACCTTATAAAGTATTTTCAATTAATTTCAAACCTAAAAAGTTCTATGGCAGCTACTATTTGCACATGCAGAATATTGTTGAAAACTTTATTTTGTCGTCCGACTAGTACTGGGAGCAAGTGTATCAAATTTTAAGTCTGTATCTATTTTCGTTTTTCAGCACTACTTTTAAAACCCCAAAAAGTTTATAGCAGCTGCTAATTGCGCATGCGCAATTTTCTCGAAAATATTATTATGACTTCCAACAGGTACTAGGAACCCGTGTACTAAATTTGAAGTCTGTAGCTCTTTTAGTTCGAACTGTAAAGTAGTTTCAGACAAACAGACGAATCAATGAAAAAAAACCAGTTTTTTGTAATCAGCACCCTCCAAAACGTGTAGAAGGCACAAAATCTTTATTTTGGATTTTTGACCTCCATCGCAATAGTTTCATTACCTTATATTTGATATTAGATAATTGAAAGTAATAACTTTAAAAATCGGACGGATAGAAAGGAAGTTGGGGGGGGGGGGGGTAGACGGACGTACGGACAGAAAAACAGACGTACAGGCAGGTGGCCGAACACTATACATTGTAGTCTTCTAATTTTTTAATTTCGAACCAAAACAGAATTTTCAAAATCAGACAGTTTAGATCAGAAATTGAAAGGGATACGGACGGACGGACAAAATTATGGACGTACAGGCAAACAAATAAAAAGTATAAAAAAAATCTGTGAAGTCCTATCTTTCAAACAAAAAAAGAATTTTGAAAATCGGAATGTTAGTATAGAAATTATGAAACTCGTATGTATCAAATATACCTAAAAAATGTCACTTAGCACGTTCTTCCACTAAACGACTGAAAAAATCTGAAGCACTTCGGAGGAAGAACGTGCCAAGTGCAGGAGGCGTCAAGCGCGTTTTGTAAATGACGCGTTATTACGTAAAGTACGGCTAAGCCAAAGCCACCAAGCATTTTGAAGAACCAAACTAAATTATCATGCAGAAAAAACTATGATTTTGTGAATGAAAGAAAAGTTGCAAACTAAAAACTTTGAAGCTCATTATCTCGTTTTCACCTTTTTGTCACTTAGCACTACTAACATTCACTTAGTCACTTCCATTAAGCTCTTCAATTCACTTATGAAAAACCTTTGAGTTTCCCTAAACACTTGGTTAACTCGTTGAACAATACCGTCTGTAGCGACAGACTTGCTTCCTTGGTCCCCTTCTTCATGAACATCATTATTGTTCAGCGAGTTGACCAAGTGTTTAGGGAAACTCGAAGGTTTACCATAAGTGAATTATTGATAAGCATAGTGGCTTGGATTATAGTGCTTCCAAGTTAACGTTAAGCTCAAAGAAACCGTCACAATTCCATTCAAATCATTGGCGGCTATATTTTATGAAGAGGGTATTTCAAAGCTTGTTTACAGATATGACAAATGCTTTAATCGTCAAGGTGATTATATGGAGAAATAAGCAGTATTGTACTTTACTTTTGGTAAAAAAATCTTTTTTGTATCTTGACCCGTCTTTTTGCTACAGCCCATCGGAGGTTGAAAAAAAACAGCCCTCGTACATACCTCAGGTGAATTTAAAAATATTTTTTTTTATTATAGTTGAAACTTTTATATGTGAATTAGAAAAGTTTGAAATGTAAAATTTTTGTATCAAAAACTATTATTGTTTTATCTGTGGCAACACTTAATTAGTTTCAAAGTGTTTGCTTTGTTTTGAAAGCATGGTTTAAGGTTTTTCATAATTTTTTGAATTCTTGAATTTTAAGTTAAGTATAGCTTTTTATCAAATTTTTGGGTTGAATTATTAAAATTCACTATAATAACTATCTTAAAAACACACTTTTAATAAGGATTTATAAATAGAAGTTACTTAAAAGAAAGATAAATATCCCCTGTTTTGGCTGTAGTGTAAGTCACAAAAAGATGTAAAAGTTTATCTAATTATTTAAAATAAAGCGTTGCTTCAAAACTTTTAAGATATTTTCTTTTTATATTTACCTCTGTGTAATTCCCCACAACTTTAATTTTTAAATTATTCCTCTATTTATAAAACTGTTTAACTTTGTAGTGTAAGTCACAACGTAGTGTCAGTCAAATCTTCTGTTTGATTAGATAAGCTATAATATTTGTAGATTTCTTATATTTTGATAATTTTGATTTAAATAAGCACTGGTAGAATGCTGATTTACTGCACTATGAAGAAGAAATAAGAGTTTATAACGATAACCAAAACAAAAATTGATTTCCTTTCATGTAGTGCATGTAAGGCACATCAGGACATTTTTATTATTTTTTAGTAAAATATTAAATTAGAAAAGTTTTTACTGATTACTAAAAATACCATATATGTTCAGGGGTAAACTGACATACACTATTATTTTTGAATAAATAGAAAATAATTTTGAACTATGCAAACGATATTTGTTAAATCGTCAAATGTAGTGAAGTCACGCTTGGAGTTGCCCTGTAGTAGTTTCTGAGACAAGACCGGAAAACAGAAACCGTGGTACCAAAAATTGCATCTGAAAAAATATATATATGTGATATATCGTACAAATCTTTATAAAGTTATAATATTAACCACACAAATCTCTATAATATTCTAATATTCAGTTCTTTCTTAAACTCTCAGTTAATGTCTTGCCGATTCATCGAACAGTTCCCACGTTTTAATAGGCGTCAATACATTCTTTCCCAAAGAAATTGCAGACGCAGCAGACTTTGTTTTGACTTTTGATCCACTCTTCTCATAACCATTAAAAATATATGCACTTTTTAATTAGACTTCCAGATGTAAGGTTGTGTGTCTTTTTGGCGGGCCGAGCTTCGGCTCCGGACTCCGTCCCGTTAAATACTTTAAATGATTTCTTTATAATAAAAGATCTTGGACGTCCAAACTACCTTCATTTCTGTAGTTAACTAAATAATAAGTATGCTCTACTGTGAAGTAGATGTTGTTCTACTTCATTAGTCGACAGGATAAGTTCATTTTTATTATCATATCAGGTTCGAGCAGGTAGATTTTGAAGTGCGCAGTTGCCAAACTCAGCAGGACAAAAGAAAACGCGGCCTTTTGGGTCGAGGGCTAGGTAATCAGTCCGCAGTTAGTTACTGGAATTGCTTTAGTGGAGACTGATCACGTGGTTGGTCATTCTCGTGAGAACCGAGCTTTTTTGTAAGCACGTGTCAAGAATAAAATCCAGTTAGGTTGACAAATGAAGTAGAATAACATCTACTCATAGTAGAGCATATTATTTCTGTAGTTAACTTCAGAAATGAAGGCACAGTGGACGTCCAAGCTATTTTATTATAAAGAAATCATTTAAAGTATTTAACGGGACGGAGTCCGGAGCCGAAGCTCGGCCCGCCAAAAAAAAATGTGTGAACAAATTTATATTTTATTTTGATACTCTCAATTGTCACATATTATAAACATGCTTCATTTCTTTAATATACTCACTATTTTACTACGAATACAATTTTGATATTACTATACTATTTTGTTATACTTACGTTTAATTTTTGCTTAATACGCATAAAAAAGTGAAGCATTTTATAATCTGAAATTTTACCTTTGATATTAATTATTTGTTACACTGACACTTTAAAACTTTAAATTGTTTATGTTGTTGATTTTTTCACATTTAGTTTTGAAAATTTTATTGATTTAATTTAAGATTTTAAAACTAATTTTTTGTGTGGCGTGTTTTGAGTTTTCGTTGTTATATTCTAAATTTTCAAATGTGGTTTTTGATGTTTTCTGGTTTGTTGTTGATTGAACGTTATTCAGACAAGCCACAGAAAGCAACGCTTTTCTGTTTGCTTATAAAGGAATACTTTTGTCAATGCGACGGAATATGTCGAAAATTTCACTGACGTTTTATGAGTCTAAACAAACTATAGCATGCTTCATTTGTTGTACTTATCTCTTACAGCGGCGGGAGCGGCAGCGGACAAATAAACAAGCAACCAATTAAACACTAATCGACAAATCATTTTTTTTCTTTCTGCAAAAAGTGAGGCATGTTATATTTGTCCTTTCATAACACTGCATTAACCTGCATTGTTATTTCTTTATTGCGAACTAATTTTAGTGCAAACCGTCACACAGAATTTGCTCTGGAATATTTATGCTTTGATTTATCTCAAGTTTTAACATTTCAACCAGATTGTTTAAATTTATTTTATCTCAATTTTTACAAGTGCAATAGTTTTTAATTCATATATTATGATTATTATTTCAATTTTTAATATTTCAATTTATTATATTTCAATTTTTGATGCTATTATTTATGCTTGCTTTAGGTTTGCTTACTTTCTAAGTGTTTTATTAATTTGCTATTGATACAATTGAACATGCTTAATTTTTCAAAATATAAATTTAACATTGTATACAAAAATTATTGTAATATTTAATATTACCAATTCGGAGAAGAGTGGATTAACAAATTTAAAAATTTAATGAACTGATTTCTGTAGGTTTTCCTTTTGTGGATTTGATAGCTTGATCACCTGTCAGGTTCACATCGGGGCAAATTTTACAGTCACAACATTTAATAGTTGGAAATTTTAACTATAATTCTTCATTTTAATATTAACTCTAGCTCTCCCACCGGTTGATAACAGCTTGTGAGGGGGGATATGTGATATATCGTATAAATCTCTATAAAGTTATAATATTAACCACACAAATCTCTATACTATTCTAATATTCAGTTCTTTCTTAATAACTCTCAGTTAATGTCTTGCCGATCCATCGAACAGTTCCCACGTTTTAATAGGCGCCAATGCATTCTTTCCCAGAGAAAACGCAGACGCAGCAGACTTTGTTTTGACTTCTGATCCACTCTTCTCATAACCATTAAAAATATATGCACTTTTTAATTAGACTTCAAGATGTAAGGTTGTGTGTCTTTTTGGCGGGCCGAGCTTCGGCTCCGGACTCCGTCCCGTTAAATACTTTAAATGATTCTTTATAATAAAAGATCTTGGACGTCCAAACTACCTTCATTTCTGTAGTTAACTAAATAATAAGTATGCTCTACTGTGAAGTAGATGTTATTCTACTTCATATATTTCTAGAACGGACTCTTAAAATTATTTTATGAAGATTTTCCATTGGTACAGCTGCCAAATGTGTCGAAATTATGTCGTGTAAAAGTCATCCATTTGATCGGCTTGTTAAGACGACGCTATGATACTTTTTTGAGTTTCGAAGGTCACGATTATTTGACGCCATATATCCAGTGACAGATATAAAATTGTCAATGTGCTTTTCACTGTATGAGATTTAAATATTTAATTTCAACACATTATTGTTTTTTTAAATATTTTTATTTTATATTTGTATAGTAAATGGTTTCAAAATGCTCTTCAATCTTTAAACTATAAAACTTAAACAAAATTATAAAAAATTATTTATAAAAATTAGGAGGGTAATTAGAAAGACTGACTGTGTATAAATAGATATATTCGTTTGTAACTATTAGATGATTATTAAGACTCTTTGATATACTTCCATCAGTACAAAAACCAATATCTATGGTTTGGACAGTACCTACACGAGTCCTTATGTGAACGTAGCCTTGTGGCCCTCGACTTCGGTTTTAGAAAAGCCCGATTTGCTAAATTTTTTAGGAAAATGATTCCAATCGACAAAACTGCATGGCACATAAGTTCTTGATTATCAAATTATAAATGTTCTCCTTCACTCCTGTGAGTCTTGTACTCATTTTTATGAGTCGTCTTTCAATTTTTATACTGTTCAATCACAATTTTAAAGGCATATAATGAAAGGCATATAATGATTTTAATTTAATTTTAAATGGTTTATAGTTTTGAGACAGAAATAGTTTATCCTTTTGAGAGAGTATGTGAGGCCCCTCATACACAGTTACAAATTTTGATGCACCGGAATCCTGGAATTTTCTAGCTGACACTACTATTTGGAGCATTGATTTACCACTTTTGCGGTGTATCAAAGTTATGGTTTTACTCCAAAATTGGTAAACCCACACTCCAAGTAGTGGTGACAGCTAGTAAGTTCCAGGATTCCGGTGCAATCTGTCATCATTCCTTTAACAGTGTAGCTCGATATCCTGGTGCAGGTAAGAACGGACCTGGATTCTGCACTCTAAAAAAATCGGTTAATTTTACAGAAAAATACAGTTATTTTCTTTTTAATTTATTTTTCCGTAAAAATAAACCGTCTTAAGTAAAAACAGATTTTTTTTCGGTTTTTAACCGCTTAAACAGAAAAAGACTGCAACCAAAGAGGCATTTAAACTGTTTGTGAAACCTCAGAAACCCGAACTAGTTTAGAGAGCGTTGGACTGGAGATCTAAAGGTTCATGGTTTGAATCCGGATTGGAGAATTTATTAATCCTTTTTAGTACTGTGATTAGTATAGCTGTTTGTGACTCGAGAAATAGGTAAAGTTTTTTTTTTAGAAAATGTCTGTTAAAAAAACAGACCCATGCGTTAAAACTACAAATTATTCGTAGAATATAAGCAGATTTTCTCTGTAAATTTTAAGGTATTTTTCTGGCACACAGGTTGGCAGTTTTTTTATTGTAAAAACGATAGACTTCTTACAGTGTGAAGCATCCTGTCGTGGCATGGTTGGCATATCGAATCTCTTTTAAACGGAAGTTATAGGTGTAATACGGCCCTTGTGTAGCAAAAAAATATAGACCATAGCGCTTTTAAATAAATAAATCCAAGAGTATTCCAGCAAGCCCTACTTTCTTTAACAAGTTCAAGGATAGAAATGTCAAGAATTTAGCGTCACGTGGGTTCACGTGAGTAAAACCGCTTGAACGTAACAATCATAACTATCTGATATTCGTAATCTGTAATATTTGTTGTCATTGTGTATTTGTTACGTCCTCTTTCTTCAGAACTCGCGCTAGTAGTGATAATATATATTTATCTGAAAAATTTCAAATTGTGACATCTTTTTCGAAGATTTTGCTTTTTTCCCAAAATTAAATTCTTGGTATCTGGTAAACGTGCCATATTTTTTTTCTATTCATTTTTCTTAAGTTTAAATTCCGGTAATATACGTCTTGTAATTTAATATTAAATGAACTGGACAGCATCTGAATTATCACTGGGGAAAGAATTAATCTATGCTTTACACGCCCAGACTCTCCTAAAAAAGAAAACTTTAAATGTACTCATTCATTATCATTCGGCTTTTATCTCCCACACAACGTTTATAAGGCATTTAAATAACAAGAAAATTATATTTTTATTCAATATTCCCACTGTTACCACGTTGTAAAATGCCAGAGGAACTTTATCGAAAATAAAAATAAAA
Organism: Oedothorax gibbosus; assembly: GCA_019343175.1. Lineage (NCBI taxonomy): Eukaryota > Metazoa > Arthropoda > Arachnida > Araneae > Linyphiidae > Oedothorax > Oedothorax gibbosus. Next base: position 878,598 of record CM033282.1, on the reverse strand, counting down.
CTTGAAGGAATATTTATAAACGTAATACAAATCAGTTTGGAATGACACCATAGTCTATAACACAAGAGTTCGTTTGATGGTTTATTATGTCTGTATTAAGAAAGATGCAGAAAGAGTTATAACTATTTTTGCACAAATATTCTATAAAGCGTCGCTTCTATTTTTAAAACATCAATTTTACTAAATAATTTTGGAACTCCAAATTAATTTAGAACATGATAAATAATATAATTGAATATGCGAAAGAAGTTTAAAGAAAATGGGCATTTAAGGTAACTAAATGTTGTTAATTAAGAAGAACGTTCCTCTTTTACATAAAAATTGGGTTACTTATTTTTTTAATTTTCAAAATAGGGTTAAGTTAAATGATATTTTAAGTTTCACACTTTCACAACAAAAAAAAAACCATCAGTATTCTTTGAACTTCAAACAAATTTAGCAAGCTATAAGGACTATTAATTAAATATGAGAAAGAAAATTTGTGAAAATTGTTAATTTTGGCGTATAAAAGTTTGAATTAGAACCGGTAAGAGGCCGTGTTTGGCGATTTTCTTTCTAAGATGTATAAATTGCGTGTTGAAGCGGTTATAAGTAACAGTTACTCTTACAAAAACCTACTTCTTTGGTTCAAAGTATGGACGTATTTTGCCTCATTTGTGGAAGTATTTGTAACTACCTTCCATGTCCGAAAATTACGTATGCCGGTTGAATTCAACCGGTTGGGCGTAAATAGAAAAAAACTTTAATAGTAATAGTAAAAATTAATGTAATAATATTAATATTTAACTTTGTACAAATATATGTTAATATCGATTGTTGTTGGACCATACATTTATGTTTTTTATGGCCTTGTTTTTTAGTTTCTATTAAATTTAATCATATAAGGCAAATTATCTTAAAAACTAATCTCATTCAGTATACTATATTTCTTGATATTCTTTCCGTAGGGTGATTATTTTTTATATAGATTTGGTTTTGTGTGAATCGCTAGTGATTGTAGTTTATATAACTTCAAAAAAAGCTTATCTTTTCGATATCAACTAGAACTAGTGCCTTAGTTTTAGTAACCTTCCTTCTATAATCCTTCCGCCTGCTACACATTATTTTATGGGGGGAAAATTAGGTTTCGTATTTTTTTTCTATTGAGCAAAGTCTATTGCGTAATAGAATCGGCGTTTTATAGGAACTGTTAAACGCAGCGCAAATATTGTCTCACGCTTGTTTACTGCACTGAAAAGATAAAAATAGTGAATATTTGTTTATATGAATCGCATAACTATTCCTTTTGATAACAATTGTAAATGACTCTTTATATTCGGTTAGCGTTATGCATGATGTTCGTTTGCGTACTATTTTGTACGATTTCGTTAGGTATGTAACTATTACGTAAATATAATTTTATTTTAAATTTATTTTAACATATATTCAGAGTAAAATATATAGATTAGTTCGTAGTCCAAATTTTATGAGAAAAATTATATTTTTCACAAGAATGGAAATAAATAAGTAAAGTGTACATATAATACATTATTTTAACGTTGTTTTGTGTGCATAAAATCTCAACTAACAAATATGGAACAAACTAACAACCGTAGTAGTATTATTTCTGTCTATTTTTCTACTAAAATCGTTTTGTACTATCACTTTCAAAACTATCTTAAAACTTAAACTATCTCATCCCAATTAACTTATATTTAGCTTTACTTTCTGTGGGTAATTTAAGCAATAAATATCATGAGACAACGCATTGTGATTTTTAACATCGAAGATAAATAGATTACCGGTAATAATCATGTATAGCATTTTTGTTTTATCACGGATTTCATAACATTTTCTTGGCAAAAGTAATTTTTGATAAATTTATTAAATTTTTCTTAATTGAGAAATGTCAATCTATTCAATGTTTATACAATGTTTCCCCTACAATCTTTATTTAAACAATTATATTGGATTACAATGGTCAATGGTCTTAAAGATTTAGAAAACATCAATCTTCATTAGAAATTTAAGCCGAATATGGCCAAATTTTGAAGTTTATAAACAGATTTTCTGCGTCCTTGTGTCTTTAAAATTTTTCAAATATCCAGCACTAGAAATTTAAAAATGTCCTAAAAATGTATCTGTACTGCTTTATTGTAAATAAAAAATGGAGTAAAAATTTGATAAAATTGTCTAAACACCTGTTTTATTAGTAAACGTGGTAAATTTAGTCCACCATTTTTAATGAAGCCATAAGTAAATTCTTAGACATGTTAAGGTTTGTTCTATTGCTCCTTTCTAAATCTAACTTTTATTATTTTTGATTCCCTTTTATACTTTAACTTTTTATATTTTCATTACATATTTTTTATTTTATACATTACGAAAAAATTATTGAAACCTAATAATAAAACGCATTTTCATGATCTGAAGAACTTTGTTTGGTTAAATCACGATAAAAATGCCCTAGGTCACATAGCCTTGAGCAAATCATAATATTTTTGAAAGCATATATGTTAAGCGTGCATTTCACTTTAATTGATTTCAATCTCATAAAATTACTCATATAATAATAAACATGCAAGATAAACAGTTTTTCTATCAATCAATATTATAGCAATCAAGAATTCTAATTTTCCTTAATGGAGTTTAATTTTTGTATTATAATCACAAAAAGAGGATTTCGATTTTTTGTGTCTAATTTTATAGATTTTTATATTTACAAACATTAAGGAAATGATTTTCTAGAGAAAAGCAAACAAAGATTATTTTTCCATGATAATAGCGAAAATTTAAAAGCTATTGCAATTATAAAGGACAATCTTAAACTAAAATTTGGTCAGGTTTAGTAAGAAAGAAGTAAAGTGAGAAGTTTGAGATTATAGTTTTAATTGCACACTGATACATAGATTTGTATATCTAATGTATGTAGAAGTTGGTTTTCTAAACAAGTTTATGATTGTGAAATCAACGTATTTTATCGTACGATTCAGTTTTACTTTTTTTCATTTGTATTATTAAAAAGTATTATTATCCATTTTATTGTAAAAGTATTATTATCCATGACAATGAAGAGTGCTATAATTTTTAAATTTTTTTCTTACATGGGACTCATTTTAAGTTCCAAAAAAACCTCAATTTGCAATCGAATAATCAATTATACGTTTTTAATCTACTTAATTATTGGTACATTAGATTGTATCCTATTTTTTGTTACTACTATTGCAGATGTGCACATGTTCCAAGTTTTTTTCTTATTTCTTTCAAGCTACTTTCTGACCACTTTGACTTATATTGCATTATGGCGTAAAAGAAAATTTCTAACGTCGCTACTTCGACATCTACAGAAGACTTGTATACCCATGGAAACTGTGGGGACAAAGATTTGGCTATTTACTACCGTCAGTACTACAATGGTTTACTGTACTGTCGTCATGTTATCTGATCTAAAAACACAAGTGAAAAACTTCTATGGATCTAAACCACCGATTCCACCTGCTGTTGCAGATTTTTTAATTCTAACTAAAACCTCTTTGCAAGTAGGCATTTATCCAATGCTGTCTGATACCTTCGTACTCCTGTTTTGTACTCTGTGCATGCAGTGCAGCAGATACATCAGCTGTTTGAGATTCGAAATCGAGAAGTGTACACTAGAAGCATTCGACACTCACAAACAAGTGAACATAGCCCGAAGCTTTTCGAATATGATGACCATCTTGAAAGACTTACAGAAAGTGTTTTCGCTACCTTCTTTTCTTATGTTTGCTACTCACTATTGCGCCTGCAGCACCTTACTTGGATGGTTTGTTCTAGGAGAGATAAGTTCCGTCAGTAAAATATTACAAATCTTGTTCTATTTCAGTAATTCTTCTGTTTGCCTGATTGCTTGTTTATGGGTGCCAGGCAAGTTGCCAATTGAAATAGACAAAATGAAAGAAGCTTTTCGTTCTAAGTACCGCTATAGATGGTTCCATTTAGGAGTAATGGAAGAAAACGTGTTTGAAAAGGCTTTTGGTGAGCAGCATACATTCGTTTTAACAGGGGTTAGGTTTATTGAATTCAAACAAAGCTCAATCCTTGCAGTGGTAGGGACAATACTGTCGTACACTTTAGTTTTAGTAACACGCAGTTAATTTTAGTAACAACTTTCCACCCTTGTCAAATGCACACAGATAGAAAATTCCTGAAAAGCGTGGTTTTTGCGTACCATTGATTGTGAACCCATCTCACCGTCACTGTACCGTGATGGCGACTAAAAGAATTTACTTTTAGTAAGAAAGTTTCGTTCTCCTGTTGTAGTATTAAAAAAAGGTTTTGAATTTTTAATCCAATGCAAAAACTATATTCTTTTAGTTTGGACTCTCTAGTATAGACTTCCAAGATTTTAATATCAGAATACACATTTAATATTACAAATTCATTATGGTTTTATTATTGTACCTTTTAAACAAAAAATATATGTATTTAATCGCTTGTAAATAAGTAGAAAAGAGATTTTTCTAGATTTCAAAGGCACATTTTGATCAAAATATAAAGAATATGGAAAAAATTCTACGCGTGACGCAATGCGTGAGTCAAGATAGGTTTTTTTGCATTTTTTTTGCTTCTCAGTATTTTCACAACCTCTATTTTGCGTGTAAATAATTTTAAAACGTTACAGTTTCTTCAAATTCCTTACGAAATGGAACATTAAAAAACAACATTATATTTACTTTTTTTACAGGACTCAATGCATTGGCTGTAAAAAGTAAGAGTCGAGTGCATGGTTGATTCATAATGGTTGATTACAGTCCTAAAGATATTCAAATAGCGATAAAAAAATTGAAACTAAAATTTGTGATAGAGGTGTACTATATTCTTTTTTGTTCTTATCTTGAGGGTGCATAATATTCTCTGTAATTGACACTTGTAAATTGTAAATGTAAATAAAATAATGATAAAATATTAATTAATCAGTACCTCTTCCCTAACGATATATTTGGTTCACTCTTCGGTAGGTTACGAATTTAAGACGAATTTTATTTATTACTTATATATTTCTTATAACCACTGAAATTTATTTCTTTTAATAAACGCAATAATAATCGAAACTAATACAAAAAGAGACACAATAAAATAATTTTGAATAGTTTCATAGGTTAAAATATACTTGAATATATACCGCAAAAACAATGCATTTGCTATAAATTAAAAGTGAAAATATATTAAAATTTCGTATTTATTTACAATGTAGTATAGCAACATTGTACATTTACTATGACACGCCCTGATTTAAGTTCAAGAACAATGAAAACGGAAGTTTCTATTTAAAAATTGGTTTTTGGATCATCATGAACGAAAGATAAGAGATTGGACGAAGACAATGCTTTTTGTAACAAGAACAATTGTTGTGAAGAAAAACGTCACCAAACAACTTTTTATTATCAAAAGATTAATTTTCATTTCCAAAACATAATAAATTAATACGTGGGGGATATTTAATTACGTAAAACAGCAAAGAATTTAAATACTCACGTGTCTTAAGTATAGCTCCATTTGATATATTATTAAAACCCATTAAAAGCTACTTACAAAGCTTCCTATCTTCTAAAATCTATTTTGACTGCTGAATATCTATTTATTAATTGCTGAATAAATGATAAATTATATAAAATTCATGTTTTGAATACATGAAATGATTTTTTAATGCCGAATATATGATTACAACTTTAATTCTCAATTTTTTTTTTGTTCTGTATCTTTTTAATTTTGCGTAGACTGTATTCCAATTACATCATATACCACTTCCAAGCAAGACCACATTAGAAAACAGCGGTTGTTTTTCTTGACCTGACAGCAGCTTTTGATACTGTTTGGAGAAATAAGCTAATCCAAATTGCACATGACATAGGAAGACAAGACAACACCCTAATCTGGATCTCTGACTTCCTCAGAAATAGAGATTTCAGAGTAAGGTTTAATGGTGTGTACTCAAGGGTCGAAAAGACCTGGGGCGGAGTCCCTCAAGGATCTGTTCTAAGTCCCATGCTATTTTTGATGTGTGTGAACAACATCCACCCACACCTTCACAAGGACACAAAGGTAGCATGCTACGCTGGCCAAACCTTGAGCAATCTGAAAAGTCCCTGAACTAATCCCTGAAGGGAATCTCCAAGATGGGCAGCATCTCTTGAGCTAAAGATCAACCCACAGAACACCTCCTACGGTGTCTTCTCTACGGATAGAAAACATAAGACACCTCTTCTCGCTGAACCTATCTCTGAATGATCAACATCTTACGAAGACACAAAACCCAGTCTATTTGGGGCTCACCCTTGATCCTGAATAACGTTTTACGGATCATATAAAAAAAACGCCAACAAATCCCTTTCAAGACTAAGAATTCTGAAAAATCTATGTGGTAGTGGATGGGGCTCCAGCACAAGACCCTTAAAACCACCTACACCACCCTAATCAGACCCATAATGAAATACGCCTATCCAATCTGGTCACACGCCAAAGAATCAACTTTGAAGAACCTGGACAAAATACAAGCAAGTGCAGCAAAAATCATCATTGGCGCTGTTTCTTCGACAAATAATGAAAAGTCACAACAAGAATGTGGCCTTGAGCTTTTGAAGAACAGAAGAAAACTAAACGCAATTAAATTTACAAATAAGGCAAGAAGCCGTAACGAAGAACGTGTAAGCAACAGAACTTATCGACAATGGAAAGTGATGCTAGACTTAAAAGGTCGTCCACCCTGCTGTTTTATCAAGAGATTAGGCATAAGACTGGCCTTGAACACAACACCTATGACATTTTACAGGAGCCCATCCTACCATCCATACTACCTCCAAACGCCATCCTACATCCATACTCCCTCCAAACGCCAAAGGATAAAGACGATTGAGTCTTATACAGGAGAAGACTTGGTCTACGCTTTCACTGATGGATCATCGGACGAGACCTTGACTGATGGTGGAGCCGGCTAGGGGCCTGATTTCCGGCAGGGCAAACCCCTTAATTTGGGGACAACCAAATTTTCTTCATGAACATTTATGCTCAATACAACTGCCCAAACTTTTTAATATGAAGTATGCAAAAAAATTAAATTCATGAACAAAAGTTGACTATGAAATTGTGTTTAAAATCTGAATTAATCACTTCAGAAAAATTAGTTATTTTGGGGGATTAAGCATGCTTTCCAAGCTAATTACTTCAGCTTTTTTTTTTGGTAAACACTGTAAGGAAAATACACGCAAATATTTTATCGAGGTATGTTTTGGGGCCCCCAAATTTGCTCGTGCCCTGGGCCCCTAAAGTTGTAAGTCGGGCCCTGGAGCCGGCATCAATTTCATCTTTGCAAATGGCACCATCAAAAAACATAAATTTGGTGCGGGAAAAATAGCTTCCAACTTCACCTGTGCGCTCCTGGCAATACAAAAGGCAATAGAGCTATACCTTGACCTTCTAGACGAGGAAAAAGATGAGGGATTACTAATTTTAAGAGCTGCCCTGCAATTAAGCTATCAAAAAGAGACAATCAAAGATGATCGCGGCTATACATGATGGAATGTTTCAACTTTCAAATTTGAACAAGAAATGCATTTGCAGTGGATTCCAGCACACGTTGGTATATCGACGGAAACGAGTCTGCTGATATTCTGGCAAAAGAAGCAAGAAAACTCAACAATGACGTTCTTCCCCAAACCACTCTTAATGACATCAACTCAGTGGCCAAAGCAAAATTTAACAGCAGAAGTGTTAAAATTAAACACCAATAGGGTAACTGCGACCACCGTAACTAGATTAAGGACAGCTAGGCCACTTCAAAGGGATGGAAATCCAAAAAGATGGTACTAGGGAATACTCAAGCTGCAGAAACTGCCCCGACTCGGAACTGGATTCATAACATATTTTCTCTTGTCCAGCCATCCCGGCAAACTTGCAGCAAATCACCAACTCGCCCTACGAAGACCTTTATGAGGACCACTGTCTGCAGATCGCTGAAGCAGTCTATGAGACCTTTGGTCCCATATAATCTTTATCCATGGACACGGCATCATCTTCATCACTTTTTATGTGCTTCTCATGCTTCTGTTACCATATTCCTTTCCGAATAAGGAAGTAAAATGTAATAAATATGCATAAGCAACTTTAAAAGGACATATCAAGTATTAAACAAGTTCAAGTTCAAGACAGAAAAATGTATATTTATTATAAGTTGTTGAATTTCTTAAAGACTACACAGGCGTTGTTGTTCTAGCGCAATGTATAGGCCTAAAAGGGTATCCTTTGGTTCCAATGACGGCTCCTGAAAGTCGGGGTAGCTCCATGGAGTCAAACAGATAAAATATGCTTCTAAATTCCATAAATAATTCGTCCTTCATGAATTTTTTATGTGCTGCTCAAAGATAAGTTAAAGCACCAATGTGTTCATATTTTCCACTGCAAAAACGTTGTACAACTAGTAAGAGCTCACTAACTCCACAAAACCACAGGGCTGGGAAGTCCAGTTGGTAAGGCGTATGCCTTGCAAGCAAAAGGTCCCAGGTTCGGGACGAGCATTGCCAAAATAATAGCGACTTATAAATGATCTGTGTGTGTGCAGCCAAAACGTCCAACGAATAATTCCCCGTGTAGAGAGGAAGTGCACGTTAAATGTTCCTCAAAGTTCCTACCCTGCGTACGATGTCGCTACTAAAAGTTGTGTTGGGTGATTACTCAGGTGACGGCTTGACTGTGGTTCCAAACTATGTCGCACATCGCCAAAAGCCCTCATTTAGCTCTGTGGCGGTCAGCACAAATATCCAATACTAGCCTTCGCGGCCGAGTAATTACTTTGTCGCAGACGGTTCAGTATTGGGCTCGCATGCAAGAGGTGCAGAGATCAAAACCGGGTCGCTCCGTAACTCTTCAGCTCTAATGCGTCAGAAAATTCAACTCAACCAAATAATACCCAAAACCACAACATGCTTGACTATTCTGTAGTATGAGAGTGAAGAAAAACAACGTAATTATTAGCGCTAATAATTAATTAGCGCTAATTCTGTTTGCGGTATTAAATCATCATATGATCAAATACCACAACAGTCCCCAACACCCAGCAATGATTTTAGATTATTTGACTCATTTTCTTTTGGGTTTTTTATGCATTTGTTGTGCAAGTCTATATTGATTGACAAAACAACGACGATTTAAACTTAGTTAAGTTAGTTTGAAATATCGTCGGACTAGAGCTACACGAGGGCTATTGGCGACGGGCATAATAATTTAGAACAACAGTCAAGTGACGAGCCGGCACCTGAGTAGGCACCAAACGCAATCGTTAAGGGCGACATCGTACGCAGCGTCGGACAGGATTCGTCGGACATTTTTGGCTGCACGGGCCGTTTATAGGTCGGCAGTTATTTTGGCGATGCCCGGACCTGAACATGGGACCTTTCGCATGCAAGGCGAACACCTTAATCAACTGGGATCCCCAGCCCCATTGATTGACAAAGTGAAGACGATTTAAACTCAGTAGTAAGCGTCACAACATACATCCATTTTTGGAAATAATACAAAGCGTGAGGACTTGTACGAATGCACCCTTGGCACACCCGTACGTACCCTTGGAACGTACTTTCATACAACAATTAAACTGCTGATACATGAAACCCATCTTAAAAGATCATGCGTGTTGTGTAAACCACAATTGAAGTACAATATCATCAAACGAAGTCCATCCGAATTCGATTCGAACCATTTCAAAAGAGTGATAAGTTGCCACATGCCTGCGTAATAAAAATGATCAGTCGGCTTTATGACGTCAAAATATTACGAAATAAACTGATTAAGGATTCGGACTTGGGAAAAAAAACCTAGATATTCAATGCATCCTCGAACTTCGGTATTGTAACTGGTAAAATCCAGCTATTTTCACTTTCGTGTGATAATCAGTAACAAAGCGCGGGAAAGACCCTGATATTATTTAATAATTGTTTCTTTTTATAATGGTACAATTCCATTGTTTATTTTGTGATACAATTTTCTACTTCCTTGTTAATATTTTTATACTTTCACTTTATCATTTCGCTATTATTTCATATATACGTTTATTTTTATTTTTAATTCAATAATTTTTTTTAATTCAATGAGGTTTAAATAATAGTGTTACACATTTAAAAAGAATTAAACACAATAACACAGTAGTTCCATTATAAAAAAATTACAAAAAAGTAAGAAACAATGATATAATTTCCCCAAAATTTATTGAAATAAAACTATTAATAACTCAAATAAAAATCCAAAAAGCTAAATGAACAATACTTTATTTAAATTTTTTAAGTAAGAAATACATTTTTATTTTAGTTAAGGTATAAAAAAGTTCAATAAAAATGATACTTAAGAGTTTATAAAAAAATAGTTTAAAATACAAACAGTCACAAATGTTGATAATGAAATAAACTATTAAGTTTCTATACAATACAATTTTGAAAAATTAAAACAATTCTGAAAATCATCATAATAAATATCCACACAAATCAACGGTTTATCAACATTAAGGTAGGAACATCAATATATTTCTAAACTACTAATGCTATTTACCAAACGTGGTATTAAACGTCCAGAACTTTTTTCTTTTGGCCGTTTAGACTCATCTACTTTCATTTTATCCAAAGATAAAATTTGATCCCTCTTAGAGTCCAAAACTTCTATCCATCTAGCTACAAATGAAAAAATATTAATATAGAAACTGATGTATAATGATATAAAAAATGAATTTTAGTTTAGTGCTAACTTTGTCTTTATAACTGTTACGAATACATTTTTTTTTTCAGAAGAAAGTATACAATTTCCAGGTTTGGTTGTTTTATATGATATAATTCAAAATCGAAATAAAACTAGGGGTGTGTAACAATGAACGACTTTCAATTACTGCTCAATAAATAAATATTAGAAAGTAATTATATACCTTATAAGGTAATTTCAATAACTTAAAAACCTAAAAAGTTCTATGGTATCCACCTCTTGCGCATGCGTAATTTTCTCGGAAGCCATATTATGACGTCCGACAGGTACTGGGAACTCGTGTACCAAATTTGAAGTCTATAGCTCTTTTAGTTCAAACGTTAGGGTGGTTTCATACAGACAGACACCTCCCAAAGAATAATCAGCACCCTCCAAAGTATGTAGAAAACACAAAATATCCATTTTCGACCCCATCCCAATACTTTCATTGTCATACTTTTCATATTAGTTAATTGAAAGTTAAAACACGAATCCAAGATTAATTGCAGTTGTAAAAAGAGACGTTTGTATGAGAAAACTAAAATTATGAAAAAGATAAATATTCTTCAAGGTTGTTTTCGATTTCTTTTGAAATTCTATTAAATCAAATAAAATTACTCATCTATAAATTTTTTACATAACTAATTGAAAACGTCAATCACATCTGTATTTATCATTTTTTTCAACGAAATATCGCTTCCTTTTCAAAGTACTATCAATGAGCTCTAATTATACTAAGAAAGAATCAATTATGAAGGATACCCTAGTCGAGATTTTTTTAAAAAGAAAATGCTTCAACGTTTGTGTTTGTATTTGATCCATGTATCAAAAAAATATCATGATATTTCTCACTAAGAAATAAATTATTTATTTTAGATTTGATATGACGGTTTAAAATATCATTCAAACTAGTTTTCCTTATCGACAGAATAAAATAATATAATTTCAATTTGAAGAATATATTTTACATTTAAAAAAAATAATCATTTAAAAAAATAACTTTTCTTTTTGGAAATAAGCAATCATAACAAACCATCCGTTTAACTTTCCTCAAACAAATAAAAGTGAATAAAAAATGCACATGACTCGCCCTTACCTAATAACAAGAATGCTCTAAATACCAAACTACTTAAACAATAAAAAGTAAACAGTAACTTACTTCAAATGTGAGACCCGATTTAATCAGTGTTTATTATTTTTTCTTAGACTACACTCTTAAAACAAACGAGTGGTTTTAACTCAGTCTGAGTTAATTTCTACTCCTTTCCGTGACGAAAATGCACTTCTCCTATAGGAGTGAATTTCACTCTTTTTCTGAGTGGGTAAAAGAAATAAAAGAAAACAATCTGCGTCCTACCCTCTTGAAACGAGCGGTTGTAACTCAGTCTGAGTTAATTTTCACTTCTTTCCGGTGCCGAAAATGCACTTCTCCTAAAGGAGTGAATTTCACTCTTTTGTTTTAAGAGTGTAGGATATTAATGTAACTTTCACAAAATCAGTTAAGATCAACTCACCTGTCATTTCCTGGATAGGAATAGTACCTCCGTACTCCTTTGGCAACATACTGGCAGGAAAGTATTCGTGTAAAGATGCAATATCTGGGTGAAGCATAATCTGGAAAGTGCAATTCAAAGTACTTCAACTCGAATATTAGGTTTCATTTAATAAGTAAAATACACACTTGAAAGTAACAAAAAAGTTCTAAAAAAACTAAAATAGCCTATTTTGTTGTTACTTAAATACTTACTAATATTCTTATCGGGAAAAAGTAGGTTTGTAACAGTAACCTGTCAACTAAACTACTTCTACACAAGATACAGGGTGTCCAGAAAAGGACTCCCTGTTTTAAAAAATTAATAAAAAGAAATGGATAGAGATATTAACACAATTCTTTCATAAAACGAATGAGTCATGTCTGGAATTTGATATGGAACACTTTATTATGTTAGTTATGTTTATAACGTTATTATACTTTATTATGTTCAATTTAACCGACAGATGGCGCGGCAATACCGTGTGTTGGCTGTATGAAAGAACTAGGCATGCGTATATACCGAAAAGAAGGACACATGTTCAGAAATGTTCAGTAGCTTTCAGTTCAGGGAAAGCAGCAATAGTTATTGCGTGGATTCCAACACATGGTATTGCAGCGCTATCTGTCGGTTAAATTGAACATAATGAGGTTTAATAACATATAATAACGTAATAAACATAACTAACATAATAACGTGTTCCATATCAAATTCCAGACATGACTCATTCGTTTTCTGCAAGAATTGTGTTAATATCTCTATCCATTTCTTTTTTATTAATTTTTGAAAACAGGGGTCCTTTTCTGGACACCCTGTATATACAAATTAAAAAAAAATCACCAAACACCGAATCCAGTCGAAATTTAAGCTTTTAAAAACCGAAAGCAACTATTTCCATTAATTTTCTTTTGCTAATTAAATTAATATTATTTATCGTGTGCTTAATTTATTTGCAGTTCGAAGAATATTTAAATAATTTTAATAACCAAACATGAAATTATTCCAAACTGCATTAAAAGATAAGAAATGTAAATTAAAATTAACCACATTTTTATGATAAAAATATAATGCCTTTCCGCTTTCATAGTAAACAAATGATAAACAATCCAAGAACACCTACATTTTATGACGTCATTCCACAGTGTTGATGACAAAAATAAATTTTACTTGAAATACTTTTTTTTAAATAAAAAAGTTTCTCATACTATTGTTGTTTTCGTTACAGTGATTTAAATGGGTAGAAATTACATTTCAATGCTAATTCAAAGGGTAATTCGCCAACAGACATCAAACAGATATCCGTTTGGGTGTACAAACAGACAGACAAAAAGTATGAAAGATGGGTCTCTGAGGTCATATCTTTCTAACAAAAAAATAATAAGATCCGATAGATAGAACCTATTTTGGAAGAGGGGTACGGACGGACGGACTGACAGATGGACATTGCCAACATGTCTATTTCTACTTTTTCATTTTTAAAAAATATTTTGAATTAAAAAAAAGAAAAGTAGGCTAAAAATTATACTTAATAAGAGTTTAAGTTAAACTTGAACTAAGTAAAGTAAAATTAGTAGTTTGCAGTAAGTAATTTAAGGCTTAATACTGGATAAATGTTAAAAAATAGACGATTAAAACAACATTTCAAAAACACCTTGATGTTACACCTAAACAATGAATAAAATGATTGAATAAACTTTTTAATTATCAATTATAATAAAAATGAAACGCTGTGCGCAGTGTTGGGCATTAATCAATTTATTTTTCAATTATCTTGTTAATTGATTAAAAAAGTATTGTAATTAAATTAATAACAATTAAATTAATCGCAATTGAACTTTAAATTGTACCTTGCAATTAAATTAATTTGATTAACGTATGTCAATTGTTACCCACAATTAAAATAATTGCAATTAACTTTTTTAGTTGTTTTATGAAACAATTAAAACTAACAATTAACTTTATGTAATAAAACGAAATGAGTAATCTGAGATCTGAAAACTACACCCTTTCGCTCGAGAACGATCATTTTTTTCTTTCGCGTTGCCAATCTGCTGATTTAACTTTTAAAAAATTAACTAAATCAACCATTAAAAAACTTTTTTTAAAAGTATCTGCTAATCTTCTGGGCCGCATAAATTCATTAGACTATCGATAAAATAACTGTATAAAACAGAATTTTTGGTATTTCGTCATTTAATTAGAACAGTTGCGATAAGCTGCCAGAAGTAGCAACCTTTCACTCCGAAATAGCTATTCATCTTTGTTCCTTTCCCAACTTCCTTTACGGCTATTTGATTTAATGGTCTATTATGTTAACGTCGCTGCAGAAAGCTCGCCATATAGTAACTAAGTTCATGCAGAAAACTCATTTAGTCATTAATGAATTTATGTTGAGCATAAAAAATTGTAAAGATTTTACATTGAAATATTTTTTGTAAAAGCAAAAAAAAAAAGATTTCTTCAATAAATCAATAACAACTTTACTTACTCGTTCTTGAAGCTTTTGACTGAGGAAAGTCTTTAGAAACTGAAATAAAGTTGCTAAGTATTTCGGCACGTTCATCCAATGTAATTTCTTGTGTCTCAGAGGAATAGCTTTCTAAAACAAAATATTTAGAATCTGTTATTGAAATCTTAAATACAGCATTGCCCCGCACCCACCAGCATGCCGCGAAATTACAAAAGCAAAATTAATTAAGAATTTACCGAATTTTATACTGTTTCCACATTGGAAAGCTTGCTTCAATGTTTTTGAGTACTGCGCATGTGCGACACTGATCATATAATCATATACCTCATGGAGTCAGTGAAAACATTGCATGCCTTTCACCTTTAGTTCGACGTATGGTGGTCTACCTCAATAACGCATGGTTCTAATATGTATAGCAAATCAGTTAATTCATTTTGTCTTGCACTGGTAAAGTGTTTGGTTTGAATCCTATTTAATGGAATAATAATTTCCAGTGGGGGTGTTATTTTAATATTAAAAAAGAAAAAAATAATTAATCGCTGTGATATAATAAAACACCTTACTTCGTTTTTTTATTTATTATTAGGGGTATACCGCTTTTCGCCGTACCAAACGCAAATTATTGTCTTCTTTCCAAAGCGATTTCTCTTTAGAGTCGATGTTGAGGGTTGGCCTGGATCAACCCACGATTTTTTTCGTACAGGATTGTCAAAATATATCCATTTTTTTTGTCACCTGTGACAATTAGATGATTTCTGAAATCTTTACCCAAGTTATTGTTGGGTTTTCATCCAAAATTATTTGCAATTCTTCATCTTCAAATTTTTTTGGTGGTCTTCCCTTATGTCTGCCACATCAAAATAAATCGCCATTTTTAAATCTACCAAACCATCGTTTACAAGTTGATTCAGATCTACCATTGTCTCCATAAGCTTTCTAAAGAATTCGAAAAGTTTCAGCAGCAGTTTTTTTCAAGATAAAGCAATGGATTGAAATTTTCTGCAAATGACTCTTTTGTTTGCACTATACACATCTCCAAAGCCCAAAATCACTATGATAAAAACACAGCAGTAATTAATGGCACCTGCCTGGTGAAAGGTTAAGAGTAGTCTGATAAAATACTAGTACAGCGATTCCACACATTTATTAACCCAGGTGCAGTGCCCTCTGTTCATTCAAATTCATTTCATAGGTATATACCCCTAATATATGATAATTTTTATTTGTTCAATTTAAAAATTACGAGGCAAAAAAGCTATTATTACCTCTGTGTCTACTACATTAGACAATGTGATAATTAAGCGGTGTAGCTGATGTTCACTATTATATTTTCTTTTTTATCTGAGCTGTGGCTGAAACACAACGGTTGTTAAAGTTAGTTAAGTCATTCGTGAAAGTACCTTTATTTCTAAAATTAACGGAAAGATGAAAGAACTGCTCTAAAATTGTAACGCGTATAAACGTCTGTGATGCACGCATTTCGATTAGAAACACGAGGTATATTTTATAAAGTACTTGTCGGACAGAGCCTGAATAAAAGCTTCCTATTTTTACGTTATAAACGTAGTGTAGAAGCTAAAACTTGAAAGGGCCTATCACACAAGCAAAAATTCTTCTAAATTTAATCATATCTTCAACGCAAACCTCAAAAGTTGGAAATAATCTGCTGTCTGCTATGGAAGTTGAGGTTTTCGTCACATCGAAGAGATATACGTCATTCTTAAGATGTCGGCTCTTATGCTGCTCCCTTTCTTTCCCTAATCGTCATGGGTTGATTCATGAAAAAACATAAATTTGCTTGCCAAACATGAGGATGAAGTTATATTTATGACTGCCCGAAAATAGAATTTGCGAGCAACCGTTCATTCAACACTGGCAACCCTATGCCCAACTTCGCGAGATTAACATTGAGATAAAAAAAAAATTGAAGATCGAGTTGCGTTGAGGGTTGGGGGGTTGAATGAATAAGCATCCATGCGATATACCCTTTATGCACATACCTCACCACTATTAACCATTTTTTGCAGGTCCCGGAGCCCCGTCAGCAGAGCATGACTTATATGGTAGCCCTCCTGGGTGAAGATATAACTGATTCCTCTCTTTTGATTCAGCTCGCATTCCATAAGGACTTCAAATGCCAACAGGAAAGATTTGAAGATGTCGGATTGCTTGTGTCTTGTAGAATCTAGTGCCCCTTTGAAAAAGACAATGATTATTAATGTTAGGATCATTAAGCCCTTAAGGACCACATGACCGAATTGATCCGGCAATACGTCTTTTTATGGGGTGTAGGATAGTTCTGAGTAATGTCCAAAAATTTTACTAACAACTAAAAATTAATGGATGAATCTATTTGGGGTTTTCCGTTATGGACATGTCTACCCCTTAAAGTGTTAAAAAAAATAGACAAAATATTTTATTTACTAAAAAAAATACTATTTTAGAGTTAACCAACGGTATATTGAATGTGTGAAAAGTTATCCAAGTAAGAACACGCACATCTTTTTTAAAGTTCATTGCTTTAGGTTAGTGATAAAACTAACTTTGTCTTTCCTAGAAACTTATACTTAATAACCTTAGAGTTCCTTTTTAGCAGCTATTGTTTATTTTTTATGACTATTTTTTAACTGACTTATTTCTACTAAGCAGTCCAAACATTTCATAAAAATATCAGCAATGTATTAATGAAAAATTAATATAAGAATAGTTTGAAGACGAATCTCAAACGCAGTACCTTTTAAAGTAAAATATATTAATATTGTGACCAGTAAAGCCATTTTAAGAACATTTTATTGACCTGATTACAATAACCATCGAAAGCCAAGTACAACTTATGTAAACAGCATAGAATATAATATTTCCTAAAATCAAAGGATAAAAAAATTCACATTTCATAAAACTTTGGTAAATTTATTCCTTTAGGAATTGAGTTACCTGCAATGCAAAATAACACGACTCTTCCGTGTTTATCTCTTTCTGGCAAGGGGAATACATATCTAAAAAAATAAAATTAAACTTAAAGTAGCCTTAACGAAAGCATTATTTTGTTTTATAAAGTAAGTATAATATATCACTTCAAAATACAAGGAAATACTTATGTTTACTAGGGTCAGGTGGGGTAAAATAAGTCACGGGATAAAATAGGTCAGTTTAAAAACAAAATTCGTTAAAAACAAATGAGATAATTCTTTCTTCTTCTGATGCCAGTTTTATATTTTATTGATACTGTTCATCATTTTATATGCAAAACTAACTGTAAATTCTACTGTGCAGTTACAGTTTTTTGCAATTATATGTTTTCTTTGGGAAACTTTAAATTCTGGCTGCAGAAAACTTTTGTTTTAAGGTAAGTTAGAAGTACTTGTATATTAAATTTTTATCTTATTGTGTACAGATGCTGGTCAAGAATAAATTCAGAAAGTTTCAAAGTAAAAAGAAGAAATAACAAAATTTTTGGAGCAAAAAATCTGAGTGGAGTAAAATAGGTCATATTTTAATATATGTTTGGCTAAGCACACATTATACAACTAACATATTTTTTTAATCACTTTTTGATAACTACTTATCTTATAAATTGCTTTTAGTATTGTTTTGTCACTCTTTTACTCATAAATGACTGAAAATTTGAAATTTATTGTCCCCTTCATTATATTGAAAACCGCTTTCGATATATTCAATCCAAAAACAGTGTTGGTGGATTCAAAAGAAGTGGGATATTTCTTCGAAAGATATTGTATGAAAACAAATGCTTAAAAACCATGTTCCATGCACAATTTCAACAGTTGAATCAATGGAAATCACCATCAATTAAAAAAAACCAAGCTTTTGCAGCAGCGTCATCTACGTCGGAAACTACAACACTTCAGACAGTTTGAGCTACCCTTTAAGATGAGTCGAGTATAGGTTCTCCTTTAAATCACATCATATCTGCAATTGTAGATACACTTTTTCAAGCTAGCAGTTGCTTGCAAGGAAGCCGTGTAGAATGCAAAAAAAAAAAGAAAAAATTATGCAGCAAGAAATGGGAGACATTTTAACTACACTCTTTAAACAAACGAGCGGTTTTAACTCAGTCTGAGTTAATTTCCACTCCTTTCCGTGCCGAAAATGCACTTCTCCTATAGGAGTGAATTTCACTCTTTTTCGGAGTGGGTAAAAGAAATAAAAGAAAACAATATGCGTCCTGCACTCTTAAAACGAGCGGTTTTAACTCAGTCTGAGTTAATTTCCACTCCTTTCCGGTGCCGAAAATGCACTTCTCTTATAGGAGTGAATTTCACTCTTTTGTTTTAAGAGTGTACTTCAATTTCTTTAAATATACTACATATCAAAAATGTAAGAATAGAAAAGAAATCTGCAAAAAATGTCTGTAGGGAAACAGAGAAGAAATGAAACCATTACACGTGAAAACACGACATTGAGCTAAGATAGTTTTGACAATTTCCATTCACTGCAAATAAGAAAGTGGGTCCAGGTCGAATTTTTGGGGATAAAACCAAGAAGTTATTTCTCGGTATTCTTTCACAAATTGAAGATGACTTATACACAGCTATATTTTCAAGAGAAAAAGAAATTTCATTTTCTTTTAAAGAGATGATGTTTCGGATGGAGATGATCTTCAAATTATAAAAGTCGTTCCCGACCCAGAATTTATCCTCAAGGGACTGTATTAGTTCTTGTGAAGATTTATATCATCTTACCTGATTGCTTTCTAAACTATGTTAAAAAGAAATTATAAAAATTGAGTAATGACTTATTTTACCCCACTACTGACCTATTTTACCCCACCCCATGGGGTAAAATGGGGTGGGGTAAGTCATTGACAGCACTTTTTCTAACACATTTATTAATAATTTGTTTATTCCATTAAATTTCACTTTAAATGTTATAAAAAATGTTCATTTGCATATCCTAAATATTTTTTTGCACTGGTAAAATTAATATTTTTATTGCTCTGAAGGTGTGAATGCAAAATTTGCTGTTTTTTGACATATTTTACCCCACCTGACCCTATTTAAATTTTAAAATAATCGCCGTCATTTTTAAAGAAAAAACATTATTGATGTAATCCTTCTAGCTTCTGATTGATCGGTTTCATATCAGCAAATAACAATTTTAATGGTAAAAATGCTAAAAAAAATTAGGTCACCTATTTCAATGGTTATTTTAAAAACAAGTGTGTTGTAAAGAGTTTAGACAGTTTTACAAGAATGAAGGATGTTCCTACATTATGCCTCATTAACTTTCTGAATTTGACCTTTGCAGATTTGTAATTTCTTTAAATTACTAACTCACTTCCACATGACTATAAAAACATACAATTTTGATCCAATTTTTTCTCACAAATAACAAGAAATCAAAAATTCTAGTAGAAATGTCTACTACTGAAGCCCGGATATTGATAAAAGAAATTTTTATTCTGAAATGAAATTCATTTTAAGCAAGAAAAATGTAAACGGAAATTGCAGCATCGTTTATGATCAAACAAAGCAAATTTCGTTTTGATGTCCAATCTTGTGGGCTTCAAAATTTATTGATTGCACGGTCCGTGTTTACGCAGACACATTTTTCTACAATTTATCGGTTAGTTTGTATATTAACTCGCCAAACAACTAATCAGTATTTGTAAAAGTTGTTCCCGTCTGCTCTTACATGGACCGTAATGAAACTCAACTGTTATACATAAATCATTTTTATCTTCATGAACCAGTTTCGAATGAAATTTAAAATATGTCATGCTTTTAAATTCTGACAGAATAAGACTATTTAAATGTGTCTAATAATGATAAAGTATCTTATAATTTTCAAATGAAATCTCTACCTCTCTCTAGAGTGTATGATTCTATAAAATAACAAAAAGGTTGCATATTTCTCCAACTGAACAAAAATAATTACGATAATTTACCCATGTCAAATTAATAAAACCTATTTTGAACCTAATCCCACGTTGAAAGTGTTACAAAAGAAAGTAAGTACATATTTTTAAAAAATAGAATAATGTGCTGCCATTTCAGACTTTTTACCGCTTTTTTTAGCAACTTTCATGCTTTAAATTATTATGGTGCTTAATAATTATATAATTTATATAACTTTTGATTTTCTTTTTAATGAAATACATCAAAAGCGTAATATGAATAATTTTTTATTTTATACCTACCCCCTTGATATGAGATCTCTGAGACTTGGTTTGCGAATGTCCAATTTCTGATATGTCATTGGGTATTTCGTTTTTACTGTTAAATATTTGTCTAACACTTGTTGGGCCAACTCCAATTTATATTTTCTCATCCTCAAAAACCTCAGCAAGAAGTTGTTATCTATTAGAAAAAATCAAAATTTTAATTAAATCAAAAAATTTCAAATTGAAAATTTTTAATGTACGAGTATTACCTGCATTTTTGTAATGTAAGCTTAAATGAAGTGACTTTGTCTAATAAAAAATAAAAGAGAACATAGTAAAAAATAACTCTTCGCATTGAAATTTCAAAATTCGGAGTCAAAATCTACTTTATTTTATTGAAATAAGATTACTAGTAATCTACTCTCATATTGCTGTAATCTCATAAAATAATATAAGATTTTTTGGCGACAAATTTAGAAATGTCTTAGAGACCCAAAAACTAAGAATAATATACTATTTAATAGTTTTAAAGCTGATAAATAGAGTTCAGAATTTAAATAAAAAACTTTTGTTTTAAAACCCTCCTCCAGATTATTAGAATATTCCGAATATTTGAACATTTTCTAGGTAAAATGCTCGATATATTTAAGATTATGCAATGTAGACGCCCCAAAATATTAACCTTTATATTTTTAATATGCTATTAAACAACATATTGTTCACAAATGACATATAAACGAATAAGTACTTTATAAAAAAAATTAAACAAAATCACAATATTAGAATAATAAAAACACCAATTCAAAAAATTAGAATATTTTTTTAATGATCGTGATGGGTCCACTTTAGAGTCGAAATTCAGCATAAATTATGACGTAGTGGAAGTAGTGATTTTCTTGGTTTGCAAATAAAATTTAGTTAGCAGTGCTTTAAAATGGGTAGAAAGAAATATATACGAAAATTTTCTTACTAAAATGTCATTCTGAAATTACTGGAAGAGGGGCTTACCCAGCAAAGGATGGCTAAAAAGGTGAATTGTACTAAAGGAACTGTGAGTAAAGTTCTTCAAGCTTATTATAAAACATGAAATTTAAAAATAATCGTGAAAACTGCGGTTCCAAAAGAACAACTTCGAAGAGACAGGACAGATCTCTGAGAAGGATTAGTACGACATAGCAGTTTAGGACCATGAATTTCATAAACAAGAAGTGGTGAGAATCAGGAGTGGATGCCTCAGTGAGTTCTACACGGCGAAGAATACATGAATTTGGTTTTCGAAATGTGTTCCAAAGAAGAAACCGTTTCTTAGTGCCAAGCAAAAAAGGAGACGTTTGATGTGGTGTAGATAGAGGTTGTCTTGGGGCACCCAGAAGTGGAATAAAGTACTCTTTAGTGATGAGTCGGTATTTTGCGTTTCTGTCGGTCCTCAGAATAACCGTGTTTGGCGCTTTCTCAAGAAACTTTTCACGCAAACTGCTTGAAACCTACAGTTAAGTTCAGTACCTCAATAATGGTTTGGGGTTGTTTAAGTGCTTATGGGCTAGGAACTCTGTATATTGAAAGGTATTGTCAATTCTGATGCATACAAGGCAGTTCTTGATAATTATATGATTCCAGCATCTAAAGATCTATTTGAAGGTGACTTTATTTTCCAACAAGATTCTGCATCATGTCACACATCGAAAACTACCATGTTTGGCTTAAGAACAATGAACTCCAAGTGCTTCCTTGGCCGGCCAATTCACCGGATTTGAACCTCATAGAGAATATTTGGGGTTTAATGAAGAAAAAAACTTTAAATATTGTCCCCAAAGTACAAAAACGAACTTATAAACATCGTGGAATTTGTTTGGGATAATGTCAGCAAAGAACAGTGCAAAAATTTAGTGGAAAGTATGCCGGATCGTCTGTGGAATGTAATTAAAGCTAATGGCGGTATAACTAAATACTGAATATTCTCACAGGTACTCGTTTGAATAGTTTATATTATTTGTTTACACATTATTCTAATTTTGCGGAAAATGATTGAATGTATTCTATTTTATTTTATTTGCAATTCGTTATAAGATTTTTTTTTAAAAACCATTCTAGTTATTTTAGGTTATATTCATCAACAAATCATATGGAATGTGACGTGACAAAAAGAATTTGTCAATCTTTAATTTTCTGTTTAATAAATACAAAATTTAAAGCACTTGAAACATGTTTTCTCATTATTCTAATATTCTGGAGGTGGTTGTAATATACACTATTATTTTTGATTTATGAAGCAAACTACTTTTATGGTTGGAAGCACTTAGTTTCCATTCATACAGATTTTGTAACATTTTGCTGTTTTGGAATGAATAAATCGGCCTTAGATATGGGCTAAATTTAGACTCTCTGTTATAAAATTTGCGTATTAATTGCGTTCTTTCAGTGGCTTATGAATGGCGTTACTATAGACTGCTCTAATCATCGATTATTTATGTTAAAGTCGATCAGTATTTAAGAGCGTTATTTTTTTAATTTTTGGTATCGAACCAAGCGTCATTTAAATACACAAACACTTCTGGTTATCTTTTCCAATTTATAATATTCTTATTTTTATCGATTACACACGTGCAAAGGTTTTGGAAGATTCGAAGTATACTTAATCTTTCATTAAACTAAGATCAAAGTATGTTTAAATGACTTAAGATCATAGCAGATTTCTATTTGAACTGAAAAGGGAATTTGACAGTTTTTCATATGTCTTTTTGGTAAGATTAATGTAACGTAGTATTTTTTAAAGACTTATTCTAAAGAAAGATGTTCGTTGAAATAAAAACCATTTATAAGAAATTTTCTTAACTCCAATACTCTAAGGCTTACTTTCGAGTAAGAGCCTATAGACCAGGCTAGAAAAGCTGTTGCTGCAACTGTTTACTGTAGAGTGGACGACGTACGCCTTGGTCGTTGATGATCGAATTGAGAGGACGTACGCTGTCTACGTCGTGGACAGTAAAGGGGTTAATGCACTTTCAATATGGCAAAAGTAATTAGTCGTTGTTTTATTTTGGAAAAAATGTTTTCGTGAGAAAAATATGGGATATTTTTTCTCCACAATTATTTATATAAACACTTCCAATTCGAGTGAAAAATCAGTGTTTAAAAACACATTCATCAATTATTATTTTAAAGTTTACAAACAATAAGTCACGGAATTAAATAGCACCATTTTAGTTATAGGTCATTTCCAGCTAATATCACATCACGTGCTGTTTTGTGAAAGTGGTTTGAAAGAATCAAAATTTTACCAAGTCGACAATTGACGAAATGAGGTTGACTCGCAGCCCACTCCCGGAGTTCAAGCACAGAGCGACGCTTTAGTTCTTCGGTCTCATTTAGGTCATCTTCAACATCATCCTGTTCCTCTAGTGCATCAAAGAATTCGTCTTTGCCATTCATGGCGCCAGCTGGAAGAAATAGCTTACATATATTATAATACACTACTCAAAACAATTAGAGGAACGTATGGTTTAAACCCTTCCACCCCCAATTATTCTATTTGGAATCATCAGCTTGCGATTTTTTTCTCACTCACACACACACACAGTTAGCTCGCACTTATTTATCGTTAGATGGAAGAATCATGTCTTTTGAAGAATTAAATAATGTTTGTTTTAATTAAATAAAAATATGAAAAACATGGTATAACAAAATTCACTCTGAAACAATTTTATGAAATAAATTGACCCTAAATTCTACATACTTGCATTTTTAAATGTTAAAAACAGGTTTTAACTATTTTTAACAAATAAGTTTTGAAAAAAAATATTGTTATAATTTATTCAAAAGTTATGATTCCAATTTCCCCCCTTAAATTTTAGTTAAAAAATTTAGATTTTTTTCCCTGTTTTTTACCATTTCATTCTAGATGCATAATGAATCTATTTCACAAATTTCAGATTTTTATAATAAAAAAGAAGTTGGGACTGAAATTTTTAACAAAAGTACGCAAAGTGCTCCCCTAATTGTTTTGAGCAGTGTATTATGGACACTTGGACAGTCTCATATGTTCGAGTGGACATCTGAAGGAAGATATTTTGGAAATTAAAAGGAAATTAAACTACGAATTAATCTAAATCTATAATGACGATATTGTTATTTTGGTTCTTACTACTCGAATCAGTATTTTATATATATTATAATATTATGCCCAGCCTCATATGTGCGCGATGACATCTGGAGGAAAGACATTGTGGAAATTAAAAAGCAAAATATTGATGCGAAATTTCTTGTTAATCTAAATTTACAACAGTTATATTGTATATTTTCCGTTTTTTAACTACTTAAGAGAATCAATATATTACAAATATTATTGTAATATTATGCCCAGCCTGATATGTCCGGGATGGCATCTGAAGGGAAGACATTTTGGAAGTTAAAAAGCAAAATATTGAGATGTGCATCAAATTCCTAATTAATCTAAATTTATTTTGGTGATATTGCTTCTTCGTTTTCTTAATACTTTAGAATGTCACGGTTTACCAATCTAGAATTATATAAATAACCATTTTAAGTAGAATTAAAAATAATGTAATTTTTTTATCCGAAAAAAAAATTAGACAAATTTTTAAATTGCACGTTTTCAATGTGACAATTTACAATTTTGTCTAGGGCTGTATAAAAGCCAGAGAAAGCCCGGATTTTACCATATTTACCTAATTTTATGTGTTTTACATATAAATACAGACTACAAATCGGAATAGACTACACAATAACAAATCCGTGAGAGGATCAACTCTCTTCCAAATCATCTGGAGTTTTAACTAATAATATCTAGCAAGTTATTCAGATATTTTATTGATTGAAATTTACCTTACCTTTTGTAGTTCTCAGAGTGCTGGAACTGGAATGGATGCAGCCGAATGCTTCAATGACACCACAATGCACAATCCTGTCCCTAAAAAGTCCTGTGTCCTAAATAGGGAAGAAAAGGCATATTCATCAATCTTGAAAGACCTAAGTAAACAAAATGCTTTACTTGTTTTGGAGGAATTTAAGGTGTTTTTATATTTGAATTGTTGCGTAAACTAATTGGATATCAAAGTTGATGTATCACCCTCTTCCCTCAATTCATTTAAAAATAGTCAAACCCCAAGCTAAAAACTGTTCTAATCAATTTCAATGCCCTCAATATGTCCAAAGAATAAATAAAAAAGTCCTGAATGTGGTCTAAAAGGACAAAGTTCCTGGAGTGGATATTGTATTTTTAGTGTGTTGAAATTTAATAAGACCACAAAAACCTCATTACCCATCATTTTCCGTGATTCCAAAAACAAGGTTGAAAAAAATAAATTGTTTTTGCTATTTTCAAAAGAACTCTATGCATTTCACCACAAATTTTGTAGCGATTATAGAGAAATATATATTCATTAATTATGTATTTTATAATTCTATTACAATCATTAAACACGAAAAAAATGATAATCTTGTATTTTGTAGCATTATAAATGTCGAAAATATCACTGCTACAAAAGAGTCACATTTGACAAAACCATGAGGTTGCAGAAAACAAATTGCGAAATTTAAAAACAGCTTTGCAAAAACTTTCTTGATGGCCGGGTAATCACTCATATTTAAAATCACAAAAACATCTTATAGCAATTGAGTTAATTAAAACTCTAAAGTGAAAACGATATTCAGGTAGTTTATTTACCTGAATATTAGTTAAAAGCTTTCTCTACCCCCCCTCCACACACCACACACAGACAACTATTCTTTTGGTGCCTTCCTACATGACAAACAATGGAACAATTAATATTGCAATATAAATAATAACTACATACCTAATAACTGAAAATTAATGATAGCCCTTGTGTAGCATTAGTGCAACTTTATTTCAACCAACACTAAACTGAGAATTAAGTAACAGAAATAGTTTCATTATCCTGAGTAATCAAATAAAAAATGAAATTAAGGTCATTTTAATGTTTTTAAGCGAGACCATTCATAAAATAGTTTTAAAAGCTATATTTTATTATATTTCTCCTGTTTTATCGGGACTTTGTAGAACGGTAACAGAAAAGCTGGGCGTTATGGCGGGACATTCTATCCGCGGGACAGCGAGACAAAAAGCTGGACTGTCATATCAAAAACGGGACTTCTGGTCACATTAGGCAGACAATCCTTTACAACTGAAGCAAAAAACAATAATGAGTCATACAGTAAAGAATCCATATATATTACCTCATTAACGACGGCTTTGTGATTACCATTAACATCTTCATTTCTAAATAAAACCGTTAACTTTAAGTTTTTAAAATTCATATTTTTGGGTTGCTTAATTTGCACTACATAAATTGTTCTGAGCTATGGTGTTCATTTGCTATATATTTTGTTTATTTAGGTAAACCTAAGCAGACAGTTAATTTTTGCTCGGCAAATTTTATTTGGCAACTGTCGTTAATGGGTTTACATTCTTTTAGAATTTAAGTGCGAGTGTAATAGTTATTACAACCCACTTAGTGAATAAATTTTGTGTTTAAAAACTCCCGATGACAAGAATTCATTATAAAACTAGAAGTTCTAAAATAATTAAATAGCATACTTTCCTGCTAATTTTGATTCAAATATAATTTTTAAATAAAGTTTCTCATTCCGTTGTTGATGTGGCAACAGTGATTTAAATGCTTTAAAATTAAATTCGAATGCTAATTCATTGGGAAATTCGCCGGCAAATAGTAAACAGATGTCCGTCCAGACACACAGACAGACGGACAGAAAGAATTAAAGTTGAGTTTCTGATGAAGTCATACCTTTCTAACAAAAGAGGATTTTTAAGATCCGACGAAAAGAGCTGGACGCAGTATTTAGTAATTTTTTTTCTAATGTGTATAAATCTAGTGTAGAAGCGGTTATAGGTGACAGTTACTTTTACAAACCTACTTTTTTTTCCGATAAAAATTTCAGTAAATATTTAAGTAATAAGAATGTAGGCTATTTTAGTTCTTTTAGAACTTCTTGTTTTTTTAATGTGTAAAAATCTTATGTAGAAACGGTTCTAGATGTCAGTTACTGTTACAAACCTACTTGTTAAATAAATAACATTTTCCATGCCAATGTTGATGTGATAACAGTGATTAAAAGGACTTAAAATTACATTTCAATGGGTAATTCGCCGACAGACAGTAAACAGATGTCTGTCCGTCCGGACGTACAGATAGACGGACAAAAAGTATGAAAGGTCTCGAGGTCATACCTTTCTAGTGAAAAAAAAAAGAATTTTTAAGATACGGCGAACAGAACCAATTTTGGAAGGGGAGTACGGACGGACATACATACATCGTCAGCATGTCAATACCCACTTTTTAATTTTTTTCATTATTTCGAATAAAAAAAAGTAGACCAAAGATATAATCGGAAATGCAATCACTATTTGTGGGAGCTAATTTAAATAATTAAGTTTTAATAGAAAATAATTTTTGCAACACTACAATAAAATAATAATAATAGCAACAATAAAATAAAATGAATTAATAAAAATAGATTAAAGTACATTAAATATGAATTAAATTCCGAATATTTACTGTCTTAGAGTGCGGAATTTTCTAATGAAATTAGGATTGACCTTTAACCCGGTATTTAAATGCAGCAAGCCCGTATATCACAAGTACGTCTTTGATTTGTTGCTCGGGATCAAATGTAAATATTAATTAAAAACAGGGTGAGCGTTTATAATCTATATATATTTTTTAAGTTACATAAACGTTGTATGGGAAGAAAGGTAAAAATGTCCGAAATATAAGCAAGTAAATTTCCTTACCTTGTCAGAGACAGGATTAAAATCCGAATCGCGTTTCTTGACTTTCACTGACTTTCGTTACTCAGAAAGAAAACATAAACTAATTGAACTTTCGATGTAGGTCGATTTTTTAGGTTACCTGTTTGAGCGGATTTTGGTGAATGAATATTGTGGGGTATATCAGTTAAGTTCTCGGTTCAAAGCAGAACCGGAATATTTGGCGGTTTTCTTGGTTTATGGCATAGCTTAGGTTACTTGTATACATCAAATGTATCTTTTTAGTGTTGTATAATGTTGAATGATAGATGCATATGCAACATGCATTGCTTATTTTTGATTCGTTTATTTTTATAAATATTTTGACCATTTTGCAATACATATTTTACTTGATATCAATGAATTGTACTTTATATCAATGCACATTCTCAAGGTCTTGGAGTCAAATGTAAGAATAATGCACAAGTTTGCGTAAAACACAAAAGATATCTCCTATACACTACTACTATGCAATATATTTTTCAAAATTGATATCGTAACTTTTGAAACTTACTCCAAAAATAGAGTAGGTGTGCTCCTCATGACGACACCTTTTTGTATACAAACAATTTACGAATCTTTCCACCGGTAAATATGCAAGAGTTCAGATTTTTTTTATGATAATAAATCTGTTAACGAGAATCTTTCTGGACATTGCACTGGTGCGTAATTGGTGCACTTTATTTTCAAGTGGTTTGTAAAGTATGTTTTGGCTTCAAAGTTTTGGCCTTTTCAACAATTGATATTAGTATTTAATTTTCAGGTCACTTTCTAATATTGAAACCATCTTTTTTTTCAGTTGAAATAATTTTTTTTAACACAGATTATTTTCAGTTTCCTTCTAACTTTCATGATTTACTTAGTTTGCAATGAATCAATTGAGACTTATTCTTTAAAATATATTAGGAAATGCTCATACTCATATTTAGCGATTTTGTACGCGTTCTTTCAATTATTTATTAACTATTTAAAAACAACTATTTTATGAACTTTGGACTAGGAAACCTTTCCTTAATTAGGTATATATAGTTCGTGCTTATATATATTTCGCTATTAATTAAGCGCTTTTTTATTTTTTTATTAACCCTTTTTAAAAAAAGTCAATTTTTTTATAAACCGTGATCTTAAAGGTTCAGAACTAAAAAAACTTATTTAAATTGTTACATTATACGTTTTTTTAATAAAACAAAGCACAAAAAATATTACATCATCACTGTTTCGAATATTATTAAATTTCTTCATTCAAAAACACTGCATTCTCTCAAAAGATGTTATTCAATTGCAATGTCAGAATTGAATTACCTACTATTTCAAAAGAACCCCCCAGAGTGTGAATTTAAGAGCGGATCCCAGCATGAAGTTACGGTTAAGATCGACACGTTTCCCTTTGATAAAAACCTAACCTGTGTGATATAATTAGGTCACTAACCCTGTAATGGTCTTGTAACGGTTATAACTCATTTTCAACGTCACAAAGGAGAATCAGCGCGACTAATTTGAATGAAGCACAATATGATTGCATAGGATGATGAATTGTTGGATAATTTTAATGGAGGAGTTATACTGGAAATGATTGATTTTTTAAAGGATCTAAATTTAAGATCGCAATATAATTATTTGGTATTTTTAAAAAAGTAAACTTTGAAGTAAACTTTGGTTTTTGAAGATTTTATAATTTAATTAAATTAAAACAGAATTCCCTTAAAATATCTTGAATAGTTCATATTATATGGTATTTAATTCTTTTTTTAAAAATACACTTAACCCATTAATGTCTCACTTGTGAATACCTTTAACACACCTTTTTTATTGAATAAAAACGTTAAGTTTTTTAAATTCTTTTTTCGTATAAATTAATTTGTCCTACGCAAATTGTTGAGTACCATCATGGTCTTCATTTGTCTCCTATTTTGTATGTTTAGATAAACTTGCATAAATCTTATTTACCGGATGGCACATTTTTGATAGTCGTCGTTAATGCGTTAAGATTGCATTTAACTAATTATAGTTAACCAGAAGATGATTGGAACTGCTAATGCGAATAAAAAAGCGTAGGATCATGAAACCCAAAAAAATTTAACTCATATTAGTTAAACTCTGCATTTATTAAGTAAAAGTTGAAGCTTTCATTAAGGTTCTCTACTTCTGTCACCCACTTTTACAGTCCAAACAACAAACTACAGATAAATGTTTTATGATAAATTTCGCTTCGATTTTTAGAGCAAGTAATTTTACTAAATTATTATTCTTCAAACAGTAAATTAGTTTAGCAAACGATAAAGAACAACAATTGAATTTTTGCGGAAGAAATTTAAGAGGGACTGTCAGTCCCATAGAGCTAATGCTTTAGTTTTAAAATCATAATTTTTGCAAAAGAATTGCTTTGCCATGTTATCCCATTTTCACCAGGTATGAGAATCATCACAACATCAATTTAAAACAAAATTGAAAAGAAAATAACATCCGGCTATGTAATTATGAATTGAGTAAGTTATAAAATAGTGTCGCCATCTGCTGTAATTTTTGGCATTTTAAAACTTCATAAATATATAATTAAATGACTAGATAACATTTTCGTTTCAAAATTTGTTTCATTTCGATGTTATGTTGATTCTCATACCTGGGAAAAAAGGGCTAACATGGCAAAGCAATACTTCTGCGGAAGTTGTGATTAGAAAACTAATGCATTATCTCTATGGGACTGACAATCCCTCTTAATGGAAATACTCAATTTTGACAACTAAAAGTATAAACTCGAACTAAATTCTGTGTTTTGTTTCTAAGGTTCATCAAATGTTTGTTAAAGTGGTTCTAGGTAAGAGTAACTGTTACAAACTTATATACTTTAAATAAACACATTTATTAAATGAAGGAGCGTTGAAGAGTATGTTTGCTGAGAAATTTTTAAAACTTACACTTTTTCAAATCCATTTCAATTATTCCATGTGTTGGGTTGTTAAAAGCTTTGAATAAAGTTTACCAAATATAAGAAATTAGTTTAAAATGACTTTTTTAAAAAAAATTCGGAACAGTTGATGCTTTTGAAAACGATAAAGTAAACAACTATAATAGTTTTTGTGACATATTCGATTTCCGTAGTTAAATAAGGGGTAAAAATATTATTAGAAAAAGATTAAAATAGCACAAAATTTTAATGAAGATAAGGGAAAAAATATTTTTATGAACGACGTATTCAATCCTGATTGATCCTAGCACTACGTCATTCCATAAACAAATGAACGATTGATTCTAGCTATCAAAAGCGTGAGAAGTGTCTCTGGAGCATATGATGAAATAAGTTGATTAATGGAGGAAATAATTTCAAAATAATTATTTTAATTAACGATCAACGCGCGCGCGATTACAAATGTTTTATAAAATGTTTCATTATATATGAAAAGGGAAAGGGGTAGTTTATTTTTGAAATTTTAAAACCTTACAAGATTTATATCTTATTAAAAGATATCCAATTTCTTATAGATATATGCGAATATTAGAGTCTTAGAGGAGACCCGGATGACTTGTTTTTTTTATTTAATTTTTTAAAAAATTAAGGTTTTTAGAACGTTTTTCAGTCATTATTAAACCTCGCATATCTCTTTTGTTGTAGTATTGTTTTTAATTTTGGAAAAAGTGTCAACAATTAAAGGGACACTTGATACCTTTCCATGGGAGGCTTCTTGAAGTAAAAGGCCTTAAACAATTTTTTTAAAAAATTTTAAACAAGTTTTAAAAGAAGTTATACTTTTTTTGACATAGCATTTTCCTTCTTCAAGAAATTTTAATTAAAATTTCAAGAAATTTTAAGAGAGTTTCAAAACTGTTACAAAAAAGTAGCTTGCTCCTCTAATTGAAGGGAGGCGTGATTTCTTACTCAAGAAAGACTTGATCCTTCACACAGATGCATTTAATATTAAAGTAAATTAACCTATTAAACCGATTTGTAAGTACCATTAACCCATTAACAACTACTTAGTGAATTCCATTACACTTTTCTTTCCGAATGAAAACGTAACTTTATGTTTTTATTTTTACAAAAATTCGTTGCTCGTGCAACTTAATTTGTTATCCATAAATTGTTGAGTACTGTGGTTTTCATTTATCTTATATTTTAATTAGAAAAACTTAAACAGAAAGCTTATTTTCACATGGCGAATTTTCTTGCCAATTGCCGTTAATGAAGTCGTCTTAGAATTTAAATTTATTGTCGCCTTATACGAAAAGAATGAAAAAAGGAAAACACATGAATCAAACAGTTTTTATATCTCCGAAATTAGTCATAAAATTACCTTTTCCAAATCTTATAAAAATTAATTACAAATGGTGAAAATTCTGAAGCTTGAATAGTACAATTTAAAGGAAGAAAAAATTCATGCTAGTAATATCTCAAATGAGTCCTCATATTATGTTTAATTAACGAAGCTATATATTGTAAGTCACGTGAAAAAGGGAAAACACATGAATCAAGCAGTTTTTTATATCTCCGAAATTAGTCGTGAAATTACTTTATTCAAATCTTATAAAAATCAATTACAAATGATGAAAATTCTGAAGCTTGAATAGTATTTAAAGGAAGAAGAAATTCATGCTAGTAATATCTCAAATGAGTCCTCATATTATGTTTAATTAACGTAGCTATATTGTAAGTCACGTCACTTTCCTATGATCGGTATGATATGACGTTCTAAGTAGAATATTCGAAAACTGATACGGTTGAAAGACTTTACTGGCAAACTTTCACTTGGCGGATTTGTCTGTAGTTTGGAGGTTACACTACAAATATGCGCCACATGCTTCTTGACACGTGAAATCTTTTATTCACGTGCAAGAATGCTTATGAGGGATCGTCGCATGAGCCTAAAGCTAGGGTGACCAGACTCACTGCTTTTCCCAGAATAGTTTAGTTTGTTATTTAACTGTCTAGCTAAAAAACATTGGGCCAATAGTCTCCGTTTTATTCTTTTATTTTATGGTTTTTTAAACAAAAAAAAACATAAATAAATGTTGACTTCAGAACATTTAATGACGATTTAGTAATCGGAATCGTAATCACTTAAACAAATGTGGTCAGACACCCTAAAGTATTAATTTATATCGGGCCGTAGTGAGCCTAGTGGTCAGCGTCTCGGGATCGGAAGGTCCTGCGATCGAGTCCCGGTACCACTGAAGACCTACCGAGTATATGCGGAGTACGTGCTCGTTAAATCTGTTGGGTCCGAAAGTCCTCTAAGTTCCCATTCCAAATCAATACCTCTGGGGGGACAAGCCAATTCTGGGGATCCTCTAGTTGGCCTCTGTCTCTAAAAATTAGATGGATCCACTTATGTGTGTGTGTTGTCTGTGTGTCTGTCTTACTTGACGAAGGTTTATAAGCGGGTCGCTGACCAAGCACACAAAACTGAATATATCTGTCTACCAACCAACCAACCAATTAATTTATAAATCAAAATATTTGTCAGAGTGTCTTTAAAATTTATGCATTCTTCACCATGTATGAAAATAGTAATAAAAACAAAACAAATTTGAAAGAAATTTATCATTTGGTACTTAATTTAATAATTAATAACGGATGTATTTTTTGACGACATGGGCCTAATAATTGAAGAATCTTTAACGGGTAAGTACCCAGATGATATTTTCTTTTCAAATTTATCCAGCTAGTAAACTAATGTGGAGTGCGTATGTGCCCATTTTGGTTTGTAGAAACTACCCATATGGGGACCAAAAGGAACAACCCCCTTTATTTTTGGTACAACTACATAGGCCCAACTAGGCTACCCTAAGTAGGCACATTTACAATTTTGTCCCACTTATATATATTACTAAGAAAACTATTCAAAATAAGAAGCAGTTAAATTTTTTCAGTACAAAGGTTTTCAAATTAGAAATTAAACATAACTTTACTTTTAAATTACTCTATCTAAATAATAATTAAATTTGTGTTCTAGATGACTCCTTTCCATAACACTGGCCTCATATGGGGTAGCCCATAATAATCTTTATGGTTTGGGGAAAACCGGGGCTAGTTTCCATGTTTTCTTCTTTTTCATTGTATATTTTTTCTTTTATTTATTTTGAAGTAAACAGATGTCATTATCTTCCTTACATGTTTATCTACAAATTATTGTTACTACTTTTCCAAAAAGTAAATATACTTTTTGGCAGCAGGTGGTTAAATGCAAACATGATGAGCTGGAAAACGTGCCCCGTATGCGGGGTAAATTTTCCCAGACTGCCAAAAAGTGATGGGGCAAATTTCCCAACTATTTTTAAAAAGATTTAACACACTTGAAAAACATTTTATTATTTTTTACGTAGATTTATGGTAAACTAAAATAGCTCAAAAACTACCCAAAAAAGATTGAACACATTTGAAAAACATTTTATTTTTAGTTTATAGCTCAAAAAGTACCCTGAATATAGGTATTTTTGTAAAAGCCAGTTTATTATGCTAAACTATTTTAACCAATTTCAATGAAGGTCATTATCATCTGGGTCCCTTTAAACTTACATAAAACTTCCCTTTTTGTGTAACTATACTTTGCTGCTCTTTTCTAGAGGTTGTCTAAGTATTGTTAAAAATTATAAAAATTTGATTATCTAAAGTTTGGTGTGATTGCTTCCCCTTTTTTAACAAGCCAATCGACTCAAAACTTTGCGTGCAACATGACACATTACTATTTTACAGTGTAATCATTCACGATCCATGGGGAATATTTAAGTTTCTGGATGATTTTTGGCTACTACATGCATTCCTGATAGTTTTTAGAGTGACATAAATATTGCTTCAGAATAGTACGAGTTCATTCAGCTTCCTTTCTCATTATTATGTAGACAATTTTCAATCTAGAGCAAAACGTTTTTTTCCTTACGTGTTCATACAATAAAAATAATTTGCTTTTGGAATATTAAGCTTAATTCACAAAGGTTGGAGCACGTTTTTCCACAAGGCATTGTTGGAAATCTTGCCAATATAACTATACAATTGTTTTCAAAATAATTTTAAATTCTACTCGTCAAGGATAGAATTTTAAATTATTTTGAAAACAATTGTATAGTTACATAGAGAGAAGAGCCACCTTTTAGCATACGCAATGATAATACTGTAAGTTCAATAAAGTACGTTTGATTTAGGTTTGAATGTAAGCATGAAAATTTACTCAATTTTGAAAAAATCACAAAAACAGCTCTAACGAAAATATTACAACACCAACTGAGCAAAAATTCTTGTGGGTGACATAAAACGGGGTGCTTCATAAACCAAGCCGCCATTTGGCACCTCCTAACGGCTCATTTCTAGTGTAAGGCCTGGTGGAAAACTTACCCCATGGGAAAACTAGCCCCGGTCTCCCCTACCCATCACAAACCCATATGTTAATCCCATTTACGATTTTTGTCAAACTAATAAAATCACGTAGATCAACATGGGACCTGTCATATATGCAAGTTTAGTTTGTTTTACATGGTTAGAAACAATATTGCTATTGTCTGCCTTTTACTACACGAAGGATAGTTAAGCACCGACCTACAGCTCAAAGCCGATTCCGAACCACGACAAACATCTATGATAGAAGTGGTATTTAAAACCAAAGACGTTAGAACTGATGTACAGCGTTTATACCCCATGCTCTTACCGACCGTCTAGCCCACTATAAATAGTTTAACCCCATTGGTACTGTAAATCAGTACATTGCAGTTTTTAAGTACCCTACCTAAACATTTTGTCTGAATATTTTGTGTTAACTATTTTTGGGACATTATAGTGATTCGTTAGCCTATTTACATACTTTTATTTTTTTTAAATTCATATGACATGTTAATACTTCATAAGAAAATTAATATAAATAACTAAGTATTTACATTTCTGGATATGATTGAATGTATTCAAAATTTTTATTGGAAAAACACTTATTTTTATTGGAAGTAAACATTTAGTCAGTTTGATATTTAAAGCAGCGTAAGGATCGCAAACTTATTTCATGAGGTTGAAATTTATGTCGCAATCTGTTATTTCAATTCGTTTTTATTTCAAAATCAATACAATTCAGATAACCTAGGAAGTGAAACATTTTAGACTAATCCACACAAAAAATCTAATTTTGTAACTGTCTTTTAACTATTAGTATAATTCTAAATGTATCTGTAACTGAGCTAGGTATACGCTATAAATGCGTAGAAAGTACACACGTCCATCCTTAATTTGACGTTAACCCAACCAAACAAAAAAAACTCAAAATGATAATTTTGCCATTACATAAGTACTTAACACTAAACCTTTAGGGCTATAAACATGATGAAATTTTGACTTCAATTTACATAGCTTCCGAAGCTGTGACATTCATATTTAATGTGTGTAATATCAATACCCATAAAACTAGGTGGTGGCACGGTTTTTCCTATTAGCGACCTAATGCCTAAGGGTATAGTGAACGAGAAGAGACGAGTATCTCTTGTCAAAAATAGATTCGCTTTTTTAATTTTGATTTTTTTCAATTACCTAATACCCTTTAGATGAGACGTTTATTAAAGTCCACCCAAAAATCATCAAATGCATCAATAGTTTGGTTTTAAGCGTATATTTTTAAAGAAACTTTTTGAAAAAATTGATGCTTAGTTAAACTGCCCAGCAAAAAAAGTCAGCATAAAAACTTCAAAAAATCACAAAGATGCAGATTTTATGCTGACAAATGAAGTTTTTTTGCAGACGAGATTATCAATGTAGGTTTCATGCTGATAGTTTGCAGTTTTTGTAAAAATTTATTGCTGACGAAATCTTCATATTAAATTTCGAAGGAAAACTGCTGCTTTTTTGAAGGTTTACTGCAGCTTAAGTTTTAGGAAGATATAACTTGCATAAATCAACGATCTATGAAGATTTTATGCTGATATTTTGCAGTTTTTGTAAAGGTTTTTTGAAGATTAAATCATTATATTAAATTTTGAAGAATAATTGCTGCTTCGCTGTAAATGTTTATTGCAGCCCAGTTTTAGAAAAATATATTTCATTTTACTTCACTTCAAATTTACTTCATTTTTCTTAATATACAACATGTTGTATATTAAGAAAAAACATTATGAAGCGTTTTATCTCTCCTAGAATTTGAAGAAGGAAATTTTATCTTTAATTATCACAGTTTCAAAATTTTCAGTTCGTGCGTATTTGCGTCGCATTATATAACATCTAAACATAAATCTTTTTTTAAAAAAATCCGTTTTTATGCTATCTTGATATCAATCCACAGTTTTGTTAAGATTTTTTTTATCTAAGGAATTGTTATTTAAAAAAAACTTTAAAGAAGTCATCAAAACTGCAGAGTTAGTGGAGATTTAACAAAGCCTAACAAGTTAATGATTTTTTATTAAACCAATTTTAATGTGTTATAAAATCTAATATTGCTGCACCATATGGTCTGGTCACCCTAGACTTTTTTGTATAGTATTTTATAACGTGGATGTTTCTCTCAATGTGGAATGTTTTACCAAATATCATACTAGATTAACTTTTAACTATATCTGATGTATACAGACGTAGAAACCCGTCAACTGGCTATCAGGTATTCCAGCAACACACATAATTTTAAAAACAATTTAAATTTCACAAATCTAATACATTTGGAAATTCTAAGTATAGAAGAGGCATTTAAAACTATTTCCTACATGAATAAAAAATGTTAAATGTAAAAAAATTAAATTATTTGAAAATTCAAATTTAAAACTGATGCAGTAAAAGCAAGTTTACACTTACGTATCCCTCTGAGGGTTGAAAGTAAGCAATTGGATAATTTGTTTGTAGTTCGCCATTTAATTTGTAAGTACAATTTATAAGTAAAATAAATTGTGCAATTAAAATTATACCTTTCAAATATTGCTCACATGAAGGCTTAACTTGACCATTTGAACTTACAAAATGGGTCATACTTTGTAAGTATGACCTCTGATCAATAAAAAAAATTCTTACTATGGTAACAGTAATGAAAAAAATAATAAAAGCACAAATAAATTCAAGCTTTGTTGTTTTAAAAAACTACTTGCTTAAATATATTTCTCGCCTATTATATATTTAGTTGTGGTGGAATTTACCTAAAAATACTTTTATGTGAATTTTATTGTTGAAAATATCCAAAATAATTTTGCGAACTAATTCCCTTAAGTAACTTATTAAGCTTTACTATAAGTATTAAACATTTCTTTTGCTAAGCAATATCCTGCGTTTCCACCAAAAAGGATATAATTTAATACAGTAGCGTAACTAGCTAAATTATCAAACGCAACACAGGATTTATACTAGAAAATAAAATATTTAAAAAGATATATACTTTTGAATTGTATTTTAAATTTGATAGGTACTACAAAGTTTCAATAATTTATATTGTTGTATTTTTTATTAATTTGTATCTTCTAGAGTGGATGATTTTTAATTCAGCCACCAAAAGCTATTATATTGTTTAAAAAAAAGTAGCGGAGAATAAAATTTGCAAGAATAGTCGGCTTTTTTTCATTGACAATGCACATTTTTAGCTTCTAAAATACTATACTCGAATGTATAATTTTTAGAGATGTACTAAAACAGTATTTTCATTATAATTATTATAAATTTTCGATGTGTTACCGATAGTGTAATGAAATAAATATATATTATTTCAACTTTAAAATTCGAATGTATGGCACATATATTTGAAAAAATTTGCAGCAATAAATACAATTAGCAAATATTTTTGTAATACTAAATCTTCATTTTTCTTCAGAAAGGAATTATTTGTAGTTTAAGTTAAACTAAAGTAACAGTAAGAATATGAAGTTTTTCACGATTTTAGGAATCATACGTTTTAATCGAGTATTATGCATTTAAGCTTACTACTTATTAAAGTATAATCACAATCTGTAAAACATCCAGTATAGCTTTTAGTTTTTTAGAAATAGCATATTTACATTTTTACCTTTTTTGTACACAAGAAAATAATTACGGGCACTAAAGACAAAAAAAAACGTAAATACTTTTTAAGTTTCAATAGATAGGAGAGTTCTTTAGTCAGTAGCAACAAGCGTTTAAATAGAAACTTTTTAACAATTATTTTTGAAAAATATGAAGTTTAGAATTATAAATTTTTTTAGAAGAACCCATCAATCACAATAACAAAAACATCACATCACAAACGCATCTTTCACTAACCTTTATAATAAAATCCTTGAATGGAATATCTCCCACAACAATTACTACGAGTCCAAGAAGTCAAACAGAAAACGAAAGTGACTTTTTTCACGGTTGTTTAGGCCGCATTTCCTTTTGGCCTACGAATGTTCTGACTCTCCCAAGTCTGTGTAAGCACTGAAGCATGCACGCAAGATCCGCCCCAAGGCAGCTTGTTGCAATTCTACAGGTCTAGCAATTGGGGCAGTAGTAAAGGTATTGCAAGAACTTGTACAGGGGACCGTTTAATGTTTATTTACTTTGGAGTTGTTGTAGAGGTAGGGGTAAGATGGTTGTGCTTGGCGATAGAAAAAATGAAGCCGTCAGAAAAGTCGCCAATTAGATATTATAGTAGAACTCCAATTGTCCGAATCAATAAGGATCGGTGCCCATTCGGAAAATCAAAAATTTGGATAATCAGATTTTTTCCGAAAAAGAGTAGATGTTAATGAGTCGGAGTTCGGATAATTGGAGTTCTACTTTATAAATCGTAGCAAAACGGCGTTTATGTTATTTTGATACGAGACAGGTAATTTCATTCTTTAAGAAACCGTAATTAAATTTGTTCATAGAAATATTGACAATTTATACCTTCGGAAGGCATACCACCATACTACACAAATTATTTGGGCCATTGCTTTAAATATTCAATCGCCACTAAAACCTATAAGAAAGTATACTGAAGATTATTTCAGGACAAAAATTAACACTTTTGGGGATGAGGTATTTCACTTTCCCATATCAATGTAGCTTGAAATTCGAGTAAAAGCAACAGGTACTAATATTCCCTTTACATACACGTAAGATTTAAATTATTATCAATTTAGTTAATTTTACACCCTACTTAGGCGATTTACCCTTTGTGTTACCTAAAATATTTGGCTCCAAATCAGTCGCCAAAGCGCTTGTTTTTGCTATTTCATAAGCGCTAAATAGCTTCACTTGGCTACTAATTTTTGCATGTGTTTTTTTACCTAACTGCATCTCTATTTTCTTCTTTCTTCCATGATATAACACTATTTCAATTTTTCTGTTTCTGTTTGGAAATCGGACAATGAAGGCCTTTTATTGATGGCTGCTGATGGACAGTGACGCCCTTGTTGTTATTGCACTTAGGGGGTCGCCTGACCTTGTGAAGTTGTTTGAATGTTTAGTATTAATTTTTGACCTAATTCGGAAATTCTGCTGTACAAAATCGGGAAACATTTTGGTTCCCCAAGAAAACTGAATGTTATTATATCTTCTTCGCGTCAGATGTACATATACGTGGACCTTTGTAGAATTAATTTCACAACTTCATATTACAATTTTCTTAACACTAACTTTTTTTCTATTATAAATTAGAAAGTCCAAGCTTTCTAAAAAACGGATACCGAAGCAGCAGATTATTCAAATTTAGAATGACCAAAGACAGCAGGGACTGACGTAGGAAGAGGTCAAAGCAGATGTCGGAGGTCTTGCAAAAAACAAAACTGAACTTTTTCAGCGATAAATGTAATCAATAGTGTAAAATCAATTTATGTCCCATTAAAAACAACATATGATTGGTAATCCAATGTTTAAAACCTAACGATCTAACTTACTTAATTAGTATACTTACAACTTATTACAAATGAATAGTTTAATTTGTTTTTAGTTGGTGATCAAATGGTATGTTATGTATTTTTTTTCTTGTAAGTCCTCATTTTCAACAGAATGTGAAGATAAATAATGGATTTCCAGACGCACCGGACCTGTGTATGTGGTGGCACCTTCTTCTTCTAAATAATATGTTCTATTAACCGGAGTATATTTGACACGACTAAAACTGAAGCGGAGTTAGCTAATTTTTTCATCAATTAACTTTTCCTTAAACGATTTCCTCTGTGTCATCCCTATGATAACATTAACCGAGGAAAAAATTCGGTAACACTTTGTTCTTATTTGTGTCTATGTTATCCAGTACATCCTCATGCAAAAAAAAAAAGCCACAAACTTAAAAATAAGTTGCTGCGATATCAAACGGAATAATAATTTCGTATAAAAATAGATATAAGACGTACGATTGATTATGATTACATTAAATAAGTTATTGTCAAAAAAATTGTACTATGAACAGTTTATTTTGTTATTAAGTATTGACTGTGTAGTGGTCAGCACAGATACTCAATAGTAGCCCTCACGATTGGGCAATTACTTTGTCGCAGACGGTTCAGCAAGCACGCCAGAGGTTCCGGGATGAAAACCGGGTATATCCGTACCTCTTCATTGGGGACATCGGGCGCGGCGTCATCTAAGGGCGCACATCACTTTACCAAAACGAAGTCCTGAGATTCAAAGCAAGCAGAAAAGTCCTGAGATTCGCATCAGGCAGCAGCATGATCCTCCCACATTAATCGTGCCTCACTAAAGGGGAGTACTGTGGCGGTCAGCACAAACACCCAAACAAGCCCTAGCGACTAGGCAATTTGTCTCATACGGTTCAGTATTGGGCTAGCGTGCAAGGAGGTGCCGGGATCACCCCGTACCTATATCTTCAGTCTCAGTATACTTTACAGCTGGGAACGCCATTTTTATACGCCATTATATACCGTTACTATACGCCATTTTTAGGAGTGGAAGGTAGTTTCGGGTTGCATGCGATGATTGAATCGATAAGAAACCGACAATAGACAAATCGATATTTTGTTTTTGTTGAAAAAACTATATTGTTGCTCTTGGGAAAATATTAGTTAAAAATTTTGGTCAATATTTAAAAAAAGTTAATTAAAATATTAAAAATTAATTGCAAAGATCGCTTACATTTGTTTTCGTCATATACAACCAATAAAAGGTAGTTACATAGAAATGCGCAATATGTGTACATGAAACGAAAAACAATATTTTACTTCAAACCTTGTCTTGGCAACAAATCTTGTTTTATTTTTTACACGCTGAAAAAATGTGATAATATTTCTTCTTATTTTATACATAATAAATAATACCAAGATTTGCGTGTATTCGTTTTACGTTATACAAACAATGGAATGTAGTTACATAATGCGTAATACTGCGCATAAAATGAAAACGAATATTTAACTTCAAACCATGTCTAAGCAAAAACAAAATCTTTTTTTACACACTCAAATAATTTAACTCTAATATATTTCTTTTTATTTTTACGTAATAAATATTACCAATTAGCAATTACAAAATTTTAAAAAATAAACCAATAAACGCACAATTCTTTTCATACAAAGCGTCAATTTGCATATACAATGGTAACTTAATTACAATATACACACTGAAAAACTAAACTGGATCACTGATGTCATTTAATTTAACAATATCTTGTAACAGCAACAAATTACATGTAAAACAACAGTATTGTTTCAATTTACATCGTATCACTACATTGGGATATGGCAAGAATCTCTGAAACTTCGTCATTCTATTATTTCTTGTAATTATTTCAAGAAAATTAGGTCATATTGCAATGTCTTTTCGCACCAGTAACCCTAGTGAAGAGGATAATTTAAAACACTTGTTGCTGGCGATAACAACTTCCTGCTACAGAGGTATTCAATGCAAAATTAGTTTGACCCCTACAAAGGATTAATATCACTTTATATCTGCCTAATTCCAGATTAGTTCTTAGTATTGTATGACTATTTAAATCGAAAGTTCTTTTGAAAGCTGTAAATATGTTACTAGCCGGCTACTTGTTGTAGCTCGTTCGGTTAAATGAGAATATAAAAAAAGAGAAATTATGCATTTCTGGACCATCAGGAATTTCTGGAATGTTCTGAGTCTCTGAAATATAATAACTATCGCTTCTTGGACTTGGCTCAATGCCAATTATATTTAAATCTGTCTTAAAGAACTGCACAAATGTTTAGTATCTTGATGTTGTATGGCCCAACTGGCAATCTCGGTAGTAAAAAGACGAAACTCCCACCTGGTAGAAAACTTTTACCTACCTGGATGTTAAAAGCAGACAGTGAAAAACTCGTTCACACCAGGAGTAACAAAGGCCGCATTCTTACTTGGCTCTAATTATAGGAATTATGACTACAAAGTAATTGGGACCATTTCTTTTCAATACAAACTCGTTCGAAGCAAAAAGAATAAAAAACGTTTTTAGTAGATATTTAATTATCCCTGATATAAATATGTACAGAAAATTTGTTATTAAATTTGAAAATTTGAATTGTTTAGTAACAAACAAATTAAAAGGCACTGGTCACAAGTATCCCATCGTTGTAATTACTCTAAATTATCCCTATTCAATATGCCTTCAGTTTTGTTGGATATTTTTAATTTTTTTGGAAAAATACTCTGATTCATGCTTACGCAGTTATATTTTTGTATAGGTATTTAAAATATGTTTTACTCAAATACAGTAAATAAGTTGTTCTTTTCAATACTAGTAGGTTATTTTCAAATAATTTTTTCTTTGAATTTGAGTCGAATGTTGTTTTTACTGCTTTTAACTGAACCAGATAGTAAAAAACTGAATCTTGAGAAACATTAAGTTTTCTAGTAATTTTTAGTCCATTTTTTAATAGCCTGTAAAATAAGTCCAAGATAAAGTTGCATTTTTAGATATAAAAAAATTACTAGTATAATTACT
This sequence comes from Oedothorax gibbosus, assembly GCA_019343175.1. NCBI lineage: Eukaryota > Metazoa > Arthropoda > Arachnida > Araneae > Linyphiidae > Oedothorax > Oedothorax gibbosus. Next base: position 834,158 of record CM033282.1, on the reverse strand, counting down.
CGTGTACTTGATTACTCACACCCACCTTTAAGTAGGACGGCAATAAGTTATTTTTTCGTGTGGAGGGTAGTTTTGAGTTGTGTTTGAAAATTTAATCAGCAACCTAACGATATGGCAAGTCAACTCCTTTACAATATCCTCTACCGAAGACACACTTTTTCCTAAACACTGAGCCATCAGAGAACCCTGCATAGTTCTTTTAACAAAGCAGTAAAAAAAAGTTGTTGGTATATGAGCGAAAGAAATAATCTTTAAAATATATTTGTTAGAAAAAATTATTGGTAGATATTATGAATGTTTTTTAAAATCTTTGCAATCATAAACTATTTTTTTATATCTTTTCGTTTTTCATTTAAGTCATTTAATTTATATGGAATTACTAAATATTAATAAAAAATACAGTGAAAAAATATTTTGTTTGTTTCTCTCTCTTGTTCTCTAAACTCTACCAACTTTAGCACCAAGTTTGAAAATTAAAATGAGTTCATTTGCAAATTATGTATTTGTGCAGAGAAAAGAAAATCCACTATTCACTACGAGAAAACTAAGCTTTCTTGTAATTTTTGTTTGAAATTAACCTATTACATAAAGTCAAATATTCTGTCAAATTGGAAAGTCTGAACAATTACTTTCACATAATCGAAGAACTCTAACTACGCTCCTTGATATTAACTTGGGGGAGTATCCACAAATTACTTGACCTTTTTAGGACAGAGAGAAGGTTGAACGGTTGAACCGAAGACCACTAAATCTCACGTGGAGAGGGGGGGGGAGGGCCCGAAAAATATCAAGTAATTTTTTAATGTTAAAAATCAACGGTAGAAAAAACGGAGTAATATTCCAATAAAATTTGATTCGAGACATAAATTTGGCAAAATTTTACATGATAAGATTTATCGCGGCTTTCCGAAACATACTTAAAAGTGTTAAGGGGGAAAACGATCCGTTCTTCTATATAGATACGATAGGCGTTCGCTTATTTCTGTTTTCTTTTTAAGAGGGGGGGGGGTCAAAAAATCGTCAAAATCACACCACGTAATTTATGAATGCCCCCTTAGTTTAATTTTAAAAGAGAGACAATTTCATTACAAAATCCAGTCATTGCGATGAGCAATGGTAAATCGATGTGATGCTTACTCACAACTGACAAAATGCTGTTTTTAAACACAAATTTCGAATTTCATCTTTTTAGCTAAATTCTAATTACAAACTTCAAGAAAAATTTGCTTTTTATGGCTTTAGATTTTTTTCTATCTATCTGGTCGTTTTGAAATTATGTATCCATACAAACATCTGATAAAATATAACTGTTAAATAGTTATAAACCAAGATCCCAAATACTTCGAAATTATTAAAATTATATAACATTTTAAGTTACGAAAAGTATCGATTGAGTTTAAAGGTTTAGTGCATTAAATTTGAATATAAATGGAACAAATATGTGCATTTGAAATAGTTTCAAAATAGAAAATAGCCATATAGTTAGCCATATAGATATAATTTATTGAAAACGAATAATACACAAGAAGATGTATACTGAATATAAATAGATATTTATTGTACAAACGAAAAGTGTTTACAAACAGTATTTACATGAAAATAAATGCTCATATGCAATATTCTTAACACGATTTTACACGTACCCAAAGTCCACTGCGTTTACAGAAGTAACTCAAAGTAATAAAAACACTAGATAATACCTAATTTGAAATGGATTAACTTTGAGTAATCCACTCAAGTACCTTAATAAAAATACAAAAAAAAATTTTAATAAATACGAACATATGAAATAACAAAACTTTACAAACGAAATACCCAAGACGAAATACCCATATATAAACAATTTAAGTTTTACAGAAATTAATTTAAGTTATACACAAGTATAAAGAAAAATGATTATGATAAGAAAAATGTCTTTTTAATCTTAAGTCTTCAGCTTACAAAGCCTATACAAGAGGATAACTTGCCATAGCTGCAATGCCGCATAAGTTCTTGTTCCTAGCCATACGGATATAACCTGACTCACCCCAATTAGGGCCCCAACTGTAAAACAAGAAGTAGAGTTATAAAAAGTTATTTAAAAGAATTTATTAACAGCAATAAAAAATATTAATAGGGTAAGATTGATGTAATATAAAATTCTATAGCCCGCCAACAGACTAATATGTCACAGTAAGAGGAGTAAAAAGCTGCATAAAAAACATGATAAATTTGATTAGATTAACAAATGATCCTAGCCCACTTCCTCTGCTAAAATCATTTTCGATCATTTCATAATTTTGGTGCCATTATGGTTGTACTTGGCTGGTTACATTTTAATTACTTATTTATACTTTTTTTAGTACTTAATAAAAACGTTTTCTGACAATAAAATGCAACTAAAAAAGCTTCAAAACGCAACGTTATGAGGCTATATGTAAAGAAACAACAAATCGTAGTCAAAAACGATATCCAAAAGCTGTATCTATTTTAAAAGGTCGCTTTGTAAGAATTCGTTTATTTAACTAATCATCCTTTGAAGAAACTTATTTATAAGCACAAATAAAATATATAGTGTTTTGCAGATAACGGAGATACATACGAACAAATCTGTGAATAACAGCGACTGAGGCAAGTTACGAATCCAGTATAAAAAAAAATCTGCATTACACTATAGCTGTTTCATTTGCTTTCATGTGCAACTATTAATCCTATTCTACAAAGTATTTAAGATTAACAACTAAAAATTACCTGTTTTTCACAATCCAGTAATCCTGTCCGTTTTCAGATCCATAGCCTACAGCCAAAACACCGTGGTTCAAACCTTTAGGGTCACAATCGTCTACATCATAGATACCACTCCTTTAAAAGAAGAAAAATAGCTACATTAATCTAATATTTGCATATGAAATATGGCTCAAAATTATTATTCGTCTTAATTTAACGTCAAAAATTCATAGAAAAGTATATAATTATTCGAATTCTCACTATCCACACTCTAATAGTATCATTTTGGTGCATATATTCATACGATTAACATGTAAAAGCTTTGATTTTCATTTAATTTAAATTTTTTTGCTGTTTTTTCTTCAATTTTCAATGTACATACACTAATTAGTTAAGGCTTAATCATCGGAACTGAGAGCAATTTTTCTGTGGCTCTCAGTTTAACATCTAGGCGGCTCTCGCTACAAAATTTGTTAGCTCTTTGTGGATGTTAAAGTATGCCAATATTTAATATTGAATATTTAAGAATTGTTTTACATGCCACACGATCATCTGATGCGTGTCTAGGAGTTTCCATTCTGAGATTACTTCCGACTCAGCCCAGACCGAATCTTGGGGTCATGAGACAGACATGCTAACTCGGCGCCACTTTCACGGACATCCCATTTTATATTCAGATTCAATTAGGCGAACTTCGTGGTCTAGATCTGTAGTCTTCAATCTAAGAGTTTCTCCAATAGTTATTCCGAATTTTAGTATAATTAACTACTTTATAACCTTGGCGTTTGAAGTGGAAATATAAAAGCTGAACGACAAGGTATTTACCAATAATATATTTAAATTTTACATCACCCAAAGACAGGTACTATTTGTTAAAAATGTAATTTACAAATTTATTTTTTAGATAAAAAATAAAATAAAAAAATGTAATACACATCATAGTTCTAAAAACAATATAATTTTTTCATGCATTTCACTAAAGTCTGTGATTTACTCATGCGAAACCGACATAATTCGTCATTCTACCATAAGAAGTAAAAAGTTGTCGTAAACAAATAATTATTAAATTTGTTTTATATTAATTAAAGTATTTTTAAATGTAACAGCAAAAAATTCTTACTTGTAGTGCATAAAGAGTGGTCCTTGAGCATTAATGGCAACTGAGACTGGTCCAACAGTGGCAACTGCTTTCATAAGATCTGTTTCATCATTTTCTTGAACATCGACATATCCGGTCAAAGTAGCTCCGATGTTTTCTTTTTTAAAATGACATTTTTGTTCCTACGAAAACATTGATATAATTATTATCAGAAAGAATTAATCAATTCAGTTTTAATTAATCAATTCAGTTTATGAAGATTAAGAAATTGTATACAATGCTGAAAATTGTCAAACAACAATAACTTGACACATTTTTTTTATAATGCAAAATGATCTTTTTACTTTAATGGGATTAACAATTAGATTACAAATAAAAATAAAAAATAACTTATTTTATTTAAAAAGGATATTAAAATATTCTAGAAAATGTTACAATATTACACCACATATACACACTGTAACAATCATTGAAGTTATTTCAAGTGTGTAAAGGCTCCCTAAAATTTTAATTCAAACATTAATTTTTTTTAAACACAAGTAATAAATAGATTTTACTTGACATAAAAACTCACTTTTGCAATGTAAGGATATGAAGTTTCTGTATCAATTCCGTGCTTCTTCACATAATCAAAAGCACTATCAATGAGTCCACCATCACATCCATCGTTACCTAAATTACCATAAATAATTCATGTACATATATCTATCATTATAAATTTAATACTAATTATTAACAAACTACTATTTTTGTTCATGGAGTTAATTATAATAAACAATATCATATTATTATATTATATAATCATTGTACTTTTTACTTTTTGAGGGGTAAGAAAACCGGCAAAAGGGTTCATTTGTTTTCAATGCATGTATTTTAAAATTTAACTGTCAACATATTAACTTTTAACCAATAATAATTAAGTTCCTATAGTAAATATTTTAATACAAAACCTTCAATTTTTCAATTAATATTTTATTAAAAATTGCATCTTGACGTATGTATTCCTCACATAGTTAATACCGCACCGTGCGTGTAAAAGTGCCAAATCGGACTAATATCCGGACTGTTCGATTAAAAAAATATTGCTATAATATTCGGAGTTTTAATATCTTACGATTACAGAATATCTTAAATCGATTGGTAGAATAGTTGGAAAAGAGTCGGGCAGATCCTTTATTTTTTATGATGAAATGCAATGGAAAAAGTTCAACCGATTTTTCTGATAAAACTAGCTTTTTACCGATACGTCATTTTTTTCGAGGTTTTTACGGTGAGATGATTGTCTGTATAGCATTACAAGATATCCAAGTTGCAATAAAACATGCCAAAATGTAATAAATCATGTAAAATTGCAATAAAATATTCAAAACTGCAATAAAATAACTGAAACCATGTAAATAAACACATGATAAAATACACTTGAAACTACAGAGGGTAACTAATTACCTTCGCCTCCAGCACAATCAACGAGATTCTGCTCGCTAAGAGACACAAGTTTGCCAGTCTTCCTTTTATGTTGTCCTTCCAAAGATCCAGTAGCTGAAAAAGCCCAGCATGATCCACAAGCTTTCTGAAAAATTCAAAAGACAATTATAAATTAAAAGATAATTGATTAAAAAGCAAGCTTAAAAACATATTTTATGCAAAAATTAAGATTAAAAAATCGGTATTTCATCCAAAGTAAAAAAAGTTATCTTTAATATTTTAATAATTAGTTAAGTTTCAAAACAAATTATCAAGATAGGAGCTCTCACCACGGCAGTTATTCGAATGAATAATAGAAGTAATGGTAATGACTTATTATGTGACGTTATATGATGACAATGAAACTGAGTTGGTGATTTTAATGAAATAAAAATGTAATGTAATGCACAATGTGGCACAATAAATCACATTTTGGCTTTAAAAAAGAATTCAATTTTTTTTTTCTGAAACGTCACACCAGAAAATAAAAGTGATTTGTTTTAAAATCGGCTCAATCCACTATCAGAAACTATTACAGTCAACTGAAAGTACTAGAACTATGAAGTGCGTTGTAAATATTTGTACTGATTTTTATTGTTTTGCTTGAATCGAACTTAAGTCTTTTCAAATCATCTCAATGTCGCTAAGTTGTTGAAAAAGTCGAATTACAATCTTAAGTGCGATGTTACCCCTTTCACTCCTTATGATTCCATTTGGAATCATCAGCTTACGATTTTTTTTTCTCACTAACTTAACTCACTAGCTCGCACTTATTTCAATCGAACTTAAGTCTTTTCAAATCATCTCAATGTCGCTAAGTTGTTGAAAAAGTCGAATTAAAATCTTAAGTGCGATGTTACCCCTTTCACTCCTTGTGATTCCATTTGGAATCATCAGCTTGCGATTTTTTTTTCTCACTAACTTAACTCACTAGCTCGCACTTATTTCAATCGAACTTAAGTCTTTTCAAATCATCTCAATGTCGCTAAGTTGTTGAAAAAGTCGAATTAAAATCTTAAGTGCGATGTTACCCCTTTCACTCCTTATGATTCCATTTGGAATCATCAGCTTGCGATATTTTTTTCTCACTAACTTAACTCACTAGCTCGCACTTATTTCAAATAAATGTTATTGCATTCTCCACACATTTTTCTATAAAGTTATATTTTCTTTTTATAACGTTAGATGGAAAAATCATGCCTTTTGAAGAATTAAATAATGTTTGTTTTAGTTATATGAAAATCATGGTAAAATAAAATTCCTAATGAAACAATTTTATTCATGCTTGCATTTTTTAAATGTTAAAAAATTGAATTTTAACTATTTTTTACAACTAAAGTCTCGAAATAATTATTGTTATAATTTATTCAAAAGTTATGATTAAAATTTTTTTCCTGTAAATTTTAGTTAAAAAATTAATTTTTTTGCTCTGCATTTTACCATTTCATATTAGGTACATAATGAATCTATTTCACAAATTTTAGATCTTTAGAATAAAAAAATAACAAGTTGGGACTGAAAGGGTAAAAGGATTGCAACTGCCGTCTTTCGAAAGGGGTTAGATGGAAATCACACAGATTTTTCATTTTTTGCAGATATATAATACTGTAATATAAATAGTTTTAAAAAAATTAATAAACTGAACTTACTTGATCCTTAACTTCGGTGACTAGACCTTCTTTGCGCCAGTCGACAGATATTGGGTATTGAGCATTGGAAGGAGCCAAAAATATCGAATTTGTTTTGGAATTAGTGCGATTACCAATTTTAATTCCATTCAACTTATAGTATTCTTGTGGAACCTATAAAAATAATTAACAATGATAGAGTCGAAATATTTTTGACACTACCGTTTTATTGTATAACATGACGATAATATTGTATGTCGAATAAAGACCATACTTATAATTAGCATGTTATTAAATCTTGTTCAGTATCTACATGTCTGAAAAATAACTATTAGAAGTAAAAAAAAAATTTAATGTTTTTGAAATATATTTTTTCATATTTTTTGAAAGGATAAAAAATACCTGTTTGTCTGTCAAATTTAACCTACACAGAAAAAAATGTTTTGTTGGGAGAACCAAATTTTTTTGTTGACGTGTTTTGTTGACTAATTTTGTTGACTTAACAATATTTTACTTGTCCCAACAAAGCGAGTATTTTCACCACAACAAAACCCGTTTGGTTGAGGTAAGCTCGGCCTGCTATTGGATGTTTCTAACTGTGACGTCATGGCCCCTGTCATCAACTGCAAATCGAAGAAAATTGAGGGCGCCATTCGGCCATTATCGGCCTCGGATTTGATTGCTATTTTTAAAGGTAACGTGGGGCCGTAGTGAGCCTAGTGGTCAGCGTCTCGGTCTCGAGATCGTAAGGTCCCGCGATCGAGTCCCGCTACCACTGAAGACCTGTCGAGTATATGCGGAGTACGTGCTCATTAAATCTGTTGGGTCCGAAAGTCCTGTGGTCGGTCATTGCACATTTTCGGTTTGGCGCATTTTTGGTTGAATCAACAAAATCACTTGGTTGAATCAACAAAATCACTTGGTTGAATCAACAAAATTTTTGTTGGCGCTATATTGACCAAAACATTTTGTTGAAACAACAAAATTTTTGTTCTTTCAACAAAATATTTTTTTCTGTGTACAATTTTCATTACATGTTTTCACATTACCTATTTATGGTATCTCACCATATTAAAAGTAATTTATTTTTGTATAAAATCATAAGTTCATTGATCATAAGCGTGCTTGAAAATATAATAAATGAATTACTAATTATGAAACTCAACGCAACTTTCTATGGCATTTTTTTACTAAATATAAGGTATAATTGGAAATACTTCTTAAAATTACCCACTACGTAAAATCCTGGATCTATTGTTTTTTTTATCTACAATTAAAAATGAATTCTCATAATTATTTAAGATTTTAAAAAAAATTCATTAACGAGATTGTTCCGAAGTAACCATATTTCGCGTATAACAACACGTAATGTTATTTAACTATTTACTTCATCGGTTTATACTACACTTAATTGCTTTATATCACAATTTTAAATAAAAATCAAGAGTAATTTCAACTTTATTCGGCAACAGGCTTTTACAAAAAGAATTATTTATAAAAACAAAAATACAAAATTAGTCGACCATCACCAGTCCAGTGGCCCATTAAGGCTGATCCAAAAAATTTCTAATTCTTAACCAGTCTCCAATATGGTTTTGTATTTAATTAACGTACTACCAAGTAATGATACTGATAGACTACTTACCTTATCAGAGAAATGGTTGATACCAAGCTTGAAAGAGTGCATGTTCAAATCTGCCTCCAGATTGTGCTTCTGTATACGGGCAACATTGTTCTCCCAGATCAAACGGCGGGCGCCTTCTTCGAAGGAACTATAGGATTTGCTGAATACTTTCTGCAAAAATAGTGTTTATTACTGTGTGTTTATACTAATTGCTCATTACATTATCACATATTAGTATAATGTAATGAGCAAAAATATAATGCAAAACGGGTTTATATTATCACATATTAGTTTGACGTAATGAACAAAACTATACTGCCAAACGGGTTTATATTATCACATATTAATTTAATGTAATGACCACAATATAATTCAAAACGAGTTTATATTACCACATATTAATTGAACGTAAGGAGCAAAAATATAATGCAAAACGGGTTTATATTATCATATATTGATAAAAAGGTAATTTGTTATCAGTTCCTTGTTTTGAATATACATATTAAAAATAACTTTGAATATGGTTGAAATTAAATCATGGTGTAACTGGAGTAATGAAGTTTTTTTTATTAAGTTTATATTTGCAGAAAAAAAATGTATTTGAAAAATTTTCTGTAACCAAATTGCAATTACTTTTTCAATTTGCAACCAATGAGTGGGGAAAAACATTTGTAAAAGAAAGTCGGGTATACTAATTAACTAATGATAACTTTACTTTTTAAAAAAAAAAAAAGTGTAAATTTGCAGAAACTCATTGCAATATAATAATGTCCAATTTTTATGAGAAAGGAAAATGTTTTAAATATTACATTTCTTTGAAAATTTATCTGTTAAATCGTTGTAACTAATGATAGTTTTAGTTTAAAATAAAAAAAATTGTATTTGCAATCAGAATTTTTTTTTAACAAAATCCCTATCTATTTTTAAAGGAGGAATTTTAAAAATTTAAATATTTTGTCTCTGCTTAATTTCATATTGCTAAGTAGTTACTGTATTTAAAATTTACATTATAAAGTTTAACCTTAACGCAACAATTTTAAATATAATTTAAGATGTTTAAAATAATATTATCTATTCCTTATACGGTTAAATTTCACAATATTAACTTTGAAAATAAAATTATTTAATAAATAGTGGATGACGGTGTTTCTTCTATTGAGGTACAGATTATCTAAGTGATTTACCTTATATGTGTTCCAGAAAATATCTAAGTCCGTGCGAAATGGTGCTGCAAATGTTACAGCCAATAGACCAAGAAACAGAAGTTGACGAAACATCTATAAAAAAGTAGCATACATGTTATACTTAATCATAATAATAATACTTTCAATTAGGTCATTTCGAAACAAGGTAAAAACTAGAATTTTTAAAGTTGCTTTTTATTGTATTCATTTCATTTGTCTAAACTTTTAACTAAGTTATGGGACTAGTATAAGGTATAAAGCGTAAAACTTTTCATCAATAGTTTACTTACAATTTTACAATTATCATACTGTATTTAAATAGAAGTAACTAATATATAAAATACAATTTTAAATTATAGGCATTTTTTTAAAGAAGTAAAAGTGTTGAAGCAAAAACGTTGGAGATGTAAGTAGTTTACAACATTTAACATATTGACTTCACACACAATAAATGTTAACACATATTTGCCTAACCCTCGAAATTAAAATTAAGGACAACAAAATATAACTTTTAATTTAAGCATTCGAGTAATTTATATTTTAGTTAGTAAATTGAGAATAACTTTAAGAAAAGAGAGAATTTCATAACAATAATTTAGCTTAAAGAGAAATGGTAATTTACCATGTAGCTTTGAAATAAAACTATAATCCAAGAAAACAGCACGAGAATAACTATAGAAGTACAAAACTTAGAAATGATTAGTACAGGAACATAACCTCATTTATATACAGTTGGGCCAGGTTGTACTGGTTCGGTGTGCAAAGTCACATGATTAGTCTGTCTACGTCAATCACATGACCCCTTGACTCACTACTGTTAAGGGGACAACCTACTATCATACCCCAACAATAATATTAAGTTCATTGGGGTTGCTAATATTGTATCCTTAACTTATAAAAATTTAAGTTTATAGTTAAGAATTGCAATGGAGATTCTTTGACTGAGTTTGACAAACATAGAATTCAATAACTAATTATAAAGTTTTAAATGAGGCTCCTTGAGTAAATTTAAGAACTGTGGGTTTAAAATTTAGAATTATAATTGATGCCCCTGTCTTATTTTGGAAAATTATAGAACTTTAAAGACTAATTTCTAGAAATTTAAGTATTTAATTTTGATTAAGTATTCGAATGAGAGACTAGTATTAAATATCATTATTATTAAATATATTGGGCCCCTTGACTGTTTTGAAAAATAAAGGTTTAAATTGAAGAATTGTTAAGTTATATAGGAGGAAAATCACATCTAATTTCAAAGTTTTAAATTAAATAGTCAACAATGTAGAATATGTCAACATTTCTAACTTAGTATTTTTCCTACCTATAATAACCGAAGTATGTTTTGATAAAAAAAAATCATGAATAATATTATTCATATGAATATAAAACTATTTTTAATAAACAAGTAAGGTAGGCAGTTACAGCTTAGTCAAGCCAGCGATACGTTTAGTTAGGGGTTGATAAGCACTTACGATAATCTAATACTCGTTCCCCGGTACTCTACGTTAAAGATAATCTTGTTTAGGGTAAAACACAACAAGAATGCTTAGATCATAACCTCAGAAATCGAAATATCTTTAAAAATTTAGTTGTTAAACAATTATTAAATTTAAATCTGGAATGCGATGAAAAATGTATTTTATAATAATCCTTAATCTAGCAATATTTAGGAATGCGAATTCTTTAATAAAAACACGTGCATAAATTTTATAATTTTTAGAAACCTTTTAAAGGTGTTACTTGTGGTGTATTTTTAAGAAAAGGGCTTGTAATGCAAGCAATTCGTTTTTAACAATGATCTTTATATAGGAATTACATATTTAATAATATAGGTCGTAAGGAATGATTGCACAAACTTGTAAGTCATTATACTTTTCTTCTTACAAACTTTAGACTTTAATTAATGGAAGAAAATGTAGTTGTATATATTTCTAAAATATGATAATACCTATCGTTATACTACATATCATCTAAGACTCAAAGTGTAATGACATTTGCAATATGTTAACGTAATATTTATTTTATTTAAGTTAACTAGGATATTTTAAGTTAAACAATCTACCAAAATAGAGCATTTTGAATCCTAAAAGTTCAAAAGTCATGACTTAATATGAACTGCACATTTGTTGATTTAATTCTTTAAATGCAAGATTTATAGTTTTTTTGTTACTGATTAGTGTACTACTTACAATTTACAAATAATCATAAAATACTAATTACTATACTTTTTTAGTTTTAGTTTTTTTAGTGATTTATAGTTTTTTTGTTACTGATTAGTGTACTACTTACAATTTACAAATAATCATAAAATACTAATTACTATACTTTTTCAATTAATTTAAAATTATCGTTTCCAGTTTTTTTAGGTGTGACAAACACTTCTTTATATCTCTTAGAATAAGAGTAAAATAGCATTTTGTGATGTCGCAATTTTAATCTAAATTTTTTAATGTAGGTTAAAGTCACCTAAGCTAGTAGGTTTTTAGTAAAAAATCACAATTTTCGATAAATTTAGTTGAGTTCTTTCTTGAAAATTTAGATGTGAGGGACTAATTTGCTATTTTTCCTGAACTCAGCACACAAAATAACATAGTAAACTAATAAACATATTACTTAATAAAATTACCGTCAAAAAAAATGATCAGTTCGTCCATAAAATGTACAGTTAAGACAAATGTAAAACTTTTGACCTAAAAAAATGATAAACAAAATTACTATTGGTATTCTGTAGCCTAGTCTTCTATTTATTAAGACATTTCTTAATTATTTTGCGATTTGATCAAATGCTACAAAATGTGATGTTTGAGTTTTATTTACAAACAATAACAAAAGTAACAATTCAAAGACTTTTTATGAGCAAATTAAAAATTCAGGGTTGATGGGGCTGAAGTTCAATTCACAGAACAGTATCCTCTTTGCTCCAAGGGTATACATACGTACACTTTGTAGAATTTGCTTCACAAATTCATTTTACAATTTTTCTTAATTATAAATTTATATTATAAACTAGAATGTTCAAGCTTCCCAAAAATACCGCTACCCAAGCAGCTGATTTATTAATTGTATTTAAAAAAAATTATTGAGCAAAAAGGTCAAGCAGATTTCGAAGGTTTTGCAGAAACTGCTTTTTCAACGGTAAATTTATGAAACATTTTGCGTGAAATAAAATGCCAGAATAGACTATTAATTGTAAGAAACTAATAGAGCTTTTTTGTTCATTCATAGCACAACAAAAATGTGTATTTTTACCGCTCCAAACCTCTAATTCCACTAAATTAATGGGCCTCTCATCAAATGTTAAACGTTAATTTTTCAAAATTCCTTACAAATAAAACTTTTAAATATATAATTGTTCCAAAAATATATTTATATAACGAATATATGCGCGCGTAGGATATCTTTCAGGAGTAAAAAGAAGAATCAGAACCCATTTCAATTTGCGTTTTATACGAATTCAAGTGTTGTGTTCGACGCCTATTGGATGCCCTTCGTCGTGCAATCGTGAACTGTATTAAGATACTTTCAAAATAGATTAATCGTGAATAAGCTATTGTGTAGCGAGATGATCGTGAGACGTTAATTACGCAATGTCACTAAAATAAACTAATTATTATCAGTTAAAAAATTATATTTTGTCAATATATAATTTGATATGATCGAAATTCGATCTCTTGTAAGGACATTTCAAGTTCATTTGAATAGTTACCGTATTCCTACTCCTTATCAACCGGTGGGACAATGAGAAAAGTTTACTAACGATGAATGGGACAGATTTAGGCAGTGTGTAAATATACTCATGATAAATTTTTTGCTTTTGTTGGACGTATTAGGAAAGTAATTGTTATTACATAGATATAATTTTCCTTGAAAAAAAAACACGTGATGCATACCTACTAAGACTTAGATGATCCCTTTGACAAGTTTATATCTTGGATGAAGCGAGCTTTCCTGTTCTTATTCGCTTTATATTTGGTTTCTACACTACACCTAAAATAGTCCGATAATTAAAAAGATTCTGAATTAGTTAAAATAACAGTAACCAATATAAAAAGTTAATTGCATACAGTTCGGTCACAAATTCAAAACGTCAAAAAAATATGTGTGCATACATGCATCTCACCATGCCTAGAATAGGTATAGTTTGAATTATCGTCGCACTACGTTGGTGACGGGTGTCGTAATTTAGAACCAGTCAAGTTTTCATGCCTAGAATAAACTACTTCTTCGGTGCCTTGACCTCCACCTGTTGTTTTGAACAAATAAGTAAAGAACTGTAGTTAATTTTAGTATGAAATTACAACATCTTAGTATTTACAGGAATATAACCTATAAGATTACGAGTTAATAGCTATTTACTACATTACTGTACAAACGCCTCCATTTATTACGCATTGCTCTGTATTGCAAATGATAAACAAATAGATTTCGGAAAAGTCCTGATAGGTATGTATTTAAAAAAAAGATAACAAACGAATAATTACTGAATGTTTTACTTGCTTTTTTAAACACCAGTATGTTAGATTTGCAAAACCAATTAAGAGATTTTTTTGAAAAAAAGCCTCTGATTGTAAAACTAATCACTTAGTTGCCAACGAACGCTTTTATTTTAATAGGATTGGATTGATAGGTACCAGAACCAAGAGTTAAAACAAATTTATTCGACATTTAAATGAGAAAAAAATATTCGTTTACAGATAGATTGGCTAGAAACTGAAAAAACCATCAAAATATGTTTCTTATAGCAAATAAAAAAAACAGTAAAAAATCGATTCGATAATGTGTGAGGTTTCTCAGGCAAGCTATTTTTACGTACTGTCTCACAATCACTAAAATCTGATATATGGCCTCATTTTCAAATCCTTATCACAATCTTAAGTATTCCAACTATTTCATTCTTAGTACAGAGTTATACTATCTCTAACTATAAGTCGCGTGACTATGATAAAGTCATTGTGTTGCGTACGATTCATACTTAAATTTAACCGGACACACACATATTTCATATAACATTAAATTATATCCTCTTCACTCCTGAAAAAAATCCTATGCATGTATTCTTATTATAAACATATTTTTTTTAACAATTATGTATTTTGAAATACGTTTTGCAAGTAATTTTGAAAAAATTAGCGTTTAACATTTGGGGAGGGCCACGCCAATTTAGGGGAACTTGAGGTTTTGAGGGTTAAAAAAACACATTTTTGCTGTGTTATGAATAAACAAACAAGCTCGGTCAGTTTTTTGTGATTAATAGACCATTTTAACTTTTGTTTTAATCCAAAATGTCTGATAAATTAACAGTTGAAAAAACTTTTTCCATAACCTCCGACATCTGCTTGAAACTCTTGATACGCCTTTTTTCAATACAAAATACAAGTAATAAATCAGCTGCTTCGGCATTGGTATTTTTGGAAAGCTGGAGCATTCTAGTTTATAATATATCTGCGATAGTCCATATCTGCTGAATATTTTGGAGCATTTTAACACTTCAAATATACATAATTAAATAACTATTTAAAATTTTCGTTTCAAATATGTTTCATTTCGATGTTATGTTGATTCCCATACCGGGGGAAAAAGGGCTAACATGGCAAAGCAATACTTCTGCGGAAGTTGTGATTCCAAAATTAATGCATTAGCTCTATTGGACTGACAATCCCTCTTAAGAAAGATTATTAACTGAAGTTGTGAAGTGAATTCTACAAAGGTTCACGTATGTGTATCTCTGCAGCGGGAGAGAATATATAACGACTTTTGTTTCAAAGGTATAGTATTGTGGATTACTATAATTTAAAGCCGCTAATGGATATTTTATTAGTAAAAAGTTTGTTATACGGTTTCAAATGCATACATTAATATTGATTGCAATTGAGATAAAATTAGAATGTTTTTTCTTTTAACCTCAATTTAAATAATGTATCGGCAGTTAGGTATGGTACTCGGACATTTATATTTTTGCATACCATATTTTATTGTGCATGGTTGACTAAATATCAATCTAAGATCCAATTTTAGTTAAATATAGAAATGAGAATATGCACAATTAACTTCAATTATTTCTAAGATCATTGATGTATTATGTGAAGCCTTATTTATATATACTTTTAAAGACAAAACCTCAATAGCATTTTGTTCAATATTAATACATAGTTGAAAACATTAAAAAAAATAATTGCTAAATTTATTAGTATTTTTAATATGATATCGGCTTTATAATATTACCAACAAAAAAGTGCACACATTGAATGTGTTTGTCTATTTTTTTTCTTTTTGTATAAAATGTAATAAAAATTTTACTTTTTATATAGTTGCCTATCTTTAAGTAAAGTTAACCAATCTAACAAATTGTATTAATCAAACACTCTGGGCAAAGTATTTACCATTATTCTACAGAGGAGTTTGCATAGGCTTACTACAGCAACTTGGCGCTTTCTGACTCTCTAGTAATTACAATGTATTTTTCTTACCCTGTGAAGGAAATTACCCCCATATTGTGTAAATTCAGATCTCATGCTACAGCCAACTACTTTGACAATTTTGATTTGGGGATTGGTCATTTTGATTATATCTGCCATTGGTGAAGGTCACAAAAACCTAAATAAAAAACAGAAATAGGGACATAACTACCAAATTGAAATTATATCTTTTCTACTACACAAAAAACAACAGGACAATTTCACTATGTCAAACATAAAAAATTTGCTCGAACCTCCTCTCAAAATTATACATAGGTAATACTTATTTTTCCATCATTAATGATATATGCATGTTATGCTATTTGCTTAAAACAATGAATAATGGGATTCCTAAAAACCGAACACCAATGATAAGCCACAATCCTATAGATAGGGTCAAACCAAAGAAGCTCAGTCATTGGGATATATCCCATTTTTAATCATAAAAAATACCCACTTCAACCAAAAATGGCGCAAAATTTTTACTTACCTCACTGTTTTATTATTACACTTATTTGTTGTTGTTGTTGTTGTCGTGTCCATGTTGTGTGCAAAAACTAGATGGATCCGAAGCTGTCGTAGACAGCTTTCGCTATTTCCTCTGCATCTTCGGAGAGAATTAAAATTTCTGGGTCTTCAAAGCCAATCCTGAAGAGCCTGGCTTGAATTGCTGGGCAGCCAAATATATGCTGCGGGGACAGTTGGACACCAGGACAGTTTGTGGAGAAGCTTCTTTGTCCTTCCGTTGAGATTTTCATTCCTTTTAAATGTTTTGTTCGTAGTCTGGCTATCATTGAAGATATTGTACGGTTACAATTTAGAGAAGGGATGGAAAATTTAAAATTATTTTTGATAAGTCTACGGCTGGCAACTGCATTGGCGTCAACGAGAGTTATGAGGTTAGATGATTGGGGGCAAGCTCTTGATTCTTTGGCAAGCTCATCGGCTTTTTCATTTCCAAGGATGTTAACATGAGCTGGTATCCACTGTAACGTGCAGGTTTTCTTGGCTGCGATGACTTTGTTGATGGATAGGATTATTTCATGGCTGATTTGGCACTTGCCCTTCTGAATGGCCTGCAGGGCAGATCTTGAATCAGAAGGATGGTAATGCCGCTGGATCTGTGGATGCTTTTGGACAGGAAAATCTCCAACGCACTCTTGATGGCAACGAGTTCGCATGTATAGTTGGAGGCAATTTTCCCTACAGGAATTTTGTGACACTCATTTTCATCGCCTGGACCCGTTAAGAAAACTCCTGCACCTCCTCCATCAAGATTTGAATCGGAGGAGCCATCTGTGTAGGCTAATACTAAATTTTGGGCTTTGGTGGTGAGTTCATTGATGGTATGGACGCCTTTTTCTTTAATTATCGAGACCGGTTCTTTTTTGGTGCAGGGTCGTAGGAGGTTTAGGTTTACGATTGTCTGCGGGTGAAGGTGCAAAGTATGAATAGGTTCTTTCGGAATTTCAAGTGACTTATGCTGGAGGTTGATATCTTTCCTGATTTCCAGATCATGCTGTATGGTTGAGGATCTTTTAAGCCTGGATTTTTCGCTCCATGCTTTGAAAGTTATATTGGAAATGTGGTTTTCAGGTAGGCTCCGTATGTTATTTGTGAATTTAATTGTGGATAATTTTCTTCTGTTTTCCAAGAGTTAGGCCGCATTCCTTTTCAGCTTTGATGTTATTCGTTGATGAGACAGCTCCAATGATGATTTTTGATGCCCTGTACTGTATCCTGTCGATCTTTTCTCTTGCAGTGGGCATAGCTGGTGCCCAGATGGGTGCAGCGTATTCAAGAATGGGCCTGACTATGGAGGTATATGTATTAAGACGGGTCTTTGGATTTGATCCCCAGGATCCACCGCACAGTCTCTTAAGGATGTTAAGCTTTTTTAGTGCTTTATTTGAGACATGATTGAGGTGTTGCGAGAATCTGAGCTCTGCGTCAAGAGTGAGTCCAAGGTATCATGGATTAGAAGTTTGTTTGATTTCCGAGCCAAAGAGCTTGATGGAAGGATGGAAGGAGCGTCGATTTTCCCTGTCAGTTGAGAAAATACAAAGGTTTGTTTTATCTGGATTAATAGTGAGCTTAAGCTCTTTTGACCACGTTTCAATGCCCTGCATGCATTCATTTAGGGCTGTTTGTGAAGTCTCCAAGTCTTTATGTGTATGCCATACTGCGATGTCATCGGCATAACAGGCCACTTTGACTTCATTGCTTATTTAAAAACCAAATTGCAGCATACTGCAGCTAATAATGGTGTTTTAAACTTAAATTTAATTCTACAACCAAATAACACTCCCAATTTATACAAAAATATAACTAATTACAATTTTTAGTTTAGTTTGAATTTTTGTCGCTCTCAGGAGAAAAATCAAGTTTTCTCCCAAAATAGAGCATTTTGAATCCTAAAAGTTCAAAAGTCATGACTTAATATGAACTACACATTTGTGCCAAGTTACGAGTCAAACAAATGTGTAGTTTAAGAGTTTATAATTAACAGTCACACACACAAACACACAAAGCTTCATTTTTATATTATAGATTCATCCTTAAAATGATTTTCTAGGAAATACTGTTTAACAGGTACAAAACTAACAATTAGGTAAAAACTGAAAATTTAAAAAAAAAAAGCTAAATTAATATGTTTAACAGAAAAAACTTATTTGAACTTTTAATACAATGATAATGTGGGTAAATATCTTAAGAAAATTTAAAAAAAAACTTACTTTGACTTACCACTTCATCCACTTGGACCTTTTATTTTCTTCTCGTGTCTTTTTTAGCTTAAGAAATGTTGGTATACTATGGAGGCGAGTAATCCCTGCTGATCGGCACTCCTGAAGTAGCTCAATTATTTGTGTGGCTTTATTTTCCCCTAAAACCATGTTTTTTTATCAGACAAAAATCTTTAGCAATAACAAAACATGTTATTATATTCTAATGAAGCCAAGAGCATTTTTTAGACTGTTTTAAACATACTGAAAATTGACGACATCATACAACGTATGTGATAAAAAGGTTTTATACTTTTTTTTAACCTTT
Source organism: Oedothorax gibbosus (assembly GCA_019343175.1). NCBI lineage: Eukaryota > Metazoa > Arthropoda > Arachnida > Araneae > Linyphiidae > Oedothorax > Oedothorax gibbosus. Next base: position 814,947 of record CM033282.1, on the reverse strand, counting down.
GGAACTTCTGATGACTTAAAGAATAACACTTAAAAATAAAGATATACGTTTGTGGTCAAAATTGAACAAATTAAAGATACTTTTTTTAATACTGATGTCATTAGAGTCAGAATAAGACATGGACAAGTATGATTATAAATACCTTTCAGAACTAAATATATATCTTTAAAAATCTAAAAATACTTTAGTCATAAAGTTAGATGTACTTGTTTTGCTTTTATAGTCATTGGGATGCATGTCCACTATCAAATTTCACTCAATGGGATAAGAAATAGATTTAAAAACCTATATTAAAAACAACTAAACCTAAATTAACACTTTCAAGGTCTTTAAAGATAATGTCATGAGAGTTTTTAAGGACTTTTAGGAACACAGAATTAATAAAAATCTTGTACAAATTTTATTTAAACATTTAAAATATTCTGAATTCAAGTTATATTTGTAAGTCAAAATGTCCTAGTATGGTAGATTTTGAGAATGGAAAAATCGCCAGTATGAATGTCATATGATTATGTGGCATGTAAAAGGTCCTTTGAGTACCCATTTGGCTGGGGTTCTCTCTGCAAAATCAAATCTCGGTGCACTTTAACATAAATAGAGATATCAAGATTTATTGTAATCTGGAGCATCAAAAATGGTAGTAAGATACACCTAGATGGTACCACGAAAATGGCCCTCGGGAATATATTGAGTATGCAAATGGCCTGATATGGCCACAAAAACAGCCCTATTGAGAAAAAAGTTGAAATATCATTAAATATATCACCTAGTCTATTTTAAAATCGTTAATTAACAAAGTGTTTGGAGTTATGTTTAATTCTGATTAAACTTTACTTTCAATTAACAACAAAATACTTAAAGATAAATATAAATCACTTTCAAAGTCCTTCCAATAACTTTTAAGAAATTTTCTTCAGTGAACAAATCCATCAAAGGCTTCATGTGGTCCAATACTGCAGGACCCAGAAGTGAATAACGTTTCAAGTCATCGACATTTCCCTCATTGCTGAGTAGACCATAATGTTTAATGAGTAGTTTTCGATGGGCTCGCTCTTTAAGGCAAGACTGGTAAATGTACAAGACTCCCATTTGTAGTACTGAAAGTTTAAATATGTAAAATAATAATTCATACATGAATTTGTTTAAATGAATATTATTAACTAAGCTTTTTAATAAAAAATATTATAGGGTATTCACTTAAAAATAGAATAAATAACTAATTTACAATTTAACTAGGATGCAAAAAATAGCATCACATACAAAAATTTACAATTCTTTTTTAAAATGGCTAACATTAAAAAAGTCCTTCTTGAGCTTTTAATTAATACTAACCGCGAAACCAGTCCTTTTAAACTTTTTCCAGTCAAAAGGACTGGTTTTAGTAAAGTGTAAAGGTTTTCCGTTGCGATAAATTGGCTTTTCAAAGAAATTGTATTTGTGCAAAATAAAAGGGAACTATGAACTTATTAGAATCATTGAATCACCAGTATAATAATTTATAATGAATTTTGTTAAAAAAAATAATCATTTAATTATCTGTAAAACCATACCTATCTGGAGTGTTTTATTCTCCAAACATTTCATACAGATGATTTTTTTTTTGTCTCAAACTAACCATTCCTTAAGGGATCATCATCTTCAAAAGCGAGCTCTGCAATATCTATTTCAGCAAAATCATCTTGTTCATAGGCAAAATCCCCTCTTTCTGGCATGTAACCTGCCATATCTTGAAAAAGTATAGAACCCACCACTGGTCTAGGAAGATCTTGAGGAAAAGCTGGAATATAATGGACAATACTTTGATTATAATTTGTACAATACAAAACAGGCACTGTTAAAGACAATATATGTACTGCTTGATTGAAAGTATAAAACATGTAGGCATTTAAGTTTAAAAAAAAACACAATTGTCAGAAACTTTTTTTTAATAAAGGATTCAGAATAAACTTTCTTTAATGAAATTAAATAAGGTAAATAAAGGGTAATTTTGACACACAAAGTAATTGAGATCAATGTTATTTTTAAGAACAACTATTTTAAGTTTTCTTATATAAATTATATCTATAGAACTGGATACACTTAATTTTATACTCTGGATTTTTTTTAAAAATGACACTTGTCAAGATGAACTCTTATGATAGTAGCTTTAATTGACTTTACTTTATAGAATAATTCAATCACACTTATGGTAATTTGTTCACACTAGTTTAATTTTAACAAGGTTTTAATCATAACATTTAAAATATTATTGAAACACTATAAAAGAGCAGCCTAAATATATAACTATTGAAAAATTATAAAATTGCTTATAGATGATTGACTCTCTGCACAAAATATGGAGAAAACCTGTCCTGCTGATTGGTGTTATACCTTATTCTACTGTGGGCAGGTAAACTACAGTAACTTCCTAATTTTCAATTTTGAGGGTTTTTTTTTCATTTTTGGCATCTATTTAACTTATGTTTTCATGTGTCCACATATTTTTAGATTATTTGGCAATTGCAAATTGCAGTAAGTGGAAAAAATTACAAGAATCAGCAGGCAAAATGCAGTAAGTAGAAGTTGGGCGGGCAAAAGTATTGCAGTAAGTATTATTTCACCTGCCCTGTTTTACATGTATTTCTGAAAAACAAAAATATACAGGCTTCAATACTTGGTATACGAACTCCTAGTACCTGTTGGACGTCATAACGTTTTTTATAAAATTGTGCTTGCGCAAGAGCTCAAAGTCTATATGTGATATAATTTTTTTGGTTTTAAAAGTATTCCTCTCTTCTACTAATTCATCACTGTTATACTTATTCGTCTGAAAGTCAGGTAATATTACCCTTTAGTATTTTATAAATTTGTACATTCTATATCTATTAGTCATTAACTGTTTCATGCCACAGGACTTGAAGGATCTATTGGGAGAACCTCATGGTAAATGATGACTTACAGGATTTGACCAATGAGTAAAATTTGTGCAATCAAAAGGGATATAAGTTTTACTTAATCAATGCCCCCCCATCAAAAAAAATTGCTGTAATTGCAAGAAAATTATTGAATAACTTACAATGTCGGTATTGTTATGCTTCCTTACTCTAGCAACCAGTTTTTAATCAACCACAATTAAAAAGAAAAGCAATTCCATAGATTGATTTTCAATTATTATTTAGAAATCCTACTCCTAATAAAAATCATAACAAAAATATTTGTAATTCTGAACATACCTTTGAAAATAGTTGTTTAAACAGAGTTCATTTAATGATGCAATTGATAACATTATAATTAATTGTATAGATATGTAAAGTTAGCATTTGATAAAATAATAAATTTTTTTAATAATCTAGTGCCTAGAATTTTTTAAAATTTACTATTCTAGTACTAGTAAATTATGCAGATAGTTAGTACAAGAAAGGGGAAGTCAAAATTGGCATCCCAGCTGTATACACTTTTACTCAGTTCAAAATTAAAGTTAAATTAATTTTCTCAGTCAAAAATTAAAATCAGGTTTGATCAAAGATCGACGAAACATATTTTAGCGGTTACTGCAGTTTACCTGCTAAAAATTTTGCCACAGCAGGACGAAAAGGAAAAGCAAACTGCAGTGTATGATTTTTCTCTATATGTACCTGCAAAAAATCAAAATAAAACCCACTACCCATAAAACATTTCTAATTCAAGGCACAGTATCACCTAACTTCAAGTTTCAATGGAGTTTGTGGGAAATCAAAAACGTGTTCCCATCAAACATCTCCAAAACACATTTTTGGTAGTAACTGCAGTTCACCTGCCCACAGCAGTATACATTTAGACTAATCATTGTATTATATAGGGCAAGTGGGAAATTATGATTAAATAAATGTTGTGTTGATAAAAAACAATCTAAAAAAAAGGAGAAAGAACAGCAAAATTAAAAATAAAATATAATTGTAAAGGCCATCAGTTAGTAAAAGTCAACATTAAAATAAAAAATTTAACTACATACTTGTACAATTTACAGGGGTTGATTGACATATTTCGTCTTCCATTACTTGAGAATCAATTTCTAAAATAAAAATATTAATCTGTAAATAACAAGTTAAAAAAAATTAGTTTAATTTTTAAAATTAATTAATTAGAATTAGTAATTATCATGTTTGTGTGTCTACTGAGATAAAAATTACTATGTATCTTGTGTATTAGGTATTTAGTTGTTTCAGTTTAGATTAATTAAATTCAAATATCTAGCAACAAACTGCAAGATAATGAAAACTAAGATAATTATTTTCTTTGAAATAAATTTATTCGGTTTTGAGTAAAATAAAAATAAATTTCTTATTTTACCCATTTTGGAAATTTCTGATTTTTAGCATTATTTTTTATAACCAAATGCTTTGATTATGACATTTGTCTCAAAATATGTTGCAAATACTTCTTAAAATTTTAATAAGCCTAAATTTTTTTAATATTTATTACATATCAATACACATAAAATACTAGATTTATTAAACATTGCAAGGAAAATGAGCGCGATGGATTATGACATTCGAAAGAACGAATGTATGTTTCTGGTAAAAAGATTCCACATACAGGACAAGCCTGCAAATCTTCCATCGTAATGATGTGATCTCTAAATAAAGAGCATAAAAATTATCGATCACACCACAATAGTTCAAAATTACCAATATCTGTTGTGGTAAAATTGCCACCAACAACTTATCCGAGTAACACGGTATTAATTTTAAAAAGTTATTTTTAAGAACATAAAAATTAAGCCAGCGTCGTTTCTCGTTGTCAAAAATTAATAAACTAAAAAATTTTCTTGGATTACTTACTTCTAGTCACTTAAAGAATTATAACACAGCCAAAACTAAACAGTACAAAATTAACAATTATACAGCAGCACAAAATTGCTAAAAATCAAGTTTAAATAAAATTTAATTAAAAGAACAATATTTAATTACTTTTGAATTTGCATTTTTTAATAGTTTTTTTACTGAAAAAAATTACCTGTTGTCATAATACTGTCAAAACCTTTTTGGCAACGATAATTTTGAAATGTTTTCAAACAAAACAAACAACGCTTTTTTTTGAAATCGTGAATTCTAAAATTAATAATTTTTAAAGCTAAAAAAAGTTCTGCAGTCTTAGGTAACTAATCATCATTTTTTTTTAATAGACGCTTATTAGGCCTGTAAAAAATGGAAGGAGGTAAGAAGACTACCAAACATCAGGTTATCCGGTCTCGATTTGGCGATTAGCGTTAGGTTACGTTGTCCAAGCAACGAAAACGCACAAACTGTAGTATTAACATAAACTTCAATACAAATTGATAGGAAAAGCTGCCCTAAATTAATTTTCCCCTATTGTTAATGAACCTATATCATTGTTGTACCAAAAAAAATCTATTAAAAGTTCCCCAACCTAATTTTGAACCTATCTTATACGGTGTTCAAATAAGGTAATTGCTGTAGTGAATTCCAGCCGCGACGGCCCGGAGGATTGCCGAGTAGCCACAATCGATGGCCCGGAGGGGGTACCAGCGTTTTTTTTAAGGATATCACGGCTCGAGTGGCCACAATCGACGGCCCGGAGGATTGCCGAGTAGCCACAATCGACGGCCCAGAGCGGGTACCAGCGGTTTCTTTAAGGATATCACGGCTCGAGTGGCCACAATCGACGGCCCGGAGGATTGCCGAGTAGCCACAATCGACGGCCCGGAGAGAGTACCAGCGTATTTTTTTTAAAGTGTGTCATGGGCCGAGTTCAGTGTTGGGCATTCAATTAATCAATTGTCCCGACCGACTGGTGTTAGTCGGTCTTGGTCAATTGGTCGGGTTGTCGGTCTTGGTCGGGTTGTCTGTCTTGGTCGGGTTGTCGGTCTTGGTCGGGCTGTCGGTCTTGGTCGGGCTGTCGGTCTTGGTCAGGCTGTGGTCTTGGTCGGCGGTCGGATTGTCGGTGTTGTCGGTCGGTCGGTCTTGGTCGGTAGTCGGAGTTAACATTAGGTTAATTGTTTTACGTGCAATTAACAATTCATTTCAATTTACAATTGCAAAATTGTTAATCGCAGTTTTCCACAATTACAATTGGTTAATTGTAGTCTAACAATTAATTGTTAATCATTAATTGCTTTTGCAATTAAAATTTGCCCAACACTGGTCGAGTTTCTACATTCGATTGTCGAAGAATTTCCGAGTTTCACAACACGCGGCGCAGATGGGATAATTTCGTAACGTATATGTTATATTGCGTACAACATTTTACGTTTCGACAATTAAAACATTACTGGGCTTTCAAGACATGTTAAAAACAAAAAAAAATCATATGAAACTATTCCTTCACGCTTACGACACCACTCCGTGAGCAGAAGCAACGAATTCGAGAAATGCAACCGAGAGATATACGTCACGTAAAAAAAAGCCATACCACAATGACAGGAATAAGCCCGCATCTGGAGAAGCAATAAACCAGCTACGAAACCAAAACAAACAAGTAACCACAAGCCTGAAAATATATGTCTACCAACCAACGAGCTGCGTAATTATTATTCTAAATTAACTAATCTTAATAAATTTTCAACATTTTGAAACAAATATTGATGTTAAAAATTAAAATAAACATTGTAATGATGAAGGCTTTCACGGCCGGAACGATAAGTCAAAGAAATATCCGGGCTATTGTGCCGTGGTCCATTGAAGTTAACAGCTTCAGACGTTTCGCTTGGCATTGCAGCAAGCATCATCAGTGAGAGCGCTTACGAAGGTTCCAAGGGAAAGACTTCGGAGCAACTGATAAAGAAGTGTGGCGTTGCACAGGTTTATACTCAGTGATTCCAGAGGAAGTAGATGCTGATTGGTGGGGTTAAAGGTAGCTATTTGCTGATTGGCTGCCTTGGTTGGTGGGTGGAGCCAAATCACTGCTCTGATGTAAATTGTTCTTAAGAACTGAATGCCAGATCTTATTGAGTTTCAAGCCTTCTTCTTTCCTATTAAAATTATCTTTATGCTTAAAAATCTCAATGGCCTCCCTATGAAGTCTAGTCAAATAATGTGAGGTAGTAGCCAGGACCTTGGTGTCGTTAAAATTGATGTTATGTTCCCCCTCAGTGAAGGCATGCTCAGCAACAGCAGACTTATATCAATGTGGCCTCTTTTGCAGTGTGCCTTGTGTTCGGATAATCTAGTGTTAACACTCCTTTCCTCCCAAATTAATTCCTCCCAAATTAAGAAAAATTTCCTCCCAAAAAAGTCCGAAACTACCACCAATGAAGAGTCGTCTGAAATGCGGGGTACAGCTTACCTTCCCTACTTCCTACTTAGAAGATGTTACTGACCGTTTAGAAAAACTTCTACGTCGTTACCAAATCAAGACTATTTTCAAACCGTCCCACCAAATTCGGGACTTCGTTCAGCCAAAGACGCCAGAGACCCCCTATCCTCTGCGGGCGTTTATAAAATTCCTTGTTCTTGTGGCTCTGTGTACATTGGCACCACCAAAAGGAGTGTTAACACTAGATTATCCGAACACAAGGCACGCTGCAAAAGAGGCCACATTGATAAGTCTGCTGTTGCTGAGCATGCCTTCACTAAGGGGGAACATAACATCAATTTTAACGACACCAAGGTCCTGGCTACTACCTCACATTATTTGACTAGACTTCATAGGGAGGCCATTGAGATTTTTAAGCATAAAGATAATTTTAATAGGAAAGAAGAAGGCTTGAAACTCAATAAGATCTGGCATTCAGTTCTTAAGAACAATTTACATCAGAGCAGTGATTTGGCTCCACCCACCAACCAAGGCAGCCAATCAGCGAATAGCTACCTTTCTCCCCACCAATCAGCATCTACTTCCTCTGGAATCACTGAGTATAAACCTGTGCAACGCCACACTTCTTTATCAGTTGCCCCGAAGTCTTTCCCTTGGAACCTTCGTAAGCGCTCTCACTGATGATGCTTGCTGCAATGCCAAGCGAAACGTCTGAAGCTGTTAACTTCAATGGACCACGGCACAATAGCCCGGATATTTCTTTGACTTAAAATAAACATTTTTCCGAAGTGAATTTACTGATGCCATACCGAATTTAATATAAATATTTCGTAAAATACTACTAACTATAGCAACCCTGTGTTTACTTTTTCACGAACGCCAAAAGTCGCCAAATAGCATTCCGGCCTGAATACGCTAGGTGTTCCAAAATGGGTACTCTCCCACTCTCCATTAGTTGGGTTTTTGATCTGTCAGGAAATGCTTCTTTCAAGACATGTGCTATAGTTAAATTCATCAGCGAAATTTTAAAAATTCTCCAGCCGTAGTGGCTCTTCAAGGTGATATCTTTTTCTTTTTTCATATAGTTCTCTGCCTTCCAGATGACTGAAATGAAGCAGCCTTTGGGTGGGCACATATCTCAATCAAACGCCGTTTTTTCAAATGGAGTGTCTATTGCGCTGCGCCGAGTAATCAGTTCAATAAAAATACTAAAAATAGATTTCCTATTGCGCCGACTACATTTCGACCAATTAGAGTGGATTACGATTACGTCACCCACTTTTTTTCTGATTTAGCCATTTCTGGCAAATATGGCTACCTTATATGTTGGTGCACGTTTTTCTTCATATGATGATCTTTAAAAGGTAATATCCGATTTCGAAAAGGAAAACTATACGAGTTTTTGGATAAGGGAATCAAAAACTCTATCTAATATCGACAACAAAGTATACTGCTTTGCATCAATCATAATGATTTACTTACAGTTTTCACCATGTAAATATCGATTTTTTAAAAACTCATTAAGCTGTTTAGTCTGATGTGTAATCAGTTGTGGAACTTTAATTATATTCTAACATGTGCTGCAAAGTTTAATAGTTTTTCATTTCTCAGAACATTTCACCAAGATTGTTCCGCAAGTATTCATTGCTGTCTGTGGATAAGCAATTTTTTTAAATAAAATCCATGAACATAATGTTTCGGCAACTTCCGAAAGAGTGTTGGCTACCTGCCCTATGGGGCCTCTGTTAGAGACCGACCCCTGATAGGAAGATGGCTTCCTATCGGGGGTCGGTCTCTAACAGCGGTCGATAGGAAGACAGGAAGGAAGGGAGGTTGTGTTAATAGTTAGTCCATTACAACGGCTTTTCAATGACCTTTTAAATATATTTGACCTTTCCTAAAAAAGCTAGCTCAAAAACAATCCTTCATGCCTGCATTAACATTAGCCCTATGGGGCCCATGCTAATGTGGTATTTTAGGAAGGAGGAGAGCTTTTAAAGACCTTTTAGATAGGAAAATAGGAAGGAAGGTGAATTTTAAACAAGCTTCTAAGCCACATGATCAACCATGTGACTTCTAACTAAAAGAAAAGGTGGCAACACCAGCAACTACAGATATAAGTTAAGAAGCATATCCACAACACTTGTTATTCTTAAAAAACCCTACACCAAACAGGCTGACACAAGACCATGTACGTAACTATACTCTCATTCTTTAACATCCCGAAAAAACAATATGATAATAAATCAATATTCATATATTTAAAAAAAATATCATATTCAAATTATCACATAAATAAATTATAAAAACTCACAATTTAACCTAAACACAATTTGTAAACAAATATTTGACGTGTACCTATAAATAATAACATAATCGTTTATTTCAGAAAATGTTCCCGATCTTAATTGCAATGTGGTGGGAATATAGAAAGGAAGAGTTCGCCTGTTCAAAATGCCCGCCATTATCAAATAAGATAAAACTAAACAACATACACAGTCATTTAATGAGGAAACATAAAGAATTGGACTTCCTTAATAAATGTGCATACTGTCTCTTCCGAAACAATACAAATAGAGTAGAAATAAAATATTCAGGAAAATTAAGTAAATTTTATTGCAAACATGTAATTTTATGCCTAAGACAACTATTAATAAATAACAAAATAAACCCGGATACTAAATGCGAATATAGTAGAAACAAATCATACTCAGGTTGTTTATACAACTGTGTACGCGCAGCAATTGGCGAAATAGTAGACACAGAATGCGTATTTATGCAAGTCTCAAATCAACTTAATTCCCTAAAGACTGGAAATTGCACAATGACCAATTAGACTACAAAAAAGAAAAGAGGATAAACCCGGATAAAGTACAGCATTTGATGGATCTACAGGTCATATAGTAGAGACAAATCATACTCAGGTTGTTTATACAACTGTGTACGCGCAGCAATTGGCGAAAATATGGTAGACACAGAATGCGTATTTATGCAAGTCTCAAATCAACTTATATTCCCTAAAGACTGGAAATTGCACAATGACCAATTAGACTACAAAAAAGAAAAGAGGATAAACCAGGATAAAGTACAGCATTTGATGGATCTACAGGTCGTTTTTTTATTTTTGCTTCATATACATTTAAATGCCAAATTTTGTTCAGTTATTGTAGTTGGTGTATATCAGTGGTTCCCAACTTTTTCTGGACCATCGCCTCGTATTTTAGGTTGATTAACATCCATCGCCCCCTTTTAATTTTCATGTTATGTCTAATCATAATTTCAGTGAAAGTGTAACTATAAAACAGTTTTATAAAACTTAATATCGTTTATAAAAACAACCAAAGAAGCTTTATCTGGTCACTTTTAAATAAAATAGAAAATAAAACATAAAACACATATTTTTAAAGAACTAAAGTGAACTAATTAACTAAGATATTTTTACTGGTTTCTAGAAAATTTAAGAGAGTTTAAAGTAAAAATTGGCTGGTTTGGTTATGGTTGGAGAATGGTTTTACTGTACAAAGGTACAACATTATTTTAATTTCCCCCTTTGAATACTCATCGCCTCTCAAGTATTTTTTGCCCCCTTGATAACGCAAATGGCCCACTTGGGGGCGATCGCCCCCAGGTTGGGAACCGCTGGTGTATATCATTGGTCAGCAACCTTTTAGAATAAAATGGCAAAAATAATAGGGTTTGTGACATGGCGGGTTGTACCAAATTTTCATATCTATTATATTTAAATTGTGCTAAAACAATAAATAATAATAATTTTATTAATATTAACCAAGAAAACATATGAATAAATGAAAAAAAATCTTAATAAAACTCTTTATAAATGTTCATTAGCTAGTTGGTTGGGACTTTTTCAAGCCAATGTAAAAAAATTGGTGTGTCTATGCCTTGAAAGTTAGCAAACTAGGGCCTAAAGTGTATGATTAGTTATATAAAGTTTTAATTTTTATAGTAGTCTAAGCGTGGCCCTCTAGTCCTTACTTGGTATTAATTTGAACATTTTTTTTTATAATGCCATGCAAGGGAACCCAGTATTTAACAAGTGACATAAAGTATTTTAGAGATAGAAAAATTTAGACATAACGGAGCAACGGTCTTGCAATATATTAAACAAAACTTTCAATCTGAAAGTTTTATTGCTAATAATGCTATAATAACAGTATAAAATTCTTCTTTTCCCATAGTTACCTTTGACAAGATTAGTCAGAATTTGAAGTTTAAAAATAGTGAATATGCTGCCTATTTTTGTCTGTGTCCTGGACTGACTGTCGAGGGGTCATTTGTGACAATTCTAAGGCAGACTTTTCAGAAACCGAGAGATGCCTACCCCATTTCCAGAGTGGCATCCCTCGTTCAACAGAAAATGACTACAGGCCTTGGCTTTGTTTCTACTGACATAACAAAATGATTTTAACAAAAGATAAATTTATTTTGATGGCTCTATTTGCTGTATGAAATTTCCTTTACACCTCAAAATTCAAAGGGTCGAATAATTGATATAAGGTTTAAGGGAGAAGCTGTCCCAGATAATTATTTGTCCTGTATTCAAAGTTTTTTATATTTATTAACCATTGTTTCGTTATATTATATATGTATTTTAAAAACATCCCAGATAATTGTGATTTTAATGTACGTAGGATTAACTCTTTGTTACCTTCTCTCTCAAAGATTCCTTGCAAAACTTTATTGCATGTGTTTAAAATATTCAATTTGTATGCAACAATTAATAAATTTTAAAATACTATCATTTTAGGCAGTCCCTTTGAATGTTACATTGTTGATTCAGCACCTATTCAAGTAAAAAGAGAGGGTATAGAGAAAGTTTCAGTCAATTGTCCTGCTTTCTTTATTATTGATACTGGTGGTATAGATGTTGGGGAAGTTCACTGTACTGTGAGTGGTAAGATTCCTTATTTATTAACTATCTGCTTTGACCAATAACTTATGCATACATTAGTATATTTATTTGAAGAAAATCTGCCTTTACTTCTGTAACTGCATGACATATTTTGTATGAAAGACCCAACTTAATAAGACAACCTCAAAGCAACCTTTTAGATTAGTCATATTAGCAATATATGTATACTGTATGGCAGAAATTATCCAGACAATTCTAACCACCAAAATTATTTCAATATGTTAAGTCAATTGTATGCTCTAGTGGGAAAGTTGTTCCAAACAAGTAGTAGGAAGCAATACCTTTTCAAGATGCAGTGCAGAAGTTGAAGCATATCTTTCATACAATGTATTGCTAACTCTAATGCCTCTATACCTTTTTTTCAAATATAAAAGATATAAATTATACACAATTTTCTTACTTTAGGAAGTTTTAAAAGACAGATATTAAGCAAAAGTCAACTTGTATATTTTCATTAATGATAAATTTTTTGTTGCTATGTAAAACTTGTCTTATTTGGTTTGCAGAAAGTCCATTTACTGTTAGAATTGCTGGTGCACCTGATGCAACAAAAGTAGAAGTGTATGGTCCTGTTATTGAGCCTGGGGTCTTGGCTATATATCAAAGTCGTTTCATTTGTGACCCAAGAGGAGCAGGTGCAGGTCAACTTACTGTGCATATTAGAGAATCAAAAGGTGCATAGTTTTTCTTTTTTTTCTCAACAAAAGATAATCATCTTAAGGCAATTGGCCAGGTAATGATCATACAATTTGATCATAAAAGACTGGATTAAAATATGCATTATTTTTGGATTTTAATTAATTTGCCACCAAGCAGTCTCCCTTTTCAAAAGCATTTTTGTCCTGGACCCTATGCCCCTGACAGCTTGTTGTATCAAATGATTTTACAATATCTGTATCAAAATATAAACATGGTCTATTTTGGGTCAGAATAGTAATAAATCATAAATATTATGTTTTTTAAACTCTGATGTAAGTAGGTTAAAATCAAAGTATTTATTCTGGTAAAACAATTTGATATCTGAAAACCCACATTGGTAACATTAAGCTGATCATTGAACCTTCAAATTGACATATAAAATATAATTGTTGACCAAATGGTTAGCCAGTTTTGCTTCTTATAAATTCAAATGACTTTTTTGTCTATTGTATTAAAAGGTAGTTAAAATTTCATTTGTATAAATTTTTTATTACTATATAGCTGCTTTCAGTGTGGAGATGCAACCTGAGAGTCAGAAAGAGCGAACCATTCTATTCAAATGTGATCCTACAGATCCTGGAGACTAGAGGTTAAGTGGTCAGGAGATAATGTTTCTGGGTCTCTTTTCATGATCTTCGACACACACCCAGGAAGAGTTGAATCATTATATACAAGGACAATATCAGTCACAAAGTGGAGGACATCCACCTTAACCCCCTGCTGATTATTTTCGCGGTAGCTTACCTTATAGCACTGGTTTTCACTGCATGAAATTGAAATTATAATTTGTAACTGAAAATTGAATTTCTTAATTTTTTTAATTATATTTTTGTAATAGATGGCTATAATTGGTTCATCCATGCTTTAAATTTTAATATTTTATAAAAATAATTACATTTATAAATGTTAAAAATATATGTGTTGCTGGAAAACCTGACAATCAGGTGACAGGTTTATACGTCTGTATCCTTCAGAGATTTAAGTTTATGGAAATTTGTTTTTTGTGTGATCATGTACTTTTCACTAAAATTAAATAACTGTAATTGCAGTATCTATATTTTTAATCTAAACCTTTGTTTGCTAAGTTTATGAATGACTTACAGAACTTAAGATTTTCTTAGACTTTTAATGACCTTAAGATTTTTAAATCCAAAAATGGCACAGATGCTATATATATTTTGCAATTATGATTAACTAAAATGCAGTAGATATTACAAAGATAATTACATTAAATTATTAAACAAACCCATTAGAGCTCAACACTAATATCTTTTATAAAAGAAAATGAAATTTATTATGAAAATCCGTTTCCATAACTGTGGCCATTTATATTGGCTGTAATTCGAAAGTAGTCATATATTGTGCATACTTGCCAACATGTACGATTTGGCCGTACAATGTACATATTTTCAGTGTATTGTAAGATTGTACGAACAATGAAGTAATTGTACGTTTTTTTGAAGAAATATCGAATTTTTTTTTTTTTTAATTTTAAAAATAACGGATATTTTTTTTCGAAGTAGAGGATCCGATCCTTTTGTTTATCCATTCATATGAACCTGTTCACTCTGGACCGACCCATTACCGCGAGGGGCATCGCTCCTTCGAACCCCCTATTTGAAATTGTAAGGTTTTCAAAATCTCAAAGTTGGCAAGTATGATAGTGCTAAATGTATTAAAAATCAATCCATTATTAGTAGTGTGAATATTTAACAAAAAGTTTTTTATTTCATATGATATCTTAAGTTGTATTTTTTGTTGTTGATGTTAAGTTTTGGCCATAGCTTTGAATTGATCATTAAAATATTTATAACCTTTACAACTGTTTGCCAATTATAAAGTTATTGTAATAATATCTTTTGCTTTTTATAAATATAATTTTACTGTGAACTAGTACTTCCAGCGATTATACATACTGTTAACTTGACAACATTCATTTTTTTAAAGTTTTTAAAGAGCATTGATGATAAGTTTGAAGTCGGTATTTTTTTCATGTTTTAGGTAAATAATTTGCATATTATCAGTTTAACTGATTCTATAAGGTTTTATGCAGGATAAAAGCTTATAACCTGAATAAATCACCTTAGATTTCAGTGCAATAATCATTCCTAAATTTTTTATTGTATTCATTGTTTTGAATTACTAGATATTTATTCAAGTACGTAGTTTATTTAGTTTTAACATTCCTAAGTATTCATACACATTAAGAGAACAATTATGAAACATGTTTTTGTTGTTAAATGCATTTACATTTTATAAAAATTTACTATATTTTCATTGCTTCCATTTTTGTTCCAGTTGGTCACGGAAACACCATTGTGCCTTAGTTTTAATTTTAAAAAATATCCTCTATTTTATTTGTGTACTATGTTATTGAAATATTTAAGTTTTAAAGTTTTTGATTGTTTTTCTTTTGTTTTATTATGCCATACACATTGCCACAAACTGACAAAGTATTTTATAGTTGGAATTAGTAAAACTTGCTATCAAAGGAGACAAATCAATTTCTTTTATAAAAAAAAGTTTTAAAAAAATCAAAATTTCAGCAGATATTATTACTGATTTTGAATATTCCAATTTAAATTTGCAGGGAAATGTATTTATTGCAATATTAAGTAAGAAAAAAAAATTCATTTTCTTAAAACTCAAAACCACCCTGCTGCTGATTGCAAGTGCTGTGACCTCAACCCCTCAAATATGTTTATAGTCTTAAATAAATCCAATAAAAAAATTTAATCACATTCCCAATAAGAAAACAACATTACTTTGTAAATAATATTCTTAATATGGTTTGTCTTAAAGAAGATACAGAGTTTTGAAGATGATGCGTGCAATGGCATTTTGTAAAGTCTTTCACATGTAAATGTCCAATCTTGGTCCAAGGATGTCTCAAATCCTACCAGAATAAAAACAAGTTTAATGAGTTTTACAGTTAAAGACTAACCATTGTACAGTTTTAAAAAACGCTTAAAGTTTTTTTTAAAAACATTTATTTTTTTCAAACATAGTTAAGTTGCTATCATGTAAAAGTTAAGTTGGTAAAGTTATCCATAGCCAATTTACTATGTGTGGGAGGTCCACATGCAATGGATTCCCCCCCACGTTAACATTCACGGAAATGAAGTCGCGGATATCTTAACTGAAGAAGGATGCGCTCTGCGACGGCCACTACGGAATATGACCTAACATTTCAAAAGATTTTCTCTTAGGCGAAAAATAGAGACCGGCAAGTCTGGCAATCCCCTCCCGCACATCCTTGGTACAGTAGGTTAATACCAGGAGGATCATTGCATTTTGAGGCGGGCAGACAGGATCAAACGGCAGTTTCAAGACTTGTCAGTGGGCACCTAAAGTGCGTGACTTTTGATTCCGGCAGTAAATTTTTGCCAATGTGTTCCAAATGCCATCTGATGCCGGCTTCCGCAGAACATATCCTCGATTGTTTGGGGCTCATCTTGGAGGATGTTTGTGATAGCCCTCTCCTGGTGCTGGACTTTGCAAGGCTGCACGGGCTCATGGATTTGATGTAGCTGACGCTAGATCAGGAAGGATTGGAAGCAACAACACTATGTGCGCTCCCTCATTTTTTCACATCAACAAGTAGAGATTGACGCTCCTGAAAAGTAGTTTATTCGAAAATGTTATAATAGCTATAGTGACGATATAATTTGTCTTGCAATAAGTTCTTAGTGTTTTAAATATGTAATTAAGTTTTATGCTGCAGCTTTCCCAATTCGCTTATAATGTAATTTACTGCTATTTTAATTCAGAATAGAGTACAGTTTTTTTATTCACCAACCATTTTTTTGTGAAAACCAAGTACAAAACGAACAGGGAAGCTACAGGGTGTCCCAAAATGGACTACCTGTTTTTAAAAAAGAAATGGATAGAGATATTAACACAATTCTTGCAGAAAACGAATGAGTCAGATCTGGAATTTGATATGGAACACTTTATTATGTTAGTTATGTTTATTACGTTATTATATGTTATTAAACTTTATTATGTTCAATTTAACCGACAGATAGCGCTGCAATACCATGTGTTCGATTCCACGCAATAACTATTGCTGCTTTCCCTGAACTGAAAGCTACTGAACATTTCTGACCACGTGTCCTTCTTTTCGGTTTATACGCATGCCTAGTTCTTTCATACAGCCAACACACGGTATTGCCGCGCCATCTGTCGGTTAAATTGAACATAATAAAGTGTAATGACATAATAACGTAATAAACATAACTAACATAATAAAGTGTTCCATATCAAATTCCAGACATGACTCATTCGTTTTCTGCAAGAATTGTGTTAATATCTCTATCCATTTCTTTTTTATTAATTTTTAAAAACAGGTAGTCCATTTTGCGACACCCTGTAGCTGCATCTATAATATAAACTTGTCAAAAGAGATCACCAAGTCTTAGTAGGTATGCAATAGGTTCTTTTTCAAAGTAAAATATATCTGTAATTACATTTATTCTATTAATGTGTCCTGCAAAAGCGGAAATTTTATCAATGGCATGTTTTCACACTGTGTTCCAATGCAGTGTTAGAAATTGGATGAAACAATTTCGGAGCAATTTGTGCTACTAACTTTAAAAACTAGATGCAAATGCACATTATCTGGGAGCATTTTTGAGAAAAATATTTATTGAAAAAAAGCTGTTTTTTATGCAATTGTACGTACTTTATGCATGCTGCAGTTTTGCGATTTTAGGATCACACAAAATATTTGACGAATTCATGATCTTCGAATATTTGCGATTTTAAGAAATTTATTTTCGATAAGATCTTTGAAAAACCCTTACAAAATGATAGTGACATTTAAAAAAAATAGTCGCGATAAATGCGACTAAATTTATTTTTAAGTCGCAAAATTGTAGGATTTGGTGGCATTGAAATATGAGTAATAACTTCATAGGGCTGCTATAGTTTAACTCGTGCAACAAATTAGTGTAATATCCCGAAGCATGTGTTTTGAAAGTCCCACGGTTTGTCAAAACTACAATAATAAAACGTCTGGTTAATTAAAATTTAATAAGTAAAATATTCTTAGAAAACTCATTTTCGAATACCAAAACATAAGAAATTCCAGGCAACAAACCTTTGGAGCTGTTCACGACATGAAACAACCTCTTTGGCTCGGACAGTCAAGAAATTTTAGTTTTGTCCAGGAAAACGTCCGTGGTTAAACTATGTCCGGGATTTTCAAAGAATTAGGAAAAATAACTTTTAAACAAATTTTCAATAAATTTAACTATTTTTATAAATTGATACTTTAAATAATTTTCATCACTTCGATTAATGACAATCGATTAACCCTTTACGACCTGAGCTACACAATTGTGCGGGTATAAAAGACAATGTTCAAGCTCTTCCAAAATATTGATACCGACTCAGGTGACATGTATCATCAGTCGTTTATATGTATAAAAATAACGTAGTTCTTGCCGACCCGGCGGCGCAACGGTTAGGGAGCTAGCCTTTGGAGCCTTTGGTTCGGGTTCGAATCCCGATAAGCATGGATGTTTGTGTTTGTCGAGTATATGCGGAGTACGTGCTCGTTAAATCTGTTGGTCCGAAGTCCTGTGGGCGGTCATTGCGCAGTTCCACGGGTACAGGTCACTGAGACTTTTCCCTCCCTTCAGAGACATGTCTAAATTGAGGAGGTGGCGATAGATGGCAGCATCTGTCATATATGTGTGTATGTCTTGTCCGTCCTTCTTGACGATGGTTTATAAGCGGGTCTTTGTGACCAAGCACACAAGCCTGAAATATATGTCTTCTAACCACCACCAACGTAGTTCTTAAGATTTGCTGGCATGATGCTGTTTAAAGCAACTTTTTCGATTAAGCGCTTAACATTTAGTCTCATAACCTTAAATAAAAGCGCCATCTGAAGGGGTCGTAAAGGTTTAAACTACTAGGTTTACATATTGGTAATACGAGGCAGTCAGGCAGTAGACACAATAATAAGATCACTGTATAGGATGTTTCAAGGTCGTACCCAGGATCTAATTTAGGGTGGGCAGGTCATATTAGGGAGTCCCTAAATTTTCTTAATTTTCGATGACCATTGGACCCCTTAATTCCTTAGGGAATTTTCCTTTGACATCATACCCCCCCCCCCCCCCCCCCTAACGTTGAGAAGCTAAATTGTGTCTGAAAAACAGGTTGATTTTGAACGGAGATCGGATATCGAAATAGAACTTTCGCAGCATCAACGCGAGGCGTCCTTTCTGCACATCGAAGATATCCCAAAAAGGGGCGAAAATGTTCAGGGTTTCAGAGAAGCCGCAAGTCTTGTAGAAAATAACGATTTGATTTTGAACAAAATTTGGAGCTTATTTTATAATATCTGTGGGCCCTCACAGGCCAGATGGGCCCAATTTGGACCTTATTGGGTCCACTTTGAACAAAATATATAGGCCTCTTTTTAAAAAAATATTTATATTAATAAGGGGCTTCAGAGACAAAGTGGGCCCGTGCCCAATTAGAAACAAATGGTCCCGATTTGAACAATATGTAAGCCCCTTTAATATAATATATAGGATAAGGCCCCCAGAGGCCAAGTGGGTCCCTGGAGCAATTCAGGAATATTTTGGGCTCAGGAATTTGTGAACAACATTTGTAGGCCTCCTTTTAAATAATATATGTAGGGCCTCTAATGAAAAATTGTGCCCTTGGCTTTACTGTGTGTGTGTCCAATCCTCCTATACAAGGTGACCCGACAGACGATCATGTCTTGTCTTTACTATGAATAATTTACTTGATTTATGAACTATGAACTATTTACTTGAATTCTAATTGAAGGTTGATCGAAAATCCATCGATCCTTGGCAAATGCAGCCAAAAATGTCCAAAGAATAATACCCCATGTGGTGGGAGTGCACGTTAAATATTTTTCAAAGTCCCGACGCTGCGTACGGTGTAAAAGTTGCATTGGGTGCCTAATCAAGTGTATATGGCTCGTCACATGACTGTGGTTCTAAATAAAGACGCCCGTGGCCAATATCCCTCTTGTATAGCTCTAGTGCGACGATAATTCAAACTAACCCTAACCCAGACAACTTGGATGGGAATAGTTACCCTACGCTAAATTTTTAACTTCGCCAAAAACCGCCAATGCCAACATTCAATTGGCCATATCATAGCTGTACCAAATTGATAGTTTCATAAACATAAAGTTTTTACGCTGTACGTAGAGGGAATTAACATTTCTTAGAAGTATTCATCAGGTCTAGAATAGTAATCGTCTTTACTGCCATGATACATTGTAGCAATACCTTCACTTCTTACCATTTATAAACATCAATTAAAGTAACTTCGAAAACGAAAAAAAATCCAAAGATTTCAATTCAATAAATAAAATAATGATATTCAAATAAAAATCCTACAAATTAAACTTCACGTGCTCTGACGTGCTTATACTTAATTTTCGTTCGCGTTGAACGTGCTGAAATTTCTTTTAAATTGAAATAAAAAGTATAAATTTTAATCCTACAATGCTATTCCTATGGAGAATTCTGCTCACGTTTTGCACTCCTACACCGTTCGGGTTCGAATTTCGAATAACTCATTCATTAAGAACCTTCTCCTGACAATAACAAACACAACGAAAAAAGAAATAGTGAAATCGGTCCAGCCGTTCAGACGTGATGCCGTCACCACGAAAAAAATGGGACTTTAATTTATATATAAAATATATAATACATATATACAGGTGCCTCCATAGGCCAAGGGCCCACTTGGCCCTTTCTAGGGGAGGGCAGCTGCACCCCCTCTGCCCTACGGTGGGTACGCCCTTGGTACCAATGGTCCATATGTATTTTTCTTGTATAGAGATAAAAAGCCTTCTACTTGAAATAGATTCAATCCTTAATTTAAAAAAAATATTCGTCCCCTATAAATTTGATAAATGGCATCAGACTAAAGCTCGATTCGTTTATTATGTTTTTTTTCTTTTAAATATGTAATTGTTCAAATAAAAATATCTATTGAGTGCAATCTATAATCACGATATTTTAATATTTTTTGCTCATAATTATTTTATTTAAAACTATAATTTAAAAACTTACGTAAATCATTTAAAAACTTACGTAGAACATAATTAAAATGCACATGCTAAGTACAATATCAGAATTCAGATTGTACAATATTTATTTAAGTTATAAAAAAATGAGTGATTGTCATTTTCAATTTAGAAAAATATATTCATAAAATTTTGATATCATGGCCGTATCCTTTAATTATATATTTTATCCTTCTAATTGTATAATAGAGTTAAGAGATGCTATCGTTTATAGTTGTGCATTTTTATAATTCTAAAAAGTCTAACGAAAAAAAATGTAAAATCTAATGAAGTTTTAATAAAAATGACTTCTAAATTTATTATAAAAAGCATTTGCGAACATTTATTTTCCTTTTTAAGCGATTTAACTCCTAAAAATCAAAAACTTCGATTGATTTAATGTCACCCCCTTAGAGTATTTGATAGACGTGATGTAAACATGTTTAAATGTCGCCTAGGCGTGTCTTGAGTCAATCAATTCTTTGTTTGTTGCTAACCTCTTTTATCTTTTCTTAGTTCTTTCTTTATTGTTGAATGGGTGAACGACATGTCACTAGGCCTGGGTCAATACTCACTTCTACTTTTAACACTTTTCCTATAATGAAGTAGTAAAAAAAGTTGTATTGACCATAAAGTAATTACCAACTATATGAATGAATTAGGCATTTCAATTAATGAGAACTCATACTAAATAGTAGAAAAAGACCCACATAACTCGATATTTTTTTGTATAGAAATGTTCGAATTGGGTAGCAGGCCAACCACTAACCTAATCTCGGACCCCTAATTCAACTAAACCAAACTCTCAGTCCAAAGTTTTTTTTGCAATAAAAATCTACAATTCTGCTTTTTTTTTCATATGACTCTTGTTCTGGATGAGATATTGAGATAAATTATAAAATAACACATTTGTTGGACTACAACTATTTAAAGTTTTAGACAGTTTCACTATTTTTATTAATAATATTTATTTTTCTTATATAGACCCTATATTAGCAAAGTACGGCCCCTGGTTCATATGTGGACCTGTGTCCAATTGTATGTGGCTTTTGGTCGTTTGGAAAGAAAAACTTTAAGATCTTTGATAAAAATATTTTTATTAAAAATTTCTTTAAAAACAAGTTAAAATACTTTTTTTAAAAAAACTTTTGTTAAATTATAGTTTTCATCGTATAAATGGTAGTTTCGTAAGTGCAGTCGTAGTCATATATGGAGGGTTCAGAATACAAGCGAACCAAGTCCACTTTTTATCATTTTCGAGTTAGCAGCGGAATTGCATGTACTATCTATGTAGAATTTCAGTGCAATAATGAAAAAATTCCTAGTTCAGATAATATGCGGTAGGCGACAGCAATTAAAATAATGTTTTAAATTGCTACTGCCTAGCGGCTTCAACTTTAAACGTCTGTAGCACAAAGAAGCATTTTATGGATTTGGTTCACTTGTATTCTCAGCCCTCCATATGTTGCAGCACAAAATTATGTTGCGCTCAAAAATATGCGGACCGTATAACGTCATAAAAATTTATCGAAAACTAACTTCAATAAAAAAGGTTGTCGACCACTGTCTTAGACATTCTAAAGAAACATTCTTGCAATTGGAATGAGTTTTCAGTGTACTAAGCAACTTTTAATTAAAAACTACCTTAATATTTACGCCTATATATTCCTTGGGGATTTTATTGCTTTGCTTGAGCGCTATATTTAATTGTATTTTTGCACGTGTTAAAGCAAGCATAGTTCCATACCACATCAAGCTCAAATTTGTTTCAAAATTTTAGATTCCTGTTTATTACTTCAAATACATGCTGGAATGCCTTCCGTACGGACTGGAAATGGACAAAAAGGTATAGTTGTTTTCACTGTATAAATTTTTAAATTAAATTTATTTAAAATAACTTTTTTTTAAAAAAAATTAATTAGTTTATTTTTGAAGATATGATCTTAAAATAACTTCTAAAAGAAAAAAGTACATTATGAATAAAAATTTATTACTTATAAAATTTTGAAATTTAAGGTTATTGCAAGAAAGACTGATGCATAACATACGAAAAAAGCCAGGACTAACGCTCGGGGGGGTTCTAAATTACACGCCAACTAATGAGGAAACACTTTATTTTATGGGATTGAAACTTTTAACCGCTCCACTTAACTTTAATCGATCCAATGATATGTGGTTTTATTTTTTTTCCAAAAATTTTAGTTCCGCACTCTTTTTTTTCCAACTGGCACCAGTTGAAGAAGGGAACTTCTTTTCTTTTAACGCTCGAAGGAGTGCTTGATGGAATGTAGAAGATTGATACTTGTCTTAATCAGGGTAATTCATTTTCCGATTGAAAAGTACCGTAGAATTACAGGAGAGGCTCGCTAAACCGGAATTAATTTGTCTTAATTTGGTTTGAGTTGAACTAAAGTCGCACGAAGGCGATTGGCGACTGACTCCGTAATTTTGAACCGAGGTTCAGTGACGATGCCGACACCTACATTATAAAAAAAATCAGTAAAAAAACAGATTTTTTTTTGTAATTTTTTTACAGTAAATTTCCGTTTTCTTAAACTACTGAAATTTTCTGTAAAATTAGACCTCAGTTTGTCAAAATACATATTTTCTCTGTAAACTGCAACCTCTCAAAAATCTGCAACCACTGATACAGATTGCACCTGATGAGAACAGATATTTTTTTGTTTATTTATAAAAAAATTCTACACGTAACGCACTTCCGTGGCCGTGATGGTGTAGTGGTCTGTGTGCCTGGCTCGAGCCAGGGATCGTCATGGGATCCCATGCCGCCGACGAGGTTTCGTATAGGGGTTATGACACACTTGACTGTTTTTTAACGTACCCAGGAATACATCAGAAAGTATATGTCAGGCAGGAATATTTTCTGTTTTACTTGGATACGGGAAAACTCTGTCAACAGATTTTGTCCGTAGTATATTACAAATATTTTTTGGCAACTTTGCTGCCAGGAATTTTCTGTAATATAACAGGATTTTTTTTTAAATTGTAGACAGCACGCAGCGCAACCTTATAGTGACATCGTACGCGGCGTCAAGAATATGAATATATGGCTTTAGCTCTATATATACAGCGTTTTTTATTAGCAAGACTTTTTTCTCCCGTACGAATATTTTATAGGATGGTTAACTCACTTGACCTATCTCGCGAAGAGAAAGGTCGGTGGTTTAACACTTCGATGTCTATTTTTAAAATTTCGTACTGATGGTACTCTGGGCATATATTTTTAAAATTATTTATTTATGTGTATTATTGCTGTGTTGCAATCTTACAGAGAAAATTTTACAGTTTATTTGATACAATACTTTATCAAACTATCTATTTGTTTTTTTAAGTATTTCTGACTTATTAATGCATGCTTACAACCAGGGTTCGAAATTCACAGTCGCAAAATGCGACCTTTTTTTGATTTTGCGACAACAAAATAAATTTAGTCGCAGTTATCTCTCTCGCGACTGCAGTTTTTCAAAAAATCTTCAATACTAACTTTTTTTATATCGTGGTTTCCAAGAATCTTGCCAAAAATAATTATCTTAAAATCAGAAATCGTCACCGATAATTTTTTTTAAAACCATTGCAGTGGTCATATAATCGCGAAAATTCGGCAGTCCTAAAATCGCACTACATCGATTGACAAATTTTGAAACTTTGGCGAACTTCATAAAATCTCCAAATTGTGGTGATTGTCAAATATAGAAACTCTGACAAAAACTTTAAAAACTCAGATGACCGTAATATCCACAAACTTGTTGATGCTGTAAATAGTGATTTCTAAGATCTTGCAACTCCAGTTATTTTAAAATTGCAAAACTCTTGCGATTACATAAAATCGCGAAACTAAGATGACTCTATAAACACGCAAGTCCGGCGATCTTAAAATCGTCTATTTGGGTACTGTAAACGCCAAAAATGGAAGAAAGTTTTCAATTTTTTTCATAATTAAAAATGCTCCTAGTTAATATGCATTTGCGCCTAGTTTTTTAAGTTAGTCGCACAGATTGCTTCTAAATTTTTTTATCCAATTTCAAACACTGCTTACAACACACATCATTATAGAAAAGTTTATAAAAAAAAACTTGTCACTGAAAGTTTCCTCGCGGTCTTTTTTAAAGGTAACATGAACATAACGATGATTCAAAATATCGAATTTGTTTTCAACTATCAATCACTAATTTGTCCCTTTGTAAGGATGGTAGTTAATTTTTAATACTACTTGCTGCCAGCTTTAATTAGCGTTATTATAAATTACTTAATTTCAGTCTTTAGAGGTTCACTTTTCTCTTTTTCTCTTTTACTTTTAGAGTAAACAATTTATGCTCTGTTGTACACATGTCTATTTGTCACAATGAATCACCAACTTTCTAAAAAAATTACATTTGAACAAAAATAAGAAGACTTTAGCAATTTTAGAATGATTTATTGTCAAATATGAGGTTCATTGCTTTTAAAGGACTTTTTTATTCATATATAAAATTAATTTCAAGTGCGCACAACAGTTGTCTTGAAATTGAACCTAAAGGGTGAAAATCAGTATTTTGTAATGATGAAATTTGAAGCTGGCAACAAAATTGTATTGAAATTATTACCATCTTAAGCCAAATTAAAAGAACGAACGCTATTTCCCTTTTAGTCTTGAACTTTTATTAAAATTAGTTGTATTTTCGAACCTGTCCGCCTTGTAGAATAAATTTAATTTAAACAAGCATACAATAAACAGAGGGAAATATTTAGTCAAGGGACTTTATAGAAGAGAATTAAATGAGACAAAGGACCCAGCAAAGCGGGTACTTTTATCTAACATTAAATAAAAAGCAATTGCATCGCGAAAATATATCTTGTAATTATTTAAATAAAAAAATGACATTTTATCTATTGAAACCTAAAACACGATATGATCTGTTCAATACGAAACTAGCGTAATAACCACAGATTGCTCATTATATTGATGGATTACTTCGTTTGTTCGGTCATTTTAGTCAAATGGATAAGCCAAAAAAATACTTTTCCGATACCAGCCTGTGTTATTGAATAATAAATATATGCATAACAGTAAGACTGAAACTGCTGCGACACAATAGCCTAACCAGGAGTTGGGAACCCCCTGATATCATGCCACTAATAGTTCATTAAAATAGGCACAATTTCATTAATATTGATGATGTCATATCTATGAAAATTTTCAATTATTATGGCTCCGAAGATGTCGAAGACAGCATTGCACAACTTCATTAAAGTATTTATATAATGACTCAAAGTGCATCTTTATAACTATCATGAATTGTACTACGAAATGCAAAAATCACAAATACTTTACAATTACAATTCGACACATATTTTTTTGCATTAAAGCTTTGTATAGAGATTTGAAATAGTCAGCCGGAAGTATTACCAAGTCTTCAATTCGAACTTTTATTTGAGAAGCACGTTACTTAATCACTTATTCTTACATTTTTATTTCATCGGATTTTGTAAGCTTTCTAAAGACGTCCGACACCTTGTTTTCACAACAAGCTGCAAAGCCGCAGGGTGGATGCTTCCGACTTTAGCGAAGAAAGTTGTAAAGAAAGAGAAATGTAGGGCATCATCCCTAAAATTACTACCCCTCGCAATCATTACATTTTACCCTGTCGAACAACCTTTTTGTTTTACTGCTAACTTTAGACTTATCTCGTTGAGGAAATGAACAAAGACTGACCTGCTGGATTCGCAAGGCTACCAATCCTAATTCAGGATCCTATGAACTTTATCAGATATGAAAAAAAAACTTGTGAATAGGCCGTTAAATTAAATGTTTAGACATAATTCCAGACGAAGGATAATGTTAACGAAAAGTTTTATTAGAAATTAATAAAAAAACAATTTTAGAAACACAGAACTAAAAAGTTAGTCAAGACAAAAGAAAATAAAAAAAAACTTAACCACAAAGATACAAAAAAAATGCCTTGAATAATTTGAACTTATGAGTCTCGCTTCATATTTATTTCGGAAAGTGTTTTTTTTACCAACATTTTCATTACCAGTCTATTTTAAGTACAAAAGTAGGTAATTATAAGAAATTTGACCAACTTTTAATAATTTTATTTTTAAAAAATTTAGTTTTTCTTCCTGCTACTAATTTTTATTGTCGACCATTTTAAAGTACATATACGCCGGACATGACTGAAAACACGTAAAAATAGACGTAAACAATCGTGTATCATGGACTTATAATGTTATTGAGGTATTTGAAGCAAAAGAAGGAGAAACAAAATCGTATGTGGTTCTTTATTTTTAGTACACCAATCAAATGTTCTTTCCTTTCAAAATATTTAACGTCATTTCTACTTTAAAACGTGGTATAAGTTAAATCAAGTCTATATTGAACATTTCAGGAAAAATATATTTCATAATTAAATAAAGGTTCTGAAATTTAAGAACAATTATTTAAAAATTCCGACATTTTTTTAAATACTTTTTTCAACTTAGGACCGATCGGGTAAACCCCCGTCGCCTGCATTCTTTCGTTTAGGGTCATTACACTAGGCCTAGTTACTTACTAGTTACGACCTAGGACGAATGTTTATTAATTTCGACATTTTTAGACAAGTTTTCATTTTTTAGAGTCCATCGAAAGGACGTATTTTAGTCGAAATAGAAGAATAGTCGGAATTGTATCGTTAACGTTCTAATGTATATTTTTTGGAAGGCATATTGATTACTTTTAAACGAAATAATGTTTGCATCATTTAGACAACGCATTAGGACTTAAAGGGTTTCAATGTCTCATTACGTTTTAAAGTGAATTTTCAAGGAAACATATTTTTTCAATTTTTAACTTTATTTAATAAAAAAATACGTTTTATTTAAGACTGGTTAATACTATCTGGTTTTCTTTAAACATGTGGAGAAATAAAAATTTTGCAAGTGTCTCTATTTCAGCTATACAATACGAATATTTTGTTTTTCTTATAAATATACCCTGTAAATTTGTATGATATAACAAAATGATTTCAATATAAATATTATTTTTATTTTTAAAATACATTTACGTAATTGCTAAGTTTTTCCGAATTTCGATATTATATTCCTTTTATACACAATATTTCAGCAATTCTTTTGAGTTCGTAATAACGAGGTCCAACTACACAATCTTGAATTGGGACTGGCAAATAAGCTTACCTGGATACCACTTGGTCTTAGACCCAGAGGCTCCAGCTATCAATGATCTACTTCGTTCTAGATGAGAGCGCGCCGTTTTTGTTTTGCCCACTGATTTCTATAAACTTCGCTTTATTTAGAGTGCTTTTACTTCCGTATAAATACAGCCTCGTGTTGCCTATCATCATTATTTAAGAGCTTGTAAGATAGAGAACTGTTACTGAACTCGAAAACTGGTCAATTTTCACTTGGATTTTGTTGTTCACTTACGAAATATATTGCATTATGAAGGTTTTGGTAAGTTTATATTGTTTAGTTAAGTTTATATTACTTAGATGTAACATATTACGACATGTCCCTTGTTAAATACCCTTTTATATTGTTAGCATATTATTATATTACTCAGATCCCTTTAATATTGTTAAGTTTACATTACTTATAGATAATATATTACGACAGATCCCTTCTTAAGTAATTTATAATCAATGCTTTAACCAAATGAAGTGAGGGAGGAATAAAGTGTAGGACATTGTAACAAAACTCGTATAATATTTTTTTTATATATTTTGGATAGTTTTTAGTTGCTTTTATAGTCCATAAAAAGAAAAATATTACATGGTTTTTTCTTGATGTAATTGTTTTTTTCTCAATAATTTTTTTAAACTCTGATACAATGAAACTATAATTTATTGCTTTTCAATTAGCCAAATTTTCTGAATCTCCCTTTTATTTTAGTCAAAAGTCAACTGAAATCTAAAATGTTTTTAAAGTTTTCAGACATGTGTTAAACTTTTCTACTTTTCTTTTCTTTTTTTTTGTTCTCAGCTTTGCTACCTTAATACACAAATAATTAAAAACGTTTGATAAAATGTTAAGTGCATATATTTAATATTTATTTAGGAGTTGTCAGTGCTGTTAACAACATGCGCATTATTAATTTATGTAAATTAAATTAGTTCATTGAATTTTAAATTTAAAGCATTGAAGAGTTTCTCGAAACCATGGTACATTTTTGAATCCATACAACAGAAGTATAAACAAGCTCAAATTTGTCCCTTTGCTTGTTCCCCTAAAATTAAATATATTACTAACAACAACATGTTTTAGCTCTAATTTGGAAATCCCTTTTCTTCATTTGAATTATAAGTTAATTGTTTGAAATTGTTGTAATTGTTACAAAGATAATTTAATTTTTTTTGACATTTTAATTTACTGATTACTTTGTAATTAATTTACCGATTGCTTTGACTGTAATAAAATTTACCAAAAAAGTATTATCTATGGTAGATCATTAAAGAGATTCACAAAAGCTTTAAAATTGTTACAAATACGTAGTTTAAAATTTATATAAACTACTAAAGTGTATTTATGGTTATATACAATGACAATACATTAGTCGATTATACAATATTCACTATCAGGTTTTAAATTATATGGTTTTAGAGATTTTATCCTTTTTTCAACAATGCTTTTTATGATACTCGGAACGTACTTATTGAGAGAGAAAGTTTTATTTTCTGTTTTTTTTCATGTGGAACTGAGTTTAGATTACAACGAACGCGATCAATCGAAAATTTAAAAAATAAATACTAGTTAGGAATGAAACAAACTATAAAATAAATAATAAAAACCATCAAATTTGGTTCTCAGTTGAAAAAGATTTTTTTTAATTAAAAATATGCTAGTTTTTTTTAAAATAGAAATAACACGAAATTTCGTACATAGTTGAAACATTTCTGAAAATAACTTGTTATGTAGATAACTTAATACTTCATCATAAATAAGGGTATATTAAATATAAAAGCAGAAAAAATAGCAAACATTGAAGTAGCAATTTAGTATCTATTGTCCGATCGCGCATTCATGGCTCTCTGGGTCGGGTCGAAAACATCTTAAAACGCACAGAAAATATATAGAAATTTCAATAGGAGTAATTGTTTTTAATTATTATTAATTATTTTAATAGGATTTATTAATATTACATTTTCTTCCCGTTTTTCGATGTTTTTCTACCCGACACAGAGTGCCATGAATGCGCGGTCGGACTATAACTAGAATGGGTTTTTTTATAAATATTTAACTACCATTATAAGCAATAATTCTGGATAAATAGTATAAAGTTGTAACCGTTTTCGAATAAAGCAGTTCTAAATAAGTGGTTGCATGAATGAATTGTTATTGAAAGAATTTAATTAAACAAGCTCTTACTTATCTTATTTCTCTACATTTTTATTATAGCCAACTACCTTTTTCCCTCTAATTTTCATTATAACATAATATTTTTACCATGATGATTCATGCAAAAGGTAATTAAAACAAACATTTGGATGTTTTGCTATTTACTTTACTGTAACGATTTCGACCATAGATTCACCGTGTAAACAACAGTCCAATTTATCTCGAATGAAAGATTTAAGTACTGCTTGTAATTAATATTTATCTCAACAAGTATGCATGCTTGAATTATTATATGCCATCAGATTATTTTAAGTGTTTTTAGCCAAATAATTGCTTCTTCATGCATTATAAAGACACATTATTCATTAATACGAAGTGCGTGAACTGTGCAAAGTGTATCTAAAAAGACACACTAAAAACTTTCCTTTTACAGTTGGTATGGAATACTTTGAAGTGGGAGTACTTCAATCGGTCTATACTCGCCATGCTACTATTATAATTATACTCAATATAAATTACTATAGTTCAACATGCCGTCTATTGAGTAGCAAAAAATACCACACTTCTGTCTAAGAAACATTAATCTATATAGTTTATAATGAAAAATATTTTATTGTTATATGAAAACTTGTAACTAAAATAATTATAACAAAATATTATTATAAAAGCTGTGTGCTTTTTATTTTAGGCTGTCTTTTGCTTTTTGGTGGTTTTGGGATGTGCTCTTTCCCAGGACTTTGAGGGTTTCGACCAATTCGATGCTAGCTCCTTTGATGGCGCCAATTTCGGAAACCAGGACTTGTCCGGATTTGAAGGCGGAAATTTCGAGGGATTTGCTGACGGAGGCGGAAATTTCGGCGGTGCTGATTTCGATGGTGCTCAATTCAACCTTGGGCAATTTGGACAATTGGGTGGACAACAGTTTGGACAATTTGAAGGGAATGACGGATTTGTTGGCGGGTTCCAGAAGAAGTAACTTGAAGAAAATACAAAGTAGGTAATAATCATTCAAATAGCACAATGATAAGAGGTTTTAGGCTTTTCACTAATTAGCAGCGTAATTTAAAATTAAAAAATACATATCAGGAAAATGTTAATGAAAATTTTATTTGAGTAGTTAAAAAACTTAGCAAATTTAAAGCTTTTTAAATAAAATTATAAACTGATTCAACCTACTATTCTATGGTGGCACATTTCTAAAAAAGTGAACAAACGCAGCTAACAATACAAATGAAAAACACAAAAATAACAGTCACGCAGCTGCTTGACTGATTAATTTTATTCACGCAGCTGCTTGACTGATTAATTTTATTCAGATGCACAATTTGGACCCTTATGTTTCTTAAACATTTGATATAATATATTGTTGTTTCGAATATATATTAAAACATTCTCCCCTAAAAAAATATACTTTATAACTAGACAGGTAAAAAACAGTGTTTTTTTTTTATTTCGTTTGGTATTGTAATGGAGGCAAAACGAAAACATTAAAACATAGCTTCCGATTGTAAAATAGAGGAGTTGATTGGGGAAACTTAATTTTTTATATTAAGACTTTAATCACCAGTTTCTCAAATACAAAGCTTACTTCAACTTCTTAGTGAATTTTTTTTATCAAACTTGAAGAACTACTTTCGCAATGAAAAGAAGTAACATCGTTACAAACACGAAATTTTTTTATCATCAGTGCAAAATCACAAGTTAGGGATTATAAGTATGTTTAGACTCTGCGGGATATGCAAGCTTAAAACTAGGTTTGATTATAGTTAGTTTTACTTTTTTTTTTCCTTTAACCACTTAGTTTATTATTAAATGTTGTTTTTAATGTTTGGCTTTTCATTTGTGATTTCACTCGTGAGTTTTAAAAATAATGGCTTTTCCCGCTTAATGTCCCAAAACAGATATACACAGTAACTTAACAATTTTCTTATCTATTCTTTTAAAATATACGCGCATTTAAACGTTGGTCCGTTGATTTATGATAATATGCATCTACACCAAGTAGTTGTGCTTTTTTGAACAGCAATTTACAAGTTTTTTTTAAATTAATTTTGAAAAAATTTAAATTTTCAGGAGCTGGTAGATCTCTATTGTAAGATAAGAAGTCATGCAACATTAAAAGTCACGAGGAAGAGAGGAAATGATGAACAAATTAAAGAAAGGTAGATGATAGGTGGTTTCATAAGTGATTCAGTGTGATCCAAAATGCATATATCATTTCAACTATTGTAAATAAGATTGATTTCATGTAGAATAATGTGTGCTGAATAAACGTTATGTTGTTGTATTTAATGGTATGTGTTTTATTATATTGTCGGTAAAGTATGAAATACAAAAAAACACGGAATGTTATAGGGCCACAAATTGTGTGAAATTAACATTTATTAATATATTACACATGGCCTACGCAATTTATAGAATGAATGTTTACAATCCTTTAAAGTATTTCCAATAAAAAGACTATCACAATTAGAATAACTGTTTGCAATTCGTCAAAGTTAAAAAATCACCAGATTTACTGACATTTTCATGTACTAGACTCTATTATTAAATCATATGTTCATTCTATTCACAAAAGTTTGATTTATTATTTTGCCTGACGCAATCAGTTCTACTATATACAGAACATTAATACAAAGTTATATATAAGAACAATTTACCAAAGAGAAAAACCAACGAACGTTCTCATACTGCTTCCTGGGGGAAGAACAACTTGAGATAATCTGGATTTCTAACTCTTAACACCTTTTTTTTAAAGCCCTTTACTTACAGTTTAGAATACATTTTTCTTTGTATATAAAAATTTCGACACAAAATTGAAATTGTATTGAGTAAAAACTAAATGTTTCATTTTTGCAACGTCTTAATAAATATTTAAAAAAAATTACCGATTTTCTTCAATAGTGTGGAAAATGTTCCGATGATTCAAATACTTAGGGATTTATTTGGAAATTTTAAAGTTGCTTCTTGGGTGCTTGTGTGGTTCTACACAACAAATATAGTTGGTCCGTTTGGTAAAATTAAACTTAAATTCTTAAAATTGCATCAGTATTGCCATGCAGTAAAAAATTTGACAATATGTGTTAGCTTTAGGTGCAATATTTAAAAATTGTTATCATCATCAAAATAGTCCTGCAAAACTCACATGTGGGAAAAATATATGGAGTTTTTAATTTTAGTTGAAAAAACTTTCAACATGATGACCTAAAATGTTTATATTATGTAGTTTATATCATGTTTTATCATATATGTTAATTTAAAGAATAATTGATTATGTATAACGAAAAGTATTTCATCCTTTAAGTGGGTCGATAAAAGGATGACCAAGCATGCTTGGGAACTAAACATTGGGGGTTTCCGCGTGAGGTTGACCACCTAACCGGGACATATGCCTAGCACCCCAGAGCCCTTAGTCAAGTAAACTGAAATGGACAAGGCAGGCCTTGGCCCACTAATGGGCTGTTGCGCCGAGGAGTTTAGTATAACAAAAACTAGCGATTCTAATATATTATGTATTGACATGGGTCAATTCAACCCGCTTCAAATAATTGCTATAGGAACTTTATCTGCACACTCATCATTCTACGATTCCATTCAAGATACCATCACGTGGTTTTGCATGTGTTTGTTCTGTCATTGTTCCGATTCCTCAAGATAAGATTGCAATACTGAATAAATCTGAATCCTTAATACTTTATTATGTAATGTTTTTTCCTAAATATTGCCGATTTCATTGGATAAATTTGGGTTAGATGAAGTAAAAATGATAATAATGGGGAAAATCATAGATATATATAGCAAAAGGAAGACAATAGGAAAACAAAACCCGAGTAACCGCGGTGTCCAAACCTCAGTGTTAATCCAATAGCCCTTTAAGACCGAGCTATCACGATTGTCCGGATATAAAAGGGAGAGTTCAAGAAGAAAGTTCAAGATTTCGGGAGAATGTTCAAGCTTTTCAAAAATATCGATACCGAAGCAGCTGACTTGTACCATTCGTTATTTGCATAAAAAATTACTTTGTTTTTAAGGAGTTGCTGGTATTGATGTTGTTTAAGGCATTTTTTTCGATTATACTCTAAAATTTAGTCTCATAAACGTAAATCAGCGCCATCTGATAGCCGGTCTTAAAGGGATAGAAAAAAATACTATGATAAATGTAATTGACTTAAAGGTCGCAATAATTCCACTTTTTAAAATTGGCTCGAATATTTTTGTAATTTTCAATAAATAATTTTACACGAAATATACGTGAGAGAAATATGGCTTAGAAAATAATTTTGCCATTAGATTAGATTAACACACATATGCACTTTGGTTTGGACACCCGCGGTCATTCGGGCTCATTTGCCGCATATAGGATATTCTTTAAGACCTAAACTACACAATCATGCGGGTATAAAAGAGAATGTTCCAAGCTCTTCAAAATATTGATACCGACTCAGTTGACTTGTATAAGTCGTTTATTTGTATAAAAAATGACGTAGTTTTTAAGGAGTTGCTGGCATTGATGCAGTTTAAGGCAACTTTTTATAAAATAACAAGTGATTTGTGCCATACATTTAAGATGATTCCTAGACCGTTCGAAAACTCCGAACAGCTCAATCAACATAACGACCACACACAAAATTATTTTTAAAAATATTAGTTGGTAAACATTTTTGTTAGTTTTAAGAAATATATTTTAAACTGTTGCCATTTATAAAATCAATTATTTAAATATTCTTATGAATATCATAAGTTTTGTTTAATAGCTAGAGTCAGATATGGTAAAATGAATCTACGTTTAAACTGTATAATTAACAAAAATTAAAAATACCATGTTCTAAAAAAATTCGTTATTCATTTGAGTAGCGATTTTTTAATTTATATATTTCACTTATAAAACTTACGCAAGATTTTTAACTCATTTTTTCGTGCTCTGAAGTTTTCTCGTGGTGTGGCAACACTTTATGATTATTTTTTGATTGACTTTGTCCTTATAACACTAAAAATTACTCTGGTTTTTAAGCAACATATTTCTGAAATTAGAAATTTTCTATTAATTTTATTTTTGTTACATACGTATTTCTAATAATAGCCATCTAAGGGATAATTAAATGGGTTAAAGTGTAAAAACAAATTTACAAATTACAAAATTATCCAATTTTTACTGCCTCACACGAAGTTTATTTGTAGTCTTATGATACGTTCATTGAACTTTTACAAAACGTTATGATATGTTTCTTTTTCGAGTTTGATGAGTAGAATACAAATGTGCTTTGATAATTAAATTAACATTTAAAAGTTGATAAGTGTAACTGGGTCGTCACAACCACCCATTTTGGACCCGACTTTGTTTATTTATGAAGTGTTTAGAACTCTACGTGGGTTAAGTAGCACAAAAGCTACAATGACCGATTTGTTTAATTTGACTCTAATATCGCACTGTATATGAAAATGAGACGCTACGCTTTAACAAAAAAAATATTTTTCCAGATACTATATTACATTGAAGTTGTGCATTCACTTTGCACGTTATGTGTGGGAAAGGGAAAGAATTAGCGGTGGATATTTGTTGTCGTTGAAAGCTAGACACAAGAATCCAGTGAGAAAGATCCCCACTGAGACTTGAGAGTACAGTATATGCCGGTCGTCACAAAAAATGCCTGTGAAAGTTAGCGACAATGCACGTTAAAGGTTATGCACACGTAATGATTTTGGATTGCAACTGCTTTTTTTTAATTAGCTTAAATTTGTTTAATACTTTTACGATCTTTAAATGGGATTGTATGTTGACCTCCAGATTACGCTACGCACCAGCATCATATGTTATACATACAAATTTATCAATGGCAACTTTTATGTACTTGAGGCACAGGCTTCGGTCGTTATTGTTACTTTATAGATAGCCATCGCAACCTGTTCCTGATTTCTGACGGAGCACGTTATGGATTTTATTGTCTTGACCAGGTGATTTTGATGTTCTAAACGTTTTTAATATTTTATATCTTTTTATTTATTGAGTCATTTCATTTTAAAATATGTTGTTCAGGTTTTGGTTGGTTGTGTAAGCTGGTTTATTGCTTCGCTCGAGGCGCGCTTATACCAGTCAATCACGATTATTCCTGGTAATACCGTTATGACAGTTAAGTTTTACCTTAACTACTAATATTTTTACCCTAACGACAAGTTGCACTTTGACTAGCATTGTTTTGTCCAGTCCTTAACAATATGTGTTCATTGTTCTTTTTACACTTTTTTTATGTTCATTTTAATCATTGTTTTATCTTAGACAAGCCTATCGCTATCATCGCTATGCCCTAGGGTCTTTCCTACGGGTTTTCCACACTTATCTTATACATAGATATTTATAGTTTACTTTAAAAAAATCCCCTGTGGGGTATCTTAGAAGGAGAAGAAAGGACGCTTCGCGTCGATGCTTCGTATTGTTATTTCGATCTCCGATAAAACGTGTTATAAATACTTATCGTCTTTAATCGTGGTATCAGTAATACTTAGAAGCGTGCCATAGCTGCCGCTAATTAGCGCCCCATTCGAATCATTTGAATTTATCACTAAAGCTAGCAATCCACTTACGCTGTAGCTGGGCGAGAGATTGATTTTGTGACGTCATTGTCACTAGTACGCATGCGCGCGAGGTCAAAGCTGTATTTTTGAAGCTGGATTTTTGAATCGCTTTCAAAGCGATATTGGAGCTGTAAATAGCTTTTGAGCATGCGCAGTTAGTTTCAAGAGAGAGTTAACCTTTCTTAACTTTATTTATGTTTGTTTATATTATGAACTAAGGAATATTATGCTTAAATATGAATCTTATTATGAATTCATTAATAATATTTTAGTGGGAAACTAATTTTTATAGTAAAATCATCAAATATCAGTAATAATTTGAATTATACATAAGTTTGTTGTAAGTCATGTTTACAGTAATATCTTTGTTTACTTTTAAAAAAAATAAGAACTACATATAATGATTTTATTATGATCCTTTGACAATTTATAAAATACTAGGAAGAAAGCAAATTGAATACAACTAAAATTAAACTAAAAATTTGCTTTTTTGCCTTTGAAACTGCCTCTAATTTGTACAAACAAAAAAGTAAACAATGCAATTTTTAAAAGCTCAACAAATCTGGTTTTATAGGGCATGCGCAGTAGTTGTGTTTTTATTTCGTGTTTTCTATCGCTCCCCCAAGCTGGATACAGCAGACACGTGATAAAATCGGCCCAGCTCCAGCGTGAGTGGATTGCTAGCTTTGTACGCTTAATTTCTAGGCGTGTCCCATACAAAAATGCAAATTTGGCAGCTCCTTTAGCTTCTCTTTGAAATTATTAAAAGGGAATTTTTTTACTTTCATTTTTTCTTTTTTTTAATACCTAAATTAAGGATATTTTGAGCCTCTGGTTCCTGTTTATCTTAGGAGGGGGGGGGGGGGGTATAAACATCTGAGATCAAATAAACGATTCGCAGCATCAATGCAGACCGTCCTTTCTGCACATATAAGTAGTTCTAAGAGGAAATAACGTTAGTAGTTCGTTAATGAGCAATTTAGCTCGGAATAGTTTAAAGTGTTCGTGCGGCCTCTATCTCGGGGTCGTCATCAGGTTCTCGACGGGGAGAGCAGTTCTAGTACGGCTGGCAATTTGGCGGCCTTGTCAAACGCAGCGCTGACTTTTGCAACTTTTCCGAGGAAGGAAGCAACATCGCCGAAGATTTCGACAATGGTTGACTTCAGAGTCTGTAGGGCTTCTAGAAGAGAGGGCAGATCGTCCATTTTTTTTCCCGGTGAACTGGTTTCAGCTGGAAGCGACCGCTGAGGGTAGCTACTTTTAGCTGTCCGGAGGGACTCAACGAGGGACCTTCAGGCGAGCACGGTGCCGAGGAGCTGGGATGGGCGTCTTCCCAATTGACGCAGAGGTAGGATTGTTTTTTTCTTGGTGTGGCATTGCCGCGAGTCATGTTGTAAACTGCAGAAAAAATAGACACAACGCTACGCTTTAATTTTCACGAAGCACTGGGGCCAGAAGCTCTTTCGTCTCCTATTCATAGCGGTGTTTAGACACATTAGACATTGGAGTACCTAAATAAAATATCTTAAGAAAAAAATAAAATTGCTTAATTTAGCTTTAAGTCGAAATTTGCCTCTGACCAATCAGGGTGCATCTGAGCGACTAATAGCGCCCTCTGGATGGTGGGTGCGGGAGACGTTGGCGACAATATTTCCTTTTCATCCTGTCATCCCGACCCAATTCATGTTCACTCTATGCTTTGAGGTCTTTCAAGATATTAGCCCTACATGACGGTTTGACGCCTGCGGCGTCTGTGCGTCGGCACCCTTAAATGATTTGATTTGATATTTCCTTATAATGATATTTGTTTCTCAATCGAAAAAACTTGATAGTTTTTGCACAGAACTAAAAATTTGCCGCACTTTGTGGGATCTTGATGAACCTATTGTCAGGTTTGTCACAGTTTGGTCTCTTACTGTTGTATAACAATATTTTTCTAAAAATATTAATATAATTTTATGTACTTCTCCCAAATAGTGGAATAAATTTTTGCCTACAACCGTTTTTCAGAACTATAAATAAAATACTAAGTGTATTTATTCCAAAAAATGAAGCATACTTAATAGGAGCTTCGGGCAGTCTTTTTATAAAAAATCTGAAAGGTTTATGGTGGTTCACCACACGCGCAGCCTCGTTAACCATGAGATGGCGCTGATTTACCATCCAAATCTAAATGGCACAGATTTACCTTCCAAAACTAGATGGCACTTATTTACCACTGAGATAAATACAGGTATTCACTATTCTAGATAACTACGAAAACAGTTGTATAAAAACCGAGGTAACTTATCTTTACCTTGGGGATCCTATTTTGGTAGACTATGGGTTACCGAGGCCGCTACAGGTTTATAGAAAACGGGAGCTCTTCAAGTTTTATAACAAGCACACAAGGATTAAAAAAATCGTTAATTTGAACATTTTCAAAAAGCGTGGCTCAAAATGTATTTCAGGTAGGTAGGATACTCATTTATAGCACTATACGCCGACTCTAAGGGATCAGTGGGGTCGTCACCCTCACAGCTTTCAACCCATGTATACCTATTTATTTAGTGTTTTTTCTGTATAACACTCCTAATTACTTCAGTTTCACTCTGTTAGTTAATTCCTAGTCGGCGATTATGATTTATTGTGAAGTCCTCCTGAAAAAAGATATATTTTGTCCATTTTCGCTACGCACGAACTCAACTGAATGAATTCTTTCTCCTCAAACGCTCTCACCTCACACACGCTCAATTTTAATTTTAATGTTCTTAAAAATAACTTTTGTTTAAATAATATCTTGAAACTCGGTTTAGTTTCTCAAACATTAAAGTTGTTGGTAATAAGATTTTTTTTTAATTTTCTATTAAAAAAACGTAAACGATTCTGGAGCTTTTTAAATATTGAAATGTCTATAAACATAAGGGGCGCTGGATAGCCTGGTCAGTAAGGCCTTGGACTGGCATTCCTAAGGTTGCGAGTTCGAGTCCCGCTGCCTTGACCCCCGTGTACGCTAATGGTGACTGGTGCACGTTAAATCCGTATTAGTCACAAAGTCCTCCAAGTTCCCATACCAAATATGACCAAATCAATACCTGTGGGGGTGACAAACCAATTCTGGGGATCCTCTAGTTGGCCTCTGTCTCTAAAAAATAAATGGAGCTACTTATGTGTCTGTGTGGTGTGTCTGTCTTACTTGACGAAGGTTTATAAGCGAACCAAACACACAAACCTGAATATATATGTCTACCAACCAACCAACTATTAACAGAAATTATGTAAAATTGAGGGCAGTAGTGAGCCTAGTGGTCAGCGTCTCGGTGTCGGGATCGGAAGGTCCTGCGATCGAGTCCCGGTACCACTGAAGACCTACCGAGTATATGCGGAGTACGTGCTCGTTAAATCTGTTGGGTCCGAAAGTCCTCTAAGTTCCCATACCAAATCAATACCTCTGGGGGTGACAAGCCAATTCTGGGGATCCTCTAGTTGGCCTCTGTCTCTAAAAATTAGATGGATCCACTTATGTGTGTGTGTTGTCTGTTGTGTCTGTCTTACTTGACGAAGGTTTATAAGCGGGTCGCTGACCAAGCACACAAACCTGAATATATATGTCTACCAACCAACCAACCAGCCATGTAAAATTGCCAATTCAAATTATATCTTTGTGATGTGATCTATAATTTTTATATATTTTTTTAGAGATCATATCAATACGATGGAAGATTTGCTAGCTTGTCCTGTTTGTGGAATCTTTTTACAAGAACCATACATTCGTTGTTTCGAATGTCATGATCCTTCGCGCTCATTTTGCTTGCAATGTTTTTCTAAAGGAAAAGACTATGAAAATCATAAAAACAATCATTCGTATACAGTTGTAGTAAGTTCAGACCTTTTTTGTAATTATTACTTTATATCAAATAAGAATCTAAGAAATGTTTTTCAAATCATCTCCCTTAAAGTAATTCTTGAAAATGTTTAGTAAATATCAACAAGTGTGTTTATTTAAAATTAAATTTAATTTTTATTAGCAATTTTCAACTGATAGACAACAAACTTTCAAAATTCAATAAGTTTAAAAATATTTAAATAATTAAAAAATGTTATGGTTGTTGCTCAATAACTTTAATTCGAAATTGAAATGCACTTCAGCAAGATATTAAAATGCCTTGCACACTATTAAATGGAGTGTCTACTTTCAAAACTCACATTCTCCAAAATAAAACTAATATATAGGGTCCGGCCATTTCATTGGCAACTTTGTCCATTTGAATTTTTTATGATTGTCAGAAGTCCCCAATGGACGTACCGGACCCTTTAATTATACTTGCCCATCTTAACTATACTTAGAATAATGTATTTTTTATACTAGACCCTTTAATTGTATTGACTAATTTATTTTGAAAAGATGTTGGAATACTGAACAATGCATTTTACATGTCATACCTATTGTATAGTATACATGGATATCACAAATCATTCGTTTTATAATAGAGTTATTGTGCCCAATATGGCTGAAACACCTATCACATTTGATTTAAATATAATTTTAACAATATGAATGAACATAGGGAGAAGATATGCCATCAGTTTAGTACTGATGATAAGACTTTTATTTCTTTAAATATGTTTCCTATTTTAATTCAGACTCATTTCATACTTTTTTAAACATGTTATGTAATCAGTTTTTGCATATATTTTAATCCATTTAACAAAATCCTAACTATGCTGCGTCTTTTTCTAAAAATTAAATATATTTTCTTTACTTGTTTGGTTTCTTATTTTGTGCTACTTTTGTTAATGTAGAAAAACAACTTCTCACTCTTTGACCCAGACTGGACTGCAAGTGAAGAATTGAAACTGCTGAATGCAATTGTAGATCGGGGACTAGGAAATTGGTATGAGGAAAAATATTAATTTTTGATTGTCTAACTTTAATATTTTCATTGCTAAATTTGTAATTTTTTACAGTGCTTTATTGCAATTTGTCTTTATTTTGCTTATACTTGTTTTCTTGAAAAGGCGGCGTCCATAAATTGTGTGACATATTTAGTGGGTCAAGCCGAATATCACCAAATCTTGCATGGGGCAAGTTGTGGTGTCTTCGTATATCAAGTAATTTCCCCCCCCCCCAAAAAATATCGTAAAATTGCGAGAAAATGGAGTTGCATTCCAGTAAAATATGTTTCTGGACTTAAATTTGATAAAGTCTACAACATCTTCAAGGAAACTTTATTAGGAGGAGAAGAACAACATATTATTTAGATTAGACAAACATTCGGATACGAAAGCTGACGTTCGAAACACGAAGTACCTTTCAAAAACAAAGTCATGCTAGTTCACTTCAGTTCTAAGTTCCTTTTGTTGTTGCCAGTATACAACGCTCCTTCTCTCATGGAACAAACATAGTCCCTCAAGTAGGTTGGTTGACAAATTGTTCGTTGGCTTCGTCGAACAAGGTCTGCCACGGGACTTGTCTGAACTGACGACCCAGGCAGATCTTCAGTCACAGGAACCTCAGGTGCATCTACTGTAGTGGGGGTACTGTACAAAACAGGTTCGTCGAACTCCAGGGGTGGTTCATATCCTGGAGTTACCTCAGGCATCTCAAGCCGTCTACGAGTGTGATCCACATACCTCCTCTGAACTTGTCCATCCGGTAACAAGGTCTTGTAGGACAAGGGTCCTGTAGACTCTACCACTTTAGCGGGTGTCCATGGAGGTCCAAGTGTATAACTGCTGACATATACTGGGTCGTCCGGTTGAAACTGTCTTATCCTATCAGCACTGATGACTTGATCTTTCTCAATCCTGTTAAGATCAGGATGCAATCTATCTAGTAGTGAACTCAGTCGACGATTCATCAAAAATTCCGCTGGAGATCTACCAGTAGCGGTGCACGGTAAGGGTGTGTTGTGAAAACAAGAAACGTGTAAGGCGTGTTGACCAATCTCCATGTATAATATTCCTTAATGACTGTTTTGTTGTAGCTACTATTCGTTCAGCTTGACCCTTCGAAGACTGGTGATAGGGTGCCACGAATACTTGACATATTTGATTTTTCATTAAAAAATCCTTAAAATCTTGAGAAATAAACCTAGTCCCATTATCCGAAACTATGGTCTGGGGTAGTCCATGTGCTGCAAAGAGTGAGCGTAACCTCTTAATTGTGCAATTGGCTGACATCGATGGTACATGTACAACCTCCAACCAATTGCTATGCGAGTCCACAACCAGAAAAAAAAAAAATTGACTGTGGAAAGGCCCTGAGAAGTCAATATGAAGGCGCGACCATGGTCTTTCAGTTCTTTCCCATGAGTGTATTGTTGCCTTAGCTGGTGCTTGTTGGTTTTCCTGGCAAGTTGTACATGAATTAACTTTGGTTTCAATATGAGAATCCAACTTTGGCCCACAGACGTAACTCCGAGCTAATCCTTTCATTCTAACAATACCTGGATGACCTGCATGGAGCAGGGACAAGACTTCATCCTGCAGCTTTTCAGGTACGATGACTCTGCTTCCCCAAAGAAAACAGTCCTGATGAATGCTCAGCTCATGTCTTCTCTTAAAATAAGGCTGGAACCGCTCATCTAGGGAATAATCAGGCCAACCATTTGAGACCCATAATGCAGTCCTGGACAGGACCGGATCCTTTTTTGTTGAAACAGCCAATAACTTAGAATCAATTTGAAATGGAGTATCTGATTCCAGTAGTCATTGTATGTGAGTAATAGGCCTCAGGAGCTTCTTTTCCATTAGGTAGCAGGTAACTCAAAACTGATCCTAAGCCATAAGATGAAGCATCACTAGTTAGTATCAGAGGAAGTTTTCCATCATAATGAACCAACAAGTCATCTGTTGTCAATAACCCTTTTGAAGCTTTGTAAGCCCTCTCATGTTCTGCTGTCCACTCCTCCCAATGTACATCATTTTGGAGAAGCTTATGCAATGGTTTCAAGATATCTGATCCCCTTTTGAGGAAATAGCCATAAAAGTTCAGCAATCCCAGGTATGCTTGAAGTTCCACTACATTTGTTGGAGAAGGTGCTTCATGAATAGCTTTCACCTTGTCTACCGTAGGTTGAATACCTCTTGCATTTACTCGAAATCCCAAAAGAACAATTTCTGGTACATCATCTAGGTAAGGCAAAACACCATCAACTCTAGCAAAAACTTCTTCCATTTTTTTTCTGGAAAATTGCTACTGCAATTGACACACCAAATGGTAATCTTTTAACTCGGAATATTCCCTTATGAGTATTTAGGGTGAGTAGATGAGAAGTTGCATCATCAACAGGAAGCTGAAGGTTCCCCAGTGCCGCTGGGCGGCACTGGGAAAACCAGCCTGTCTTCATATCATCAGAACTATCGTTGGCCGCAAAAAAGAAATCCAACCTTTCTTTGTAATTTTTCCATGACGACTTCCCTGGCGTAAATTCTTCAATGTGGCCCAAGGTTGCCATGATACAAAAGCGTACAGTCGGTCGTTTGTCAGTGGTGAGTGCGTTTCGTGATTCATCGCCAATGTAACATCTTCAAAGAAACATTATTAGGAGGAGAAGAACAACATATTATTTAGCTTAGACAAACAACATTCGGATAGGAAAGCTAACATTCGAAACGCGAAGTACATTTCAAAAACAAGTCGTACTAGTTCACTTCAGCTTATAAGTTCCTTTTGTTGTTGCCAGTATACAACAAAATCGTACATGATAATATTTATCACGGCTTTTCGAACCATACTTAATCTTGTTAGAGTAAAAGAATGATCTATTCTTTTATATAGATTCCATTGGTGTTTTTTTTTCTGTTCCCTTTATTAGTTTCAATTCCGACCAAAGGACACATGTTCAAAATATTTTCACATTTCGCAAAGAAAAAGTAGGCAAAATGTGCTTTGTATGTGATACAGCTGCTGTTTTGGCTGTCCAAGTTAGGAGTTGGATG
The DNA here is from genome assembly GCA_019343175.1 of Oedothorax gibbosus. NCBI lineage: Eukaryota > Metazoa > Arthropoda > Arachnida > Araneae > Linyphiidae > Oedothorax > Oedothorax gibbosus. Next base: position 770,188 of record CM033282.1, on the reverse strand, counting down.
TCGATTTGTATGCATTTTGAAATTTTCTGAGTATCAAAGAGTTTTAAAATAAAAATAGTTTCAAATAAAAAAAATATTAATTTTGAAAAGTCTCAGATGAGATTATTATGGGGGGGGAGGGTCGACCAAATATTATAAAGCTCACTAGGAGGAGGGGGAAGGCAAAAAATCGTTTAAATCAGAACACATAATTTATAGACACCCCCAAAGGCAAGAATCGTTTTGAACTGACATTTGTTTCATAAAGAAATATTTTGTTCAGTTACAAATTTATTTACTAATATATTTTGCAGGTCTGAGATTTCTAGAGATGTTGGTACCAAAACTAAAGTTGAATGTGAAGAACATTACTTCAAGCACTACATATATCAGCCAACACTGCTTCTTCCTGGTTTGTTAATTATGCTATTTAATATAATTTTGGATAACTATTGTAACTTCAATTCTTAAAAATTCATTATTTAAAAGTTTATAGTTGTTAATCTAGGCAACGATCCATATTATAAAAATAGAATTTCAAAATCCATAATTTCAAAGCACTAACAGTTGTTAGTTTTACCTAAAGATTTTGTTAGCAATTATGGAATGTTAATTATTAGACCCTTTATCATTAGAATAATAATTATTTTTTATGTGTATGGCTATATGTAACAAATATAATTTTTTGTTTTAGGCTTATTGAAATTTTAAGAAATATTTGCTACATGTTTTGAGAAAAATGTCAAAATCAAAGCATCAATGCTTCCCCCCCCCCCCCCAGTAATTTCAAAATAAATAAAATAAAAAATATATGTTTATATACTTCTCAAAAACGAAAAAAATTTATTGAAAAAAACAATCAAATTTCTTGGTTTCCAGTATCTTTCTATCTATCAATTTGTAGCTACGATATTTGAATTTAATTAATATAAACTGAAACAACAAAATACTTAATACACAAGAGCCATGGTAATTTTTATCTCAGTAGACACACAAACTTGGTAAAGTTTAACTGAAAAATAATCTTACAAAGTTAAACTAATTATTTTTTAACTTGTTACTTATTTACTTGTAACTGTTATTTATTGACTAATATTTTTATTTTAGAAATTGTTTCTCCACAAATGGAAGATGAAATATGCCAACCAACCCCTGTAAATTGCACGAGTATGTAGTTAAAATTCTTTTAAAGTTCTTTTTACTTATAATAACTGATGACTTTTACAATTATATTTAATTTTTGCTGTTCTTTCTTTTTTTTAGACTTACTTTTACTAACACATCATTAATTTAATCTTTGTTTTTAAAACTATAATTTCCCACTTGCCTTATAATACAATGGTTAATATAAAAGTACATTGGTTCAAAAATGTTTTTCAGAGATATTTGATGAAACATGTTTTTAATTTCCCACAAACTCCAGTAAAACATTGAAATTCGAAGTTAGGTGATACTGCACCTTGAATTAGATATGTGGGTAGTGGGTTTTATTTTGAAGTGATTTTTTTAAAAATTTTATTTGTTACAATGTACACATCCTCCTACAAAACTAACATGTCAAACTCTAATTATATAATTAACTTATAAATTAATAAAAAAACAATTTTCTCTTATTTATTATAAACATTTATATAAATTGCGCAAGGAATAAGTAGTTACTAGGATTACATTATATAGTGAAAGAAAAAATGCATTACTAATAGTAACCTTGTATTTCTGTTATGAAATAATTTAAATGACGTATAGCATGCACATTTGGTCTGACGAAGGAATTAACAGGATTTCTAATTCAGAGCATCATTTTAGAAGTGAGCAGGCATGAGAATTTTCCGCTTTTTGGCGGAATTCCGCTTTTTCCAGATTTCTGGCCATTTGCCGATTTTTTGATGTTTTCCGCTTTTTTTTTAATTTTTGTTTTTTGTTCGAAAATGGAAACTGGATCGTAAAACTATTTTGCTGGTTATATCGCTGTACTCCAACAAGTGCGAAAATACTTCTTGAATGCTGCTTATTGTCACGATCGATGTATGCAATCTAGTCAAATCCGTACATTTATTAGTACGCTCTCAACTAGGGCTAGACCGATGCAAAAAAAAGCCATCAGCTTCGTCATATGCTACCGAGGTAAGCCAATGTTTTTTATAGGAAAAATAACAAAACTTTTGAACCTATTATTTTTAGAATTTAGTAATAGTTCAAGACGGATTGTTCAACCAAACTTCAACACATCGTAATATCTGCTAGTTCGGGGTGAAATCGCAGAACATTTTGTCATGGTTCGTACACTCCTTGAAAAGTGCTTGAATAAAAAAAGTTCATTTACAAATCCTTATAAATGATTGAGAAAAAAATCCATTATATTTATTGCAAAATCGGATCATATCAAAAATTTCTTAACGCAATTTCCGAAGCTAGTGATAACTATACGTCATCTTTAACCCACTTTACGTGATACCATCATATTTTCTAACTAATATTTCTAAACATAGTCTTTAATAAATGCTGCATAATTCGAGAAATTTCGGACAAGATAGCGTCCTAAAAAAGGGGTTCGGCTCATACAGAAGAAGACACATTTTTCACAGCATTAACACCACCGAAAAAAATCCTTCACTTTCAGCCTATATTAATGAAAACTAAACTTAAATTTCATTAAAAAGCAAGTTTAAATTATAAATTTTAACAATAAAGGTAAAAAATATATTTAAATTTTGAAGATGAATTAGGATTAGATTTCACTAAGGTGTCTTCAAATATACACCAAGGGCCAATGCATACCTCTGTTAGAAGAGTAATATTTTTACCTGATCAAAAATTTGCAGCACAATAATGCCTCTTGATTTATTTATTTTGCTGCCTAGTAATTTTCACGCATCCACCGATGATGCCGCATCGCCTTATAATGATTGACAATTTCCTGGCTCTGCGTGATCAGAAGTGTCTCGTAACTTCTGTAGCTCTAGTTCAGGCCAAGTAGGATCAACCAGATTCTCCTAATCGATTGTCCTTGACTTTAGGTCAACAAGAACAGCTTGAATGTTTCTGAAACTTTTTTTCTTTTTAGTGATTCACACTTCAGCCTATACTCTGTTTTCTAATTTTAGATGGTTTTTAGTTTTAAAAAATGGAGTCGGTTTATACACGAATATCGACGGTATTTTATATATTCAGCTTTTATGCTTTTAGTAATTTCTAGTTCTTGAATTTTTCTAAAAAGTCTTAGAACAGTACTTAAAAAGTGCTAAAATGTTTTTTCCTAACAAGCGCATGAACCATGTAATTGCTTTAAAGAGAGAAGAACATAATATCATTTTTTTTAAATTTTGTATGTGAACTACAGATATATTACAATATTGCCTCTTGTTTTGTGTTTTTGTCGAAAAACAGGATTCATAAACAATGTGTAAGATTTTTAAAAATGTAAACCTTGTTTTCAAATCTAGTTATTTTATATAATTATCATAACTTTAGTATACGATAACTGCTGATAATTTTTTATTTGTGTCTTTATCTATGTGAGTTGTATGAGAGGAGATTTAAGGTAGAATTTATAGCATCCTCTTCTTTCTATACTTTACTGAGTAGAAATATGGAAATTTTACTCACTATTGCCCTACAAACAACATTTTGCAAATAATATTATAGTGAAAGTTACTGTACCCTGAGGCTCTAGATTCTTGAAAGATAACAAAACTAAAAATGTGTCACGAACTTAAATAGCCTTCCGTACAGACGTCACATTCTTGAAATTCGTTATCCCTAGGGAATTTTTGACTGCCAAGGACGGGCGGTTTTTCGAGCCCTTGTATAAAAGAAAGTGTATCCAGTTCTATAGACCTAATTTATAACAGAAGCCTTAAAACAGTTGTTCTTAAAAATAACACTGATCTCAGTTACTTTGTCAAAATTACTCCTTACAGACCTTATTTAACTCCATAAAAAAAAGTTTTTTTTTTAACTCAAATACCTACATGCTTTATAGTTTCTATCAAGCAATACATATATTGTCTTTAACAGTGCCTTTATTGTATTGTACAAATTATAATCAAAGTATTGTATCTGATATTGCAGCTTTATCTCAAGATCCCCCTAGACCAGTGGTGGGTTCTATACTTTATCAAGATATGGCAGGTTACATGCCAGCTAGAGGGGATTTTGCCTATGAATATGATGATTTTGCTGAAATGGATATTAAAGACCTGGCTTTTGAGGATGATGATGATCCCTTATGGAATGGTTAGGTTGAAAAAAAATCATTTGTTTGAAATGTTTGGGGAATAGAAATATCCCCTCCGATATATATGGTTTTACAGATGATTGAATATTTTTTTTTTACGAAATTCATTTTCATTTATTATACTGGTGGATCAATGATTCTAATAAGTTCACTTTTATTTTGTATAAATAGAAGTTTCTTTGAAATGCCAACTTAACTTTACTCAAAATCTTTAGACTTAACCAACACCAGTCTTTTTGACTGGAAAAAGTTCAAAAGGACTGGTTTCAGTTAGTATTAATTTAAAAGCTCGAGAATGACTTTCTGCAATGTTAGCCTTAAAAAAAGATTGGTAAAATTTTATATACGATGCAATTTCTTTGCATCCTAGTTAAATTGTAAATTAGTTATTCATCCTATTTTTAAGTAAATAACCTTATAATATTTTTATAAAAATCTTAGTTAATAATATTCATTTAAGCAAATTCTAGTATGAATTATTATTTTACTATAAATATATATAATTAAACTTTCAGAACTACAAATGGGAGTGTTGGACATTTACCAGTCTCGACTTAAAGAGCGAGCTCGTCGAAAACTACTCATTAAAGAATATGGTCTGCTCAACAATGAGGGAAATGTCGTTGATTGGAAACGTTATTCACCTCTGGGTCCTGCAGTATTGGACCACATAAAACCTTTAATGCATTTGTTCCCTGCAGAAAATTTCTATAAGTTTATGGAAGGACTTCTTTGTAAGTGATTTATATTTATCTTTAAGTATTTAGTTGTTACTTGAAATTAAAGCTTAATCATAACTTAAACACTTAGTTAATTAACAATTTTTTAAACAAATTAGGTGATATTTTAAGGACATTTTAACTTTTTTTCTCAATGGGGCTGTTTTTGTGGCCAGATCAGGCTATTTGCATAATCGTCATATTCCCCAGAACTGAGGGCCATTTTTGTGGCACCATCTAGGTGTATCTCGCGACTTTGACGCTCCAGATTTCAATGAATCCTGATATCACTGTGGATATCTTAAATTATGCTTTGTGGATAAAGATTTGATTTTTCCGAGAGAACCCATACCAAATGGGTACCCAAGGGATCGTTTACATGCCACATAATCTTATGACACTCGTGCTGACAATTTTCCCATCCTCAAAATCTACCATACTAAGACATTTTAATTAAAAATATAACTTAAATTCATAATACTTTAATGCCTAAATAATATGCGTGCAAGATTTTTATAAATTCTGTATTCCTAAAAAAGTATTTCTTATGCATTGAGTGAAATTTGATAATGGATATGCATCCCAATAAAAGTAAAACTCACTTTATGACCAAAGTATATTTTAATTTAAGACTGCATATTTTTTAAAACTGAAACATATTTATAATCATACTTGTCCATGGTTTATTCTGATGATAAAGACTACAGTTTTAAAAACCATGGAGTATCTTTAATTTGTTCAATTTTGACGCAAAATTATGTATTTATATTAGAAGTGTTATTCTTTAAATCATCAGAAGTTCCAACGTTTCACAAAAAAGTATAAAACCTCTACATCACATACGTCGTATGATGTTGTCAATTTTCTGTATGTTTAAAACCAAAGTCCCAAAATTGCTCTTGACTTCATTAGAATATAGTAACATGTTTAGTTATTGCTGAAAACTTTTATCTGATAAAAAAATTGGTTTTAGGGGAACATAAAGCCACACAAAGAATTCAGTTACTTCAGGAATGCCGGTCGGCAGGGATAACTCGCCTCCATAGTATACCAACATTTCTGAAGCTAAAAAAGAAACAAGAAGAAAATAAAAAGTCCAAGTCTGCTTTGGATGAAGTGCTAAGTCAAATTAAAGTATGTTTTGAAATTTTCCTAAGCTATTTACCAACATTATGATTGTATTAAAAGTACAAACAAGTTTTTTCTGTTAATAATTTTAATTTAGCCTTATTTATAATTTTCAGTTTTGTCCCTAATTAATTGTTAGTTTTGTACCTGTAAAGCAGTATATTTACTAGAAAATCATTTTGACAATGAATCTATAATAATAAAAACAAAGTTTTGTGTTTGTCTGTTCCTTAGAGGCTCTTAAACTAGACATTTGTTTGACTTATAACTTGGCACATATGAGTAGTTCACACTTATGTTATGATTTTGGAACTTTCAGGATTCAAAATTTTTTGGGGGGAGAAAATTCGAATTTTCTGAAAAAATACTTCACTTTAGCTCAAATCCGATAATTTTTCTTTAGTGTTCCCATCATCTGAAGAAATTAAATTAAACACAAAAAACATAAAAAATTGAAACTGTTTATTTTATTATGTTGCCATTTCTTACAGAAACTTAATTCTTTATTTGAAAAATAAGTAACATGTTTCACATGACGTCCAGCTTCAATTCCAGGATTTTATTAAAGCTTTAGGTGATGATTTCATTAATGGATTTGTTGACTGCATTTTTGCATATTTAAGCTATTATTACTGCATTCTGCATATTTAAGTTTTTACTGTGAATTCTAACTCTGATAGTTGTTGAAGGCCATTGTACTAGAGCTGTGTATTTGAGTATATGTCTTCATTTTTTCGCCAAATAGGTTACCAAGATCGCCAAATTATTCCCAAAAAACGCTCCTAATGAGCTAAATGTTTCTTTAGTGCTTCTTTTTACTGGTTCGTAAGTCATCGCATTCTAGAGCTGGATTAAGGACTGTTTGTTGCAATCTTCATTTTCTCGTCAAATATATATCGTCTAAATGCTCGAACTAGAGGTTTTGGCTATATAATTGAGATATTGACATGAAATTGCATTATTATACAATCATGGTTCCTTTTGTATTTATGAGGGAAATTGCAATGACAGTAAGTTCATATTGAGGATGATTTTTGTGTAATGAAAGTGTGCATTTTATAGTGTATTTTTCTAATATGGAATCTTTAGGTAATATTAGTAACGGAATCATATACTTTAGAACTAGCAGAAACAATAACATAAGCTTATATCCCATAGCAGATTAAATTGTACAGATACTTAGATTGATTTGATATTTTTTTAGTTTGTGTGAAGAACAGGCATTTATTTGCTTGTATTAAATAATTAAGCATTTTATTGTGACAATCATGCCATAACTAATAGTTATTTTAAACCAGTTAAATTACAACATTTATAATTATTAAAATTATAATTACTATTATAAATTATAAAGATATATATCAAGATTTTGTTTCTTTTACAGGATGAAAGAACCTGCCAACAATTTATTAATCGTCAGGTTATTAAAGAGCTTAAATCATCAGGACCAGGTAATGTATATATTTAATTACATACAGTTACTTTGACCTTCTAGAGATTTGCATTGCTTTTATTGCTTATTTTAAAATTTACCATTCACTGATCTGTTGCATTGATTATTATTTGAGTTAAGTGATTACAATGAAAACAATTTTGAATTTTTGTGGTTTTCATGAGCTACACACAAACAAAATGAATTTTAACGCTTTCCTATTAATTTTTTTTTACCACAGTGAAAGATTGTTTATAAGGTTTGCTTGTTAAACGAGTTTGTAGGAGATCATTTAATGTTCAACTTTCTTGAAACATTTCTGTTGTATTTCCAGATTTCACTTATTTTGTAAAAATAGAAGTGTATTTGCTAATTGAACTTAACTTTTTGTAAGAAGCATATTTACTCTCAAGTATATTTTTCCATAACTGACTAAATTCTGCACTTAATTATACTTTTAGTGGGGAGAAAAATATGTGTGTGTGTGGTGCTAAAAATCATATCTATTTAGAGATGATTTTTAGTAAATTAATATGATTTTTGACTTTAAAAAAATTTCTGCTTAATTGGTGCTAATAGTACATGATATGCTACATTTTTTACAATTAACCAACAGTGTGGAATCAATATCTTAATACCAGCATAATATTGGAATTTCTCTGAAAGTATATTACCTTACACTGTATCCAATGTCAGAATATTATAAATACACTGAAAGAATATCATATGTGATATTGTGTTCTTCCAAGATAGCTTTCTGGTTACTTTTGTCATTTTACTGTAATTACAAAATTTTTTAGGTTGTTGAAGTGTTCCACCTTTAAATACAGACAGACTATAATGATATTTACATGTTATCATTAAATCTTTTTTTAAAAAAATTATAATATACAGTCAATACTCGATAACTCGAAGTCCCAGGGAACCCCAAAAATATTCGACTTATCCGAAGTTCGAGTTATCGAAGTTACTTCCCATTCCTCTCTACTGGTACTTAGGATGGATTGACATAGTTTGATAGGTGTCATAATACTATAGTTGTAAGCATTTCAATGTTTTAAATAGCCTATGTAAACATATTAATTACATATTAATTAGTATACATACCATGTAAATCTCATTTGAAAAAAAAACTCACAGATATTTCGTGTTTGTATTTTTTAAGGTTGTTGGCATTCACAAAGTTACCTAATTTTTGAAGAATTTGAAGTTTTGAACCAAATTGTGTTTTTATTGGGGAAATCTGTTATAAAAACTTCGACTTAGAAAATGTTCACTTCGAGTTATCGAGACAAAAAAAGTATAGAAAAAGTATTCTAAAAGTATAGAAATGATTCGGGACTTGATCAAAAGTTCGAGTTAGCGGATTATTCGACTTATGGGAAGTCGAGTTATCGAGGTTCAACTGTAGTATGAAAAAATTACCAAAAGTGTGATCAAATTATTCTATTCATTCGGGTCAATTGAAATTACTAACAAAAGGTCATCTTGACTAGTGTCATTTAAAAAAAAATCCATGGTATAAAAAGGTTTATCCAGTTCTATAGATATAATTGATATAGGATATCATTTGATATTGTTTGTTAATAGTAGAGCTTACTGTAGTATTTTAAATTTCGTCGTAAATTTTAGGTCGTCAAAGTGCTCCACCTTTAAATATAGCTACTTTGCCAAACTTTGAAAAGTTAAATCCCAAAGAAATGGAGGTAAATACTATTAATTCATTTTTCTTATTGAAGAATACAAGGTATATCTACTAAGTAAGTTCGGTTTTGGTTAGATAAAAAACGTGTACAGATACAGAAACAAATTTATTGTACAAAAATCTACAACTCTTAAACTACTTTTCTACATAACTTCCAAAATTTTGTAGGCACTTGTCATAGCGAGGCACAAATTTTTGTATTCCTTCTTCATAGAAGGTTGCCGTCTGTGGTTTCATGTTTTTTTTTATGAAAATTTCAATTTTCGGGTTTTTTAGTAACAATTTCATCGATTAGTGATCATGATATTTGTGGAAATTCCATAGAAAGAGCACTAATTGTAAACTTACGGTTTTGCTGAAGCTTCTCTGTAATTACGTGAACCAGGTCATCAGTAACCAAAGACAGACGTCCACTTTTTCTTAATTGTGCAATTGATCACGTCCATTGAACTGTCTGACCAGTCTTCTAACCATTGAATCACTCATAGCATTTTTTCTGTAAACCTAGCACATATAAACCTAGTTTGCAGATAAATTTCACTTGATTTAACTTTCTTTGCATTTAAAAGAGGATTAACAGATCTTATTCCACAAGCGACGGCATTTTCAATTAAGGCTGAAATTTTAAAAAAGCACTTCAAAGAACATGTCGGCAGCAGCCATCTGAAAATGGCGTACATTTCTTCTCCTTGAGTCGGAGTAATTGCCGCTCATAAGTTCGTTTCTGTATCTGTACATGTTTTTTTTATGTAACCAAACAGAACTTACTTTGTGTATATACCTCATATAATCTAAATTATAGTTTTTATGTCCTCCACCGACAACATACCCACTTTATTTTTGATGGTAAGAAAGGCATTGAATATTTTAATTTAAAAGGAACTGATGTCTTATTTTTTTTACTTAACTGTACTTAAGTGATGTGAAACTTGTCTAGTTTTTATTCTGTATAGATTTATTGGTTGCCAATTTAAGTTTGCAATACTTGTTTAATTCTGCTTTCCAGTTGTCATTACAATTTTAACTATTAAGTTGACAACAATAAATTAATGATCGTATAAGTACTTAGTAAAATACTTTTAGCACATATAGGTATTGTACTATTTGTCTTTCTAAAACACTCTGAATGAAATGCAAGTTCAGTGCCAATATATTTCAATCTTACAGGGGTGAAACTTTTCAGGGGGTACCCCGAAATTCCAGGTTTTTTTAATATTCTTCACCTGGAACTCCGGGTTTTATTTTAGACTAAAAAAATTGTTTAAATGTTTTAAAAAAATAAGTTTCTATCTTTTAAATCACTTTAGCATCAGCGCTGCACTTTTCACGGAGATCGGACAAGATCTCGAGACTTTGTGACGTCATACAGGGTGGCGGCAGAACCATGATATGGAAAAGTCAGGGAAATTCGTGATTTTTTTTTTTTGAAAAATCAGTGAAAATTTTCAAAGGTGCCATTTCGCGCCAAACATGAGCTTAATCGTCAATATCACACTACTACTACTCTAATCCGAAGCCAACAATAACCATAGCAACCGGTGAAAGAAGGGGAAAAAAAAGTTTAGTCAAGTTTAATCTTGCCACGGGTTTCGCTTGAGTATTTGAGTTACTACTTTATAATCCTCTTTCGTTTTCACTGCCTTGCCGACACTGCACTAAATGAAGCATGTGGTGATTTATGGAATATCCTTAACTTCCATTGATTATAGATAACAAAGGCATTTTTTCCCAACATTTCTTAATAACCCTTATAATTAAATACAAAATTCCAATTGATTGCTTTAAGTACGACGCCCGTCGCCAATAGTCCTCGTGCAGCTCTAGTGTAACGATGATTCCTCCACCTTTCTCGGTCCATATCAATGAAAACTAAACTTAAATTTCAATGAAAAACAAGCTAAATAATGAATTTATGTAATAAAGATGAAAAATTTAATTAAAATTTGAAGATTAATTAAGATTCGATTACACCGTGATCTCTTCAAATATCGGTTAACCCAACTCCCAGTGCAATCCAACTATTCTGATTCACTTATTTTGCTGCCTAGTAATTTTCACGAAATCCACCGATGACGTCGCACGCCTCATAATCATTGACAGTTAGTTCTGCATTATCGGAAGTGTTACTTTTGTAGCTCCAGTTCAGGCTAAGTTGGACCAACCAGAATATTTGTTCGATTGGTTCTAATCAAGGGTCCGTGAGTCATGACTTGTGATTGCAAGAAAAGCTTGAATGAAAAAAAATCTGTGATTGAAGCTTTTATTAAACATTTTTTTCTACTATGCAGAATGCTGTGGTTTCGGATTTTATACAGAGGTTAGTTTCAACAAAAAGAATTGAGGTTCGGCCATAACGCTGTATCTATTCCGATTTCAGCAATTTCAATTCCTGAAATTTTTCTGGAAAAGTACTTAAATTTTTTTTCTTCTCAATAATTTTATGAACCATGTGAAACTTTAAAAAAAACTATGCCGTAAAATTGCGATGTCTTAATTTCTCACTTTACCCCTGCCCTAGTTATATTAAATTTTTTTTATTTTGTCTCTAACCCCCCCATAACACTCCTTTTTGGTTTTAGGATTTTTCAGTGGTGGGTTGTTTCACCCCTGATCTTAGCAAGTTTTTTTTTGTTTAAATCTTTTTTCTCACAGTAACACATACGTATAAAATTAAAAACTGAACTTGTATCATAATGAATTCTTTTCATACTTTTGCTTTCATATGTTTAATATTTTGCTCTTTCTATTTTTCAGTTGTGTTCCAATCATAGAATTATGCCCACTTATTATTTGCAGTACAAAGCTACATTATTAAATGAGTATGGGAAACTTGGATACCTTCGTCTTGCAAATGCAAGAAAAATTATCAAAATTGATGTCAACAAAACTCGACACATATATGATCTTCTACTCGAACAAGGACTTATCACAAAATAACTATTCTTAAAAATGTGTCTTGAAAATAAAAACCTTTTGATTTCTATTTGATTTTATTTTTCTTTGTCACATTTTTATTTATTCTTACTATTGGAATTTTTAACAAATTTAATACTACATATTTACAAATACTTTCCAGCTTCTTTTAATTTATTGTTTTCTGAATTTGTCAAATCAGTAAAATACTGCGACAATGGTGTTTCTTATCACAAAAAACCTTCATAAACATATCTAAGAATGGGCATTACAAAATTCAAGATCATGTAAAAGAAAATTATACACCATTTGGCATTGAAAAAAAGTTTAAATCCTTTTTTTCTAGCGCTTTGGATTATATTTTTAGAGAAAAAGTACTAATCGCATCCCAATAAATAATCAGTGTAAAAATTTTCATGTTAAAAGTTTCTTGCATTAGCTTAGCTAATCGAAATGTCTTATTCTTATCGCAAACACGCTTTATAGATATTCTCAGCATTTTAGAATTAAAACCTATTTTTCAGGAGCCTCAACCACCGCCTGTTTTGAAAAATGAGCCAGGACATGTAGATATAGTATTTTTATAACGTTTTTAAACGATAACTATTTCTGTTTGGGAAAAAAAAAGTGTTAAAAAAATATGCATTTTTTAAAAATCTGTATAATGATTAGCCTCTAACTGTAAATTTCATCAAATATAAAAAAAATCTAACTTGGTTTTTATTCTAACAGGATTGACATCCCGGGTCCAAAAGATTTGGCATTTAAATGTGAAAGATGTTACCAAACGCATTGTATACACCATCTCCTAAACTCTGTATGTTCTCTAAGACAAACCACCTTAAGAGCATTATTTGCAAATTGTCTTCTTATTGGGAATTTGATTAAAAAAATTTTATTGGATAATTATATAAAATATTTTATCGGATATTTATTTAAGACTATAAACATATTTGAGGGGTTGAAGTCAAAGCACAGAGTGGTTTTGAGTTTTAAGAAAATGTTAATTTTTTCTTAAAATTTTAATAAATAAATATTTTGTAAATTTTCATTATAATATTCAAAATCATAGTAACTATCTGTTGAAATTTAGAGTTTTTAAAACTATTTTTTTAAAAATGATTTATCTCCTTTGATTACTAATTTCAACTATAAAAATATACTTTGTTAGTTTACGGCAACATGTATGGTATAATAACGCAAAAGAAAAACAAATAACATCTTTATTCAATAAATGTTTCAATTACATGGTACACAAATAAAATAGAAGATATTTATCTACATTACAACTTAAGCACAATGGCATTTTAGTGATCAAATGGAACAAAAATGGAAGGAATGAAAGTATAGTTAATTTTTATACATGTAAATGTATTTAACAAATATATGTTTCATAATTGTTCTCTTCATATGTATGAATATTTAGGAATGTTAAATTTTAAAAAAAATATGTACTTCAATAAATTGGTTATCTATAACATAACCAATAAAATTATCTGCTTTAATAAATTAGATATATATAATATTAGCAACAATGTACACCAATAAAAATTTTATTTAAAATAAAGAATACCATAAAAAAATGGAATGATTATTGCACTAAATGCTAGGTAGATTTATTTATGTTATAAGCTTTTATTCTGCACAAAAACCTACATAAAACAATATAGAACCAATTAAACTGATAATATGCAAAGTATAGCCTAAAAAATGAAAAAAAAATAAGACTTCAAACTTATCATCAATGCTTCTTAAACACTTTTTTAAAAATGGAATGTTGTCAGGTGAACAGTATGCATAATCGGTGGTAGTACTGGTTCACAGTAAAATTATATTTATAAAACGTAAAAGATATTACATTAATTATATATTTGGCAAACAGTTGTAAAGGTTATAAATATTATAATGATCAATTAAAAGCTTTGGCCAAAACTTAACATCAATAACTCAAAATACTTACGACTTAAAATATTAAATGAAATAAACAACTTATTGTTAAATATTCACACTACTAATAACAGTTTAATTTTTAATATGTATTTAGCACTATATAGGACTACTTTTGAATGTCAGCCACTGTAAATGGCAGTTATGGAAACGTTTTTTCATAATAAATTTCATTTTCTTTTATAAAAGATATTAGTGTTGAGCTCCAATGGGAAAGTTTACCAGCAACCATCCTAATATAGATAACTAAAAACTTTGAAAAAACCTTTTTAGCGTAAGACATTTAATTCAAAATTTTTCTTCTGCACCTTGCATGAGTTATTTACATCATAAAAAGCAGCCAAAATTAAACTAAATCCTTTTTTAACAAATAAATATTTATATTTATAACAAAAATAGCATGCAAAATATAATCTATTTATTTTTATAAAGTTTTTCCTGAGTCTAAGTAAGATTAATAATTTAATGTAATTATCTTTATAATACATACATTTCAGCTCAATATAATTGCAAAACATTTGTAGCATATATGCCATTTTTGCATTTAAAAACCTTTGTTTGATAAGTCAGTTATAGACTCAGTGTACAAAGGTTTAGATTAAAATATAGATACTGCAGTTACAGTTATTTCATTTCTTTTGAAAGTACATGATTACACAAAAAACAAATATAGATAAACTTAATACACAATAAAGTATAATACAATGTATAAATATATGTATTCCAATACCTGGAACTGTCTTGATTGAAACTGTTTTGTGAAAATAACAATTTTTCACAATTCAGCAGTAGATCCCCTCCAAGACATCTGCCCGAACCCAGTGCTATAAGTTAAGCTACCGCCAAAATAATCAGCAGGTGGTAAAGGTGGGTGTCCTCCACTTTGTGACTGATATTGTCCTTGTATATAATGATTCAACTCTTCCTGGGTGTCGAAGATCATGACCATGAAAGGAGACCCTGGAACATGCTCTCCTGACCACTTAACCTCTAGTCTGTAGTCTCCAGGCTCTGTAGGATCATATTTGCAAAGAATGGTTCGATCTTTCTGACTCTCGCGTTGCATCTCCACACGGAAAGCCCCTATATAGGAATAAAAATTTTTATAAAAATGAAATTTTAACTTTTTAACACAAGACAAAAAAAAATCATTTGAATTTATAAGAACCAAAACTAACCAACCATTTTGTCAAAAATGATATTTTATCTGTTAATTTGAAGGTTCAATGTTTATCAACCTAATCGCTAATAATGTTACAAATGTGGGATTTTCAGAAATCAAATTGTTTCACCAGAATAAATACTTTGATTTCAACCTAGTTATATCAGTGTTAAAAAAATAGAATATTTATAATTTATTACTATTTTAACCCAAAATTAATGCATATTTTAACCCAGTCCTTTATGATCAAATTTTATGATTATTGCCTGGCCAATTACCATAAGAAGATTATCTTTTGATAAGAAAAACTAAGCACCTTTTGGTCCCCTGATGCGCACAGTAAGTTGACCTGCACCTGCTCCTCTTGTGTCACATATAAAACGACTTTGATATATTGCCAAGACCCCAGGCTCAATACCAGGACCATATACTCTTACTTTCGATGCATCAGGTGCACCAGCAATTCTAATAGTAAAAGGACTTCCTGCAAACCAAAGACAAGTTTTACATCGCAACATAAAATTTATTATTAATAAAAATCTCTGACTTTTGTTTAATATCTATATTTTAAACCCTTCTAAACTAAGAAATTATGCATAATTTATGTCTTTAAGGTATTTAGAAAGGAAAAAATAGAGATGTTAGAGTTAGATTGTATAAGAGATATGCTTCAACTTTTGCACTGCATCTTGAAAAGGGCTCCCTAATACTTGTTTGGAATAACTTTGCACTAGAGAGAATACAATTGACTATGTGAATATTATTGAAATAAATTGGTGGTTAGACTTATGTGGATAATTTCTGCCATATAGTATACAGATATTGTTAATATGACAATCTAATAGGTTTCTTGGAGGTTTTCTTATTAAGTTTTGAATTTTAGATAAAATATGTCATGCAGTTACAGTAGATAACATGTTAAAAAAGGAACATTTAAATGATTCGTAAATAAGAAATTTTACTAAATAGAAATTAGTTTTAAACATAAAAACAAATTGTTAATAGATTTTTGTTTATGTTAAGAAGCAACTGTGCTTATTGGTAAATGTGTCTAATAAGATAACACAAAAAGAATTTGCTCGACTTGTAATAATATCATGATTTTATAAAGGGCATAAAATTTATACTTTAAAGAAACTATTTTTCCATTAAACAACATTACCAGGAACATGTTCTCCTCCATATTTGATCGTAAGAACATGTCGGCCTCCTTCTTGAGGTTTTAGATACAAAGTAAATGTCCCATCTCTGTGATCATACAATTCACAATATGCAACTTTATGAGGTCCCATACAATGAGCAGTTAATTCACCTATAAATGTCAAAAATATATGTTTACAGTTTGGATAATGAAAAGCGATGAACACATGTCTGAAGTAGAATGCATTAAAACAATATTTTCATCAAAATGAAGTTTTTATAAAATCCTAAACCAGTTAATAGAAAAACTTTGATGTTTATAAATTAAATAAATCTTTATTATTTTAAACAAAAATAGTTTTATAACAACTGATTTTCAAAATTAACCATCTTTAATGTTTAAGTGTATCCCTGAGCTACTTTTGGTTCTTCAAGCGGCTGACAGCTGAATTGAGACAGTTTGCTCTGTCCCAATTAAACACAATGTATTTACATTTCTACAATTAAAAAAAACATAAATAAGAAAAATACATATTTTGCAAGAAACATTGAACTTATCAATTTTTTTAATAGTTTTTATTTTTAATTTTTGAATACACAAAACAAAAAATTAAAATATACCTGGGCCAGCTTTTCTAGTATCTATAAAGGACTTAATTTCTTTTCCAACTGTTCCTCCTCGAAGACCTTCTCCAGAACATGCCACTTTTTGTGCGTCATATGAAGCAGAAACATTAACTTTAAGGGGACATCCTTTAACTTGCCGTTCTGACCACATTACATTTAATAAATAAGCACCTAAAATAAGAAGTATAAAATAATGATATAACCCTGTGGAAACCTTAGTAAAATAAATTATTAGTTTGCATATGAAAAGTATAGATAAATGTACAAACCCTCTTCTCAAGTAATGTAAAAGTTCAAAAATGAAATCATATCAAATTTTAAATACCTGGCACAGTTGGTGTATATTGAACTTTGTATACATTATTTCCAAGAGGCACTATCTGTACTGATATATCTGCTTTAACACCACCGAGAGTAACTTCAGGTGAACCTAATAAAGCATATACAAATTTTAAAAAAAAGTTTACAAGAAACTTACTAATGATTTATGTAAAGGAAGCTATGAAACCTTTTTGTAAACATATTTACACAAATTGACCTATAATAAACAGATAAATGGATGTTCAAAGGTTTAATATACAAAGATCTTTAATCAATGTTAATAAAATTTTTATATTAATTTCAACTATACAAAATGTCACTATTTTCCAAACATTTGTGCCGTGTATGACTTAGTCTCTGTTGAATAACAAAAACTATTTTTAAAAAGTTTATACTATAACTGGTTTGGAAGTAGTTTGAATATAAAAATTGAAACTCTAAATAGTTGTATTTTTTAAGTTACTTCAACCTACAATTTTCAGCTGCAATAACAAAATTACTTCAAATGTATCTGAAGTCTATCTAAATGATAGCGATACAAGCTAATGCGACAAGCAATACAAGCATATGCGAACAAGCAAAAATAATTTAAACAAATTATTTGCTAAACCAAATTATTTATATTCTAAGAAACTAATTAGCAAAGTTCATTTCATTTATGATTATTATAATATCAGGTTCTAATAAAAAATTGATTTTGAATTAACGTCTCCTTTAACAAAACAAAGTCAAAGACAATTTTATTACCAGGGCCTGCTTCTGAACCGTCAATAACAAATTCTGCTTCTTCCCCCACCTTCGCACCTGTTAAACCATGGCCTCTCAAAACAACTCTAGTATGATCTGGCGCTGGTCCCAATTCTTCAGAATAAGCTAAAAATGGTGATGCAGGTAGTGGGAGATCGGCAAAGTAGACATAAATTTGATGTTCACCTAAATAAGAACAATCATCAATATTTAACTAATAAAAAAAAATAACATAATCACTGCAAGTAAATACATATGGTGTCAAATAACTAAGTTCTAGATTTGTTACAGCTTTAATAATGCTAGCTGATTTAGCATATTGAAAGATTTCCCATATCAACTAAAATGCATAAAATTATCAATGAGGAAGTCCAGCATTTTAATAAAAAAAAAATTAAATCAGAATGTTGAAAAACTTAGTTAAAAAATTTCATAAAAATCTATACTTTCGTTCTGAATGAAAATGAGATTGATGTACATTGTTGTAATGCTGGTCACCTGCCTTCTTAAAGTAACAAATTAGCTCACTGTTTTATAGAAAGAAAATCTGTACTTATCTACGCAATAGGATATTCCACAAACTTCATCATTTTTTGCACAGGCCGAATTTCTAAATATAAATTAATTGGTATCATTGAGTTCTTAACGTGTGGTACTTAAGTGAAGAGAAAGAAAAAAAATGGAAATTTATGGTATGCTGCAAACTTTAAAGATAAAATAAATTATGAATTCGATAACAAGTGTGTGTGGATGATCCTGTAAGAAAAATAAAAAAACACCGTGGAATTCAAACATTTTTTATGTATAAAGTAAAATTGTTTTTTGTAACAAATATTCTCATAAAACATGTGACAGAGGATGTGTTAAGCAAAATTCATTAAATATTAGAATACTGTCGTGTGCGTTATAAATCCTAAACAGAACATCTGTTACTAAGATATATTTTAATAATTTTTCTAGTTTAAATATTGAAAAATATACATCTGCAGAAGAATCGTCCCCATAGAACAAATATTCTCATAAAACATGTGACAGAGGATGTGTTAAGCAAAATTCATTAAATATTAGAATACTGTTACATAACATTTACAATACATTATAATAATTACAACAATAATTACAACAATACAGAACATTTACATGTGTTCTTATTTCTTTGGCACCTGGTATAAATGCATTAAGAAATTATACTTATTTGTATAAATAAAGTTTTAGTTAAGGTATCCGTACACGTTCAGAGCACTTTTTTAAAACTATGAACTAGAAAACAACTTTGGTAGCATTTTTGTGTGTATGTGAAAGAAATAACTATATATAGCAAGTAAAATTTGGCATTCATACCAAATTTTTTAAACTATGGTCCTTTTATGCATGGTTTTTGTCAAAAACTTCAATTAGGCTAGAAAAAAACTGTTCAACCTTTTAAGAAAATAAAACCACCAAGTTAAATGACATTTTTAATGTGTACGGATACCTTAAGTTAGTTAAGTTTTATTTAAGTGATAGTTCAAGCATAGAGAAATATACATAATGAATTACTAAATAAATTAATTTATAAAGTTCTGAGTTTGTATAATTTTTTTTTATTATTTTAGATTCATTGAAATTAAAAATAATATTGATTATTTTTGGGTAAAAGTCAGTTGAAACAAATAAAAGTAAAAACTAGGTCTGGTATATTAGAAAAATAATTTACCTTTTTCTTTAGGTACAAACAGAAGATGATAACGATGATTTCCAGTTTGATCAAATTTTGATGGAATGATACCAGATGGGGATCTAACTTCTGCTTTAGGCTTACCTAAAAGATAAATTAACTATAGTATAAAACATAAACAATGTTTATTTAACATGAAATGTTCAAAAGATTCTAATTTCTAAAATTATCTAATCAAGTTTACCTGGCCCTGCATCAGAGACATCAAATGGAATTCTCTTTTCTTCCCCAACAATGAGAGGAATGTGATTTTGTTCATCAACTATGTTTTCCAAACCTCCAATGACCCTCATTTTACTTGTATTAACTACTCTTGGATGATATGGACTTCCTAAAATGGTAATATAAAAATATCACAAACAATTAAAAGATTTTGAAAATCAATTCCATATAATAATTACAATAAATAGCAATTACAGCTAGAGCTAAACGGGTAAGCTTTTAGTTATACATAAGATTTTTTAAACATTTTGTTAAGTAATTAAAAAACTTAAGTAATAAGATAATCCTTATTGCTTTTCCTAACTATTTCCCTTTTAAACATATAACTGTTTTAGAAGTACAATATAGTATTTTTTATATACTTGAATAAGTGCTTGAATGAGTTCATCGTCATTTATGAAAATTAGCTTATTAAACTTGATAAGTTGTAGAAGCAGCCCAAAATTAAAAGGCTTGAAATAAAAAAACTTGATATTGAAACTTGGTGGAATAAATAAATTTCATAAAAAATCTGCAAAACAAAACTAGAATGAAATTTTTGTTACCTGCTTACTGGATAATCTTTTTTAATGTAAATAAATAAATATATTAATACATACCTGGAACTTCTTTGTTGTTCCACATAACCTTTACATCAAAGAGACCTATTTCAAGAGGAACATAGCATACATTATAAACACCCTCCTCTTCTTCTTCTATCATAACTTCTGCTTCAGTCTCAGGGCCTAATGTTAAAAATAAAAAATAACACTTAAAAGATTGAAATCTGTTTAAAATATGTTACCAAAAGAAAATTTGAGCGAATGTTTAAAATATGACAAAAGTTACTAATAATGAACTAAATAAATTTTAAAAGTTACCATCAACTGTTACTTGTGGATGACCCCATAATCCTTGAGCTAAAATTTTAAATGTGGCTGGGCATTCAACTTGAGCAACTAGAAGTCCTAGACCTTCAATTTTCGGAACACCACTATCTTGAGCAATAAAAGTAACTGGACTGCCTATAAAACACAAAATGTATCTTGTAAAAAAATAATCCTTAACATGAGTGACAAATATTTCCGAATCAATTTAACAAAAATTTTATTGCTATAAATTTTACACACCTGGCACTTCAATACCACCATATGTGATAGCAATTTTGTATTTTCCAGGTACAGTTGGTGTAAATTCAATAAGTTCTCCTTCTCCATCAGATGTACCTTTCACTTCTATTGGTAAATGTCTTCCTAAGGGACTAGTGACAGTAACATCCAATTCTGCATATCCTGCATCTCTTCTGTTTACTATTTCATTAAAATTAAAAGTTAAACTGTAGCATATGATTATATTTTACAACATATTATTACAGACAACTGTAATTTGGATTAAAATTCAATTATAGCTTTTATACTATATTTGTTAAATGAATTGATAATTTTATCAATTCATTAAATATTTAATTCACAATTATTATTTTCAATTTATGGATGGGCAATAAAGTTGGAATAACATTAAATGTAGATACAAAGAAACTTACATGTAAATGATATATCTTCTCCAACCGCAAAGTTAGTAGTTTTTATTTTTTGTAAAGCAACTTTAGATGCATCAAAAACTTGACAAGAAAAAGGTGAACCAGCGATTGCTTTTCCAGAGTATAAAACCTCAATTTTGTGGTTTCCTATGACAAAAAAACAACAACAAACAGTTATATAAACCAAAAAGGAACTTTTTTCTAAAAATATTGAATGCAAAAAGTATGTCAAGTACTCAACAAGTAAAAACAGACTTTAAATAATATTGATTTTGTTTCAATATTATCTTAGATATTAACATACTTTAACAAATACTTGCCTAATACTTGAAAAAAAAAATTACCAGTTTTATTCACTATTGGCCTTCATTTTATAATATATCTTTAAATTAAAAGCAATAGACAAGTCAAAACAAAAGTAAAGGAAATTATTCTGCTCAATATTACTAAAACAATAAAATCCTTAAGTAAGAATCATTAACTTGTGGTAAATAAGTACCTGCTTGCTGTGCAGGCCATTCAGCTAACAAACTTCCGTCTTTCTGCTGGAAACATTTTACTGGTAAAGGAGAATCAAGAGGTGCTAAAGACAAGAAAGTGAGAAAAAATTGATGTGAATTGTTAAAAAGTAAAATATTTTTCTTTTATTTTAACATATATTCACTATAATAAAATATGCAAAAAATTAGATTAAAAAAACTATTCTTAAGGTTTTGTTTAATATTATTACATATCTTATACATTTGTGTTTTAAAAAATCTATTAACTATACGTTAAGATTCTGAAATAACTAAATATACTGCACTTTTGTGCTGCCAGTGTAAGTATAAATTTGTGAGGATCATGGAAAAAGAACTGCCTTGCGGCAGTTGAAGAAGTTTTACCCTAACTTACCACAAAATGTAACATGGAAAGACAAAAGCAGAAATAACACAATTTAAAGCAATAAAAAACAAAAAAGAAATGTAAAAGCTGAAAAATACATAAAATCTGGATTTCACAAAACATTTTAAAACCCACATTTAAAAGAATCAAAACCAGAGTGACAATGGAAAGGTCGTGTTGAGTTGTATTATCGTTGTACTAGAGCTACACAAAGGATATTGACGATGTTGCAATTTAGAACTACAGTCAAGTGATGAGCCGACACCTGAGTAGGCACCCAACGCAACCTTTTAGGAGAAAAATTGCACACAGTGTGAGGACTTTGGAGTATATTTAACATGCACTCCTCTAAACAGGGTATTATTCATTGGATATTTTTTGGCTGTAAAGGGCTGTTAATAGGTCAGCAGTTTGGCGCTGCCCGGACCCAAACCTGAGACATCTGCATGTACGGCAAACTTACCGACTGGGCCGTCTTTAAAACTCCTAGACATACAAATATCTTCATCTTTTCTTATTGTCACTTTGGTTTTGATTCCTCTTTTGAATGTGTTTGAAAATATTTTGTGAAATCCAGGTTTGTTGCATTTTTCTGCATTAGTTTTTCCATGATACACTTTGGGGTAAGATAGGGTTCTCCTGTTAATATTTGTCTAAAATAATACAGAAAAATTTATTGTTTATTATAGTGGCTCTTGTAGTATTACTCATCTGATGACATATTGCCATTTTGGGTTCTCTTCATGTTTAAACTTTATTTTTTGCTATTGTATTTATATTTTATTCTGTTTATTAATTTATGTGGCAGCTTCAGCGCCAGTTGGTAAAATTCTTATGATTGTAATTTCTTTATTCTCAGTTGTTTTTAATATTTCTTCCTATAATGGTGTTATCGTGTCCATGTAAAGCAATACGTTTCCTATAATAGTTCCTAGATTTAGAATTTCTATAAATACAAAAATTTATGAAACTTTGTATGATCGTGCATGTGTTGCATCATTTGAATTATCAAATTGGATGATTTAGTCAGATGATCTTTGACGCCACTAAAGTTTCTCCCAGTTGCATTCACTTTTTGGCCATTCTATTTTGTTTGTTGTCCTCATTTCCCTAACTATTTTATTTCAAATAAAATTGTTTTAGTAACGTATTTTGACTCTGTTATTTTTATCACGTGACATAGAAATATGAATGAAGGAAATAGCGCAAGTCACAACATTTTTATCATTATTTAACACATAGGAATAATCAGAAATGCATAATTAGGAGCATGTTAAATTTACAAGTTGCATTTAATTCTTTCCAAAAACATGAATCAACTTGTTTAACATAGTTAACTAAAGTAATTATTAAAATAAACTTACAAATAACTAATATATCAAAATCTTTGGCTTCACCAAATCCACCAGTTTCAATAAAAAAAGACGCTGTTTTCCCACATTGGGAGGATTTCAAGCCAGATCCATGAGCTATAATTGAGTGACTTGGGTCACGTATTTCAACTATTTGTGGACAGCCTGTTAAAAAAGTAAGTGGAAACTTATAAGATTAAGATTAAATTTTTCATTTTTAAAAAATTCTAACCAAAAATACATAAGCACATCCAGTTTTAAAATCAGAATAAAATTTTCTGGTTGGGAATATAAAACTTTTATCATTGCATTTGAAACATCATGGACTGGATCATACCTGGTGCTTGGTGGCCATTATAGAATACATCAATTTTATGAGGATGATCAGAATGGGGAATATAAGCAACTTCATATACTCCAGAAGTGATTTCTCTTAAATTGTATTTAACTTCCCTTCCAGAGGCTGTTATTGACAAGTTCAAGTTTCCTCTTCCAGCTCGAGATGCATCAACTGTAAAATTACATGGAGGGATATCATTATTTAGATTATGTGTCATCAATAATAAACTTATCTATGTAGAAATCGACAAATAAACATTAAAAAAAAAGTTTTATATAACTTTATAAGAATTTTATACTGTATTCCAATAGAAAACAATATGTGTAATAATGACTGGAAACATTTATAATAATACCTTTGAAAATTTGATCCCTTCCAATTATGCCATCTTCAACATCAATAACTTTTACTCTACTGGGATCACATACTTCCACTAAAAATGGCTTGCTAGAAATCATGCTTCCTTGGTGGAGTACTTCGATCTTATAAGTTCCTATTTCATGAGTTTGATATTCAACTCTGTAGGAATCATGTTTTATATTGTGCACAGATGCTGGAACTGAACAACCATTGGGACCTGCATTACCAGATTAAGAGAAAGATTAAACTGTTATAAATATGAAAATTAATATTCTACTATTTATGCAGACATTTTGTAAGCAAATTAAAGAATAATTTTTTTAAAAAAATCACAAATCTTAAAAATAAATAATGATTGGTTTGGCTGAATAAGTGTCACATTAGGGCTACACAAGTACAAGAATATAAAAATGTGTGTAAAAAAATCGTACCTGTAACATTAACTTCAATATTTCCTTCAACACCATTAGTTTCAATATCAAATGCATTTATAGAGCCAACTAAGCCTTGTTTTAAGCCTTCTCCATTTGCCATAACAGAGTTTTGTCCTCTTGATGGTGCAGAAACTTCAATTTTGAATGGGCTTCCTGAAATAATTTACTTAGTTAATGCTTCTACTAACAAATAAAAATATAACGAGAATGAAATCAATAAAATAATTTCGTTTCATAAGTAAAAGCAACTATTTTTGAGAAGATTGATTCACTAGAAAAGATCATTTTAATAATTATATAAATGTAACACTACTTAAAGCGGTGCAGAAAGATAGTGACTTGAATTATAATATTTGATCAATATTAAGAACTTAAACTTTTGCTATCTCCTTTTTATCACACATTTCAATTTCAACACAACACTAATTACACTATATTATAATTATTAAATCACTTAATTGAAAGTATAAAAATTATTTAAAAAATTAAATACCTGGTACATCTTCAGCATTGAATGTAATATTAACATAATGAGATATTTTATCTTGAGGAACAAATGTAACATCATAAAGTCCACGACTTCTCATTGACACTTCTGCTCTTACTGATGATTTTCTTGTGGTAACAACAAGTTCCAAGGTTCCTTCTCCAGCTTGTGATGCATCCACTATTTTATCAAATAAATAATCTTAGAAATAAATACTTTTTAATAATCAATATATCTTCCTTAGATTTAATCTATTAATAATTAAAAACAGGCTTGTATATCTTAATTTTTTAATCATCTAAAAAAATAAAATAGTCATGTCTTAAAGGGTACTTTTAGCCTTACCAAAGCATATATAGCTTTATATTAGACCATTTGATTTAGAAGTGGGTAATTAAGTATTTTAATGCAACAAGTCAAAGAGTAGATAAACTTCAGAATTACAATTTGCAATGGGGAAAGTTATTCTATATAATATGGTAGCAATTACTAACCTTAAGAAAATGAGAAAAGATATTGCAATTTAGTTGAGCCTCATTAGGGAGAGAAGGCAATGTGCTAATATTTGGAGTGGCACCATTCAATCAAACATTTGTAAGTCAAAATAAAAAATATACCTTGAAATGTGCAAGGTTTCCCAACAATTCCTGGAACAAGCTTTGACACTTTTACTTTTGAAACATCATAAACATTGCAAGTAAATGGACTTCCTGGCAAAGGTTGATCATCCAATGTAACTAAAACTTGATGTGGTCCTAAAACACAATAACAATTTAATATAACTAAAGTGTTTCTTTTGATAGTTTGGTAAAAAATCTACATGATAAAAAACATTTAACTATTAGTACATAGTAGTTGCTATACTTAAGCATATAACACTAATATTTCAGGGGTAATTGATTTTTGAATGCTTACCCATCTCTTGGGGGTTAAAACTGACATCAAATGTAGTGCTAGATGTTTTCTTCACAATAACTGGAACATTCTTAGTTGACGGACCTACGAGATCAATTTTTGAAAAATATATTTTTTTAAACGTAATTGTCTTGAAAAAAACTTATTTGAATTCATATTTTTTATCTATCCTTTTGAGGGGGGCAATACATGTAACCGCCTGAATGTTGACCGTGTTTCAGAGGCTTTATTAAAAGCGAAGAAATAAATTAATCATTTTGAAATTCAGTATGCTTATTCATTGTATATTAAAATACAAGAATCAGATTTGTTTGGTATTGATTTTTCAAAATGGCCACCATAGTAACTAATATCCTGAGACCCTCACGGCAAAAAGCACTAATCGGCGTACATTCTAGCTTCTCCTACAGTGATCGGAAATCAAAAAATTGAATTTTTGAGGTTTAACTAGAAGCTAATACTGTAGAGAAGACACGTGCCGATTTATTTCATTAGAATCTGTTTAAAACTTTTTGAGTTATCTTGCACGCCATTTTTAAAAAATAGTTTTGAGATAAACGTGCTTAAAGTTTTGACACACGGAAACTGTATGATTACAGTGGCTTACTAACAATACAGCGATTCTACGGCCGTACAGAAGTTTTTTGGTGCATTCGTAACCTTAGTTTTACTTCTTAAGTTCTTCATTAGTTCACCATATATTAGACTCCAATAGGGTCAGAAATTTGAAAAGCAGGTAGTGAGAGTCGAGCGCTCAGTTACAGGCTAAAATAGCTCAAGCGCCGAGTTGAAGTAAAGCACTTAAATGAGTTTTTAATAAAAACATAATGTAAATTTCATTCTAACAATTTACAGGTTTTTTTTAGATGTTATTTTAACTATTTATGAAAGAAAAAAATCGTTTCATTACATGTATTGCCACCCCCCCCCCCTTAACTTTCCAGATTAAAGTAGAACCCAGTAATAGTTCTTTTTATTTTACTCCACAAAGAATACATTCAATGTTTAATGGTAACTATGTACTAGGTTTTATTTTGGATATTTTTATATAAAAATGTACAACATTTCCCTATGTTGTTGGCTAATAACCCATTATCAACAGCAAATTAGTTTGGTTAATTTGAGAGTGCACTTTTCGTTCTTTTTTTTTTATACATGAGAACCACATTAAATACTGGTTTAGTACAAATACTGGTTAGTTCTATAAAAAAGCTAATTTATTTGTAGTATTGTTAAGTATTGTTTAACACTAAACAATTTTTAATGAACTAAGTGTTATTATAACTAATCACTTTAATGAATATATTGTTCATAACCACTTTTTACCTATTTAAAATCAAAATTTATAACATTATTAGTAAATACCATAATTTACTAATAATACCATAAAAGGTCAAATGAAATTAAAATTAACTACTGACCAGTTACAACAACTTTGCACACTCCATTTTCAAAACTTCTTGTATCAACAGTAAAATGAGCACCTTGAGCTATAGAAGTCATTCTCAAAGATGATCCTGTCACAACAGACTGACTACTATCTGTTATTTTAACAGAGCATGGACTACCTAGAAAACATACAAGATGAGTATTATAACCAGGGATTGGGAAGTTACTTTTAGAAAGTAACAGTGTTACAGTTACTTAATATGAATAGTAACACGTTACAGTTACTTAATATGAATAGTAACGTGTTACAGTTACTTAATACGAAAAGTAACGATTCACAGTTACTTAATACGAAAAGTAACGATTCACAGTTACTTTTTGAAATTTCAAGTTATCAGAAAAATTGAAATTTAGCCATCTTACAATTTTGCAAAGAAAACCATGATTAACGAAACATAAGCGGAAACAAAATGCTGAAATTATAATTAATAAACATTTTTTTATTTAATTTTAATCCTGTACACCAGTGGTTCTCAACCTTTTAAAAGCTACCGCCCCCCTAAGGATTAAAAAAAATTTCACCGCCCCCTCTGTGAAAATCTTGTAATTTTCTAAGGTATATGGAAGAAGATTACTGAATTATAAAAGGCCAAACTTTTGAGTAATTTTTTCACACTAAATTTGTTTGAGGATAATAACATCACTTTTTTAAAAATTAAAATGACATGCAAGAAATGCTTTAAATGCGCTTTTATGTTTTTAAAGTATGTACACTTGATTAGATAATTGAAGAAAATACAGTAAAAAATGCACTACAAAAGGAATATCAATCAAGAACATCAGTGCGATGGTTGCGCTTGATGGTTCAAAGCCAGTTTCTGAACGTTTGGTTCAATGTTTTTAGAAAGATTAAGACGCAGGTCCCCTCTTTCTACGATTTGGAATCGACATCTCTTTTCTGAAATTAGTTCATCAACAGCACTGAAACCTTTCTCACAAAGGTAAGAGGAAGGAAAGGCAATCAAACATTTCTTCACGGCTGACCACAATCCTATATAGCAGCAACTGATTTAGTTTGAAGCCAAAATTCTGTGAGACGATCGTTATGAAAGTTGGCTTTCATAGTTTCATTTGGTGAGAGTTCTATCAATTCCTCCTGAATATATAGATATCTGCTTTTTCGATATCATAAATGGGTTCAAGATCTAATGGGGGATTTCCATTGTCAAAATACCCTTAAAACGCAAAGAAAAATCCTCGTGCAAGGACTCAAGGTGTTAAAAGTAAACGAGTTTTTTTATCAAAAGGTATTTCATTGCCATTATGTAGCACAGCTCATTTAAGATTAGGAACTAGCTAAATTCATTTCTACCAAAATTCTGCTGCCATAAAAAGAGTTTTTTTTTAAAGAAGGCAGAAACGACAGATTTTGTGGTGATTAAATTTAGATTTTAACCTTGAAGTTGCAAATTCACAAAATTAAACTTTACAAATAAATCCGTCATATAAGCAATATCCATCTTAAACTGCAGCAGTCTCTCGTTTAAAACTACATCTTTCTTTTCGAGAAATTCTAGTACAGAGTCGAAAAGATCCCAGAATCTATTGATAGGCAGGCACTTTTGGAGAGCCAGAGCGAATCTTGGTGTGTAGAAGCAAGCGATTAAATTCTTCATCATTGTCCTTACATAGCAGCCGGAATAACCGATCGTTGAGAGCATTGCTGTGAATTTTGTTTACAGCAGAGATGACATATTGTAAAGACCGATGCAAACGGTCGCTAAGGTTTTTTGCAACCAAATGCTGTCTGTGAATCACACAGTGAACAGCTAATATGCCTGTGACTTCTTTCTCCAAATAAGAGATAAATTTTGTGACGACCAACCATCGCAAGGGCTCCATCGGTGGCAACAGATATATCCCAAATGGAATATTTTTTTCTTGAAAACAATCTTTGACAGTATTAAAAATAGACTGATCTTTAGTATCGGCAATCAAGCTTCTGGCAAAAAGCATCTCTTGGATAATTTTCCCTTCCTTTACAAACCGAACGTACGTTAACAATAAAGTCTCGTTAGTACTTGGCAAGGTTGTTTCATCAACCTGAAGAGAAAATTCGGTGTGCATCAAAAGGTTGCATAAAGAAGATTCGACATATTTCGCCACATCATCAATTCGCACTGTATTATTACTTAACGGCACGTGTTTTATAACACTGGATGCAGCTGGGTGGTGCAAAACCGTTCATTATCACGAAAAAGAATTAAGAATGCACTTGCCAGACGGGCCAAATAAAAATACTTAGGACGCCGGAAAAACAAACGAATATTTTAATTTTTAATAATACGAATTACGAACAAGAATACACGAATTGAATAAACAAGAAGCATTACAGGACATGTGTGAAGCACTGAAGATGGCACGGACAACAAGTGACTTACAGAGAGAGTGGGGCTTGTATGATAGTCCTAACAATGGTAACCGGGGAATCAATGGTATATTTTCTTTTGGGACTTTTAAAATTAAGTTTGAATTCCCAAAATATGCTAATCGCCCCCCTACCTCCCAAAACAAACCCACCGCCCCCCTACCGCCCAAAACATTCCCACCGCCCCCTACCAGCCTTCAACCGCCCCTTGGGGAGCGGTAGCGCCCCTGTTGAGAACCACTGCTGTACACCAATGATCAGTTGACAACGGGTCCATCAGCAAACTCTCGGGCAGATACTGACAGAAATAGGCGTGGACGTGACCTCTCTCACCTCCCCCCCCCTTCTTCAAGGAGAGAGACTTTGTTGTTGGTTATTGTTGTAGAACCTACTCAGGCAAGGGGTTTGCACTGGTCAAAACTGGCCGAACTACAATCTGCTTGACAGTCAGCATGATTTATTTCAAAATTCCTCTTTTCGGTAGATGCCTGTAATTACGGGTCTTATAATGTGATACTTGGAAAGGTAAACAGACAAGGAGAAACATCCGTACTTTAACAATTTTTGCTGAAAGCTGCTGTCACGCCTTTAGCAGTCAAAGTGGACAACGCTATTTTGCCTTAGCCTTCCAAGAAAAGTTTGTATTTCGGGAATGCGAAATGTTCCCTTCTCTCTCTCTCTCTCTCTCTTAGGAGTGGAATTTCAAAATAAGCATCAGACAGCCTTTGGAAAGTAACAGAAAAGTAGCGAAATTTTTCGTTACTTCGTTACCGCTAAAAGTAACTAAGTTACAGTTAAAGTTACTTTCTTAAATATACAACGCTGTTACCCGAAGTTACCTAAAAAAAGTAACGGCGTTACAAGTAACGCGTTACTCCAATCCTTGATTATAACCACTACATTAACATGCTTTAAAACAAAAAAGAATGGAATCCTCACCTGATACTTATTTACCTATTATCAATAATTGTTTGACTTGCACAATAATCATTTCTGATACATTAATTTTCGTTTAATGGTAACTTTCCCAAAATAATTGTAAAAGTTTAAGCAAATGCATTGTTTTAAAAAATCAAAATATAAGTGAATATTTCTCTAAAATCTTTTCTATTTGGTAAAAGGTTATTTGAAATATTTGGCTAAAGCTAGCGATATTCTGGTATATTTTCACCTGTAATTTTACTGTTTTAATGAACACAAGGAAATAACAAATTTTAGATACAGTGAAAGTTTAAGGAAAGGATGAGCTCAACAACTTATATTCTTACCTGGTACAGGTTCTCCATTGAACTTAACGCTTAGTATATGTGGCTGGGCTTCAGTAGGTTTAAAATTTACTCTAAATCTTGCATTCCCTTCAGACTGCACATAATTAGGAACATTTCTGCCACCAACTGAAACAATAATCTCCAAATTTCCTGCTCCTGCTTGACTAGCATCAACTAAAAAGTACAGTTTGGTGTGATTAACTTATTTCAATAATTACAATTTCCTCTTAAACTCATAAAAAAAGTTAGTTTCAAGAATAGTTTTCAATAGAACTGGTTTCTTAAAAAGTTTTTTGTTTAACAACAAGTTGTGAAATCGAAAAAAAAAATTAGTTAATCTTTAACACATAAAGTATAATACCAAAAATACAAAAAAAAAACATTATACAGAGACCAACATAAATGTGTTTATTACAAAGTTAGCTCCTTCATTGTACATCAAAATTAAAACAAAAGGCAGCTTACTATTAAAATAAACAGGCTTTCCCACAACACCTGGTCCAACATCAGTAACTTTCACTTGTTGAGAGTTGTACACTTTAACAAGGTAAGGGCTTGAAGCCACTGCCTGTCCATCAACTCTAACATCAACAGCATGATCACCTAGAAAAATATATTAGGTCATTTTTTTAAAAAGGGGGACAACTTGTGATAGTTGATACCTTCGATTTTCTTGAAACTTTCAGGATATGTTAGTAGTAATAAGATATAAAAAAGTGAATTTCAGTTTTTCTTAAATCTGTCTTGTTTGACCTTGACAAAAGTTCAAAGTTTGAGATAATGGATCAATGGTGTACATTATATCATTCTTGTGCTTCTAAAGCCATGAGTGCTCCAGGATTTTTTTAAAATATGGTTACTACTTGATACTAGGTACTTGTCAGCATAATTACTTTGGTGGGTCACGAATGGCTTTAAAGGTCAGGGACCTTTGAAAAAGGCCATTTTTGTGATTTTTTTCATGTTTGTGCCTAATTATCTGCTTAAACCATAAGTGACCCACAAAAATAATTATTGGATTAAGTGCACACACTAGGGTAGTTCTTAGAAAAATATAAACACCATGGGTGACCCTTTACTTTGGTAGTTACAGGGTCTCAAAGGTGATCATTTCCAAAAAAGGTCACATTCAAAGGTCAATTACTCCAGAAGCGAAGAGTCAATAACTTTGAGACACAGTTGTAAATACACTTCAAATGTTATAGTTTTAGACCCAGGTTACAAATCCATGGTAATTAACTTACTTTTTTTATTACAGTCCATTTTATATCTCCAATTCATAATTGTATGCATCTATCTTTACTTCTAAAATGCTGTACAGAAGCTTCACATTTTACATTATAGATGGCAGCATTATAAACAAAATTTTCAACATTTTTAGAAATGAACAAAAGGGACTGTATAAAATGGACTGTAATAAAAAAAAAAGAGTTAGTTAAATGCCATGGATTTGTAACCTAGGTCTAAAACTGACATTAAACATAACCTAGGTCTAAACATTTGAATTGTATTTACAACCGTGTCTCCAAGTTATTGACTCTTCGCTTCTGGAGTAATTGACCTTCGAATGTGACATTTTTTAGAAATGACCAAAATGGGCTGTAATAAAAAAGTTAGTTAATTACCATGGATTTGTAACCTGGGTCTAAAACTTAACATTTAAAGTGTATTTACAACTGTGTCTCTCATGGCCTCTCATGGAACACTCATGGCTTCAGAAGTAGAAGAAGGATATAATGTACACCATTGATCCATTACCTTGAACTTTGACCTCCTCTCAAGGTGAAACAAGTCGGATTTAAGAAAAACTAAAATTCACTTTTTCTTATCATAGTAGTACTAATAACATATCCTGAAAGTTTCAAGAAAATCGTAGACATCAACTATCATGCCCCTATTCAATTTGGCCCAGTTTAAAAAAAAATGGCTCTTAAATATTTAAAAAAGATATCAACTCATGATTTCAATTATTCTCACAAACTATTCATACTATTAATATTTATAATTAAATGAACATTTGTTGCAAATGTGATTAACAACTTTCAATGCACGCATTTTTGACTTACCAACATCTACTGGAGTGTATTCCACTCGGTATCCACTGTGATAGTTTCCATGTAGGAAACATTTCAGTGGTAATTGATTTGGCCCTATGAAATAAAAATTAATTTAATTAATAAAATTGCTTATTAAGTATGATTTTCTCAATAGTAACTTAAGAAATACATGCAATATATCTTTTATAACACTCATTTTTTTAATGATGATTTACAAGTAATTAAGTATAAACTAAGAATGACTTTTTTCTCGAATGAAATGTCATTTTTATAAGAATACATTATTCAAAATATTTTTTTAATTTCTTCTTTTATTTAATAAACAAATAGCAGTATACCAATTATAACAATAGTTAATTGAGTTTAAATCAATAAATAAGATTAACTATAGCATTTAGCAAAAGTTAAAACTGTGATTCCTTTTGGCGAGCGTACTATTTTTCTGGGACTGTGTGTCCATGCGCGCGTGTAAACAGGCGTGATACGGTTCGCCGCCGGGGGAAGCACACGTCACTCTATCTACGGCTAAGCGAAATATCGGACGTCATAAAATATGACGGGTGTAATGCTGTGTGCTTTACCTATATTAATTTACTGTGTGAAACAAATGAGAACTGTTGAATTGGACGATCCACTGACTTACTTAATTTACTAACAAATGGCAGTGAGATGCGTGGCTGAGAAGTATATATTAGTTTTCGAAATGCGTTTGTAAACGAAACCAAAAGCGTCGTAACGTAAAGCACGTGTTAAACTCCTGAACTCTAAAAATGCTGTGTGAACTATTTTAGAGGACTGTGTGATGAACTTAAATACTCTGTGTGATGACCTAACACCCTGGTATAATGGAAAAACTCAACGTTCCGGAACTTAATGGACAAAATTACTTCATATGGGCGGTAAAAATACAGGCCGCACTAACGTTGAAAAGACTGGATAAAGTTATCCTGGAGGAAAAACCCAACGATTTAAAGGATGATGAATCTACTAACTGGGAACAGCGTAACACAGACGCAGTAGCCTACATAAAATTATCGTTGTCGGACCAGCAAGCTCTCCAGTACGCAACAGAAGTAAATGCGAAAACTTTGTGGGAAAAAATAAAGTCTAACTTTACCGGCCAACTAGAAGACAGAAAAATTGACGTCGCAAACGAATTAAAGAACATCGAAATTCATCAAAATGAAAGCTCTAATGACTACATTGCCAGAGCACGTGGACTGGCGACGAAATGTCAAGCACTGGGCCTGGAAGTTTCAGAACGCGAACTTGTCTACCACACTGTTCGAGGACTACGTGGCCGATTTGCAAGTCCGAGACATCTAGAAAACTCAACGGGGCAAGTCTATGGACGAGGTGCTCGAAATACTACGTGAAGAAGAGCTGACCAGTACCCGAAATCGACATACCGAGGGATCGAGCGCAGAAGTGTTCTACTCTAAAAAGAATAATAAACATGGAAATAGCGGTCGAGTATGTTATAACTGCAGAAAAGTTGGTCATGTGGCAAAGGATTGTTTCTACAAGATCAAATATCAAAACCCTAACAACAACTGTGGACGTGGAGGTGGAGGCGGATCTAAAACCAGAAAACCGAACCAGCATATCTACAGCACTGACGATACTACCGAAGATGGCAGTACCAGACGAGGGACCGCACTACAAATTACGAAACAAGAAACAGTATATGACAATATTTGGATTCTAGACAGTGGTGCAACGAATCATCTAGCTAAGGATACATTTTGGTTTGAAGAAATAGATCCTGAAACTAGTCAATTAAACCTGGCTGGTAAGGACACCCAAATAAGCACTGTGGGCAAAGGTACGGTTCAAGCAAAAACTGTAAGTAAATATCCTATTAATTTAACCATATCTGAGGTTAACTATGTACCAAACTTAAGAAATAATTTATTATCGGTACCTTGTTTAATGAAGAAAGGATGCAGAATTGAATCTAATAGAAATAGCATTTTAATATTTGATAAAGATAATAAATTCTTGTTTAAAGCAATTCTAAATGAAAATAGACTAGAGGTATATTTAAATCCATTGGATAATTTGGAATGTTATTTGTCTAATGAAATATATAATAATTATAAAATGTGGCAAAGCCGATTGTGTCATTTAAACCCGAAGTACATGTTTAAAATGAAAGATTATATTGATATTGATGTTAATACAAATGACGTAAAAAACTTTAATTGTGATGCATGTGATATAAGTAAAGTTACAAGAAAGTATCATCACACACAATAAATCACGAACTAAGTTCGGATATTTTAGAATTACTATACGTTGACCTTTGTGGACCAATGCAAACGGAATCATTGGGGAAAAGTAAATATTTTTTCATAATTGTGGATGATTACTGTGGAATGTACTTTACTTATTTCATAAAAAATAAAGATGAAGTGTATGATGTGTTTACTGAATTTAAAGCTAGATATGAAAATCAAACTGGGAAAAGAATTAAAAGGGTAAGAAGTGATAATGGGGGTGAATTTGTAAATGAGAAATTAGATAGTTTATTTGCAAAATCGGGAATAATTCACGAAAAAACCATTCCTTATAATCCAGAAATTAATAAAGCTGAAAGAGCGAACAGAACTTTACTTGATAGAGCCAAAACCATATTATATGAAAGTAAATTAGGCATGCAGTTTTGGGCGGAATGCGTTAATTTTGTACTCATGTAACTAATTTGACACCAAGAAATGGAAAAAAAAATTACCACTTGAAATTTGGACAGGGAAAAAACCAAAAATTAATTACTTAAAGAAATTCAGATCAGTTTGCTACTATCACGTAGCCAAAATAAAAAGAAACAATAAATTTGATGTTCCGGCAAAAACTGGAATTTTTGTTGGTAATTCCAGAGAGCGTATAGGTTATAGAATTTACGATATATCTAGTGGTGCAATAATAGAAGAGAGATCAGTTACATTTAACGAGAATCTAAAAGGTAGTACATTACTATCAAAAAACAAAACAGAGTTATGGGAAATAGAAAATTTCGATAACGGATTAGAAAATAAAAATGACTTTGTTGAGAATCCAAATGATTTTTCCGACTCTGAGGAGCCAGACGCGAGTAACCTTGACGAAACACCGAGCCCAAGGCCGCGTAGATCGGAAAGAATAAAGCAAAAAACATTAAAATATGCGAATCAAACTGAACTTATTCCGAACAATATAGAAGAGGCGAAAGGTCGCGCAGATTGGGATAAATGGAAAAAAAGCGATAGATAGCGAACTGGAATCTTTGAAAAAACATGATGTATTCGAAATCACAGATGTTCCAGAAAACAACAAAATAATAAAAACTAAATGGGTTTTTACTTTAAAAGAAAATGAAAATGGTTTGTTGATTTATAAAGCAAGGCTAAAGCAATTATACTGAATCTTATTCACCTGTTATAAATATAGAAAGTTTAAGGTTGTTACTTGCAATTTCAGCTAAATTGAATATGAGTGTAAAATTTTATGATGTTAAGATAGCATATCTTTATAGTGATTTAAAAGACACTGTTTATGTAAATATTCCACCTGGTTGTGATGAAATATTTGGTAAAGATAAAGTTTGTGTATTGAAAAAGAGTTTATATGGTTTATCAATAAGCGGTAAAAATTGGTATTTAAAATTAAAGAGTGAATTACAGCGTATTGCATTAAAACAATTAGATTCAGATAATTGTGTATTTATAATGACTGATAATGATGATATTTTAATTCTTTGTTCATTTGTTGATGATTTAGGAATATTTTATACATCTGAAAAAATGTATGAAAGTGTTATATCAAAAATTAAGATTGTATTTGAATTGCATGAAAATAAGAGTTCTAAATTTTTTGGGTCTAGAAATTGAAAAACATGAAAATGGTATAAGTATTTCACAATCTAAGTATATTGAATCATTGTTAATTAAGCATGATATGGAAAATTGTAAAACTGTGAAAACACCAATTGTAAGAGGTGAAGACAAAAGTTTCCCACTAAGTGATGATTCAATTGATCAAACTGTTTATCAAGAGATAATTGGTGAACTTTTGTATTTGGCAAACAGGACATGTCCTGACATATCATTTGAAACATCCTATCTGTCACAATTCAATCAAAGACCAGAAAAGAGACATCTAAATCAAGCAAAAAGGGTCTTAAGATATTTGCAAGGGACTAAAGACAAAAAAATTGTTTTATAGCAATGAAATGGGATTTATTACTGGCACTTCAGATGCATCATGGGGAAATGCAGAAAATGCTAAGTCATTTAATGGGAGTATAATTTTATTAGGCGATTCGTTAATTTCATGGAAATGTCAAAAACAAAAGAGTGTAAGTCTATCTACTTGTAAAGCTGAATTGTTCTCTATTTCAGAATTGTGTAAGAATATTATTTGGACTGTAAATTTATTAACTGAAATGACATGTAAACAATTTATAAATGATAGAGTAATCTTACTTTCTGACAGCCAAGCAGCAATACAGTATCTTAAAGGTACTAGATCTTCTAATAAGTCCAGACATATGAATTTGCGATTTCATTTTGTGAAAGACTTGTTAATGGACAATGTTATTGAACTGAAATACCAACAAACTGATTTGTTACTAGCAGACTTTCTTACAAAAGCAGTAAATGAAGATAAATTATTGTATTCTTTAAACAATATCTCTTTGATTTAAATCATTATTGTATTAAGTAATTATTTGTTAGTGATTATTAATTAATGCTAAAATAATTTGTTTAATTAATTCCTAGATTAATATTATAATTTTTATGTATGTTGTATTGTATATGTGTATGTAAAATTGTTTCAATTGTGTTTCTCATGTTAGAAAAATATTGCTCGCAGGAGGGGGGTGTGATTCCTTTTGGCGAGCGTACTATTTTTCTGGGACTGTGTGTACATGCGTGCGTGTAAACAGGCGTGATACGGTTCGCCGCCGGGGGAAGCACACGTCACTCTATCTACGGCTAAGCGAAAGATCGGACGTCATAAAATATGACAGGTGTAATGCTGTGTGCTTTACCTATATTAATTTACTGTGTGAAATAAATGAGAACTGTTGAATTGGACGATCCACTGACTTACTTAATTTACTAACAAAAACAACAAACCTGTTTCCTGAAATAGCATGAAAAGAAAGAGTTGTTTAAACATACAGCAAGAGAAGTAAATGCAAAATTTCTTCAAATAAATATAATAATGTATGTATAAGTTATAAGTCAAAATTGAGAGTGAATAAAAAAGGAATCTTACCAATCACAGTACAGTGAACTTCCCCGACATCTATACCACCAGTATCAATAATAAAGGAAGCAGGACAATTCACTGGGACTTTCTCTATACCATCTCCTTTGACTTTAATGGGTGCTGAATCAACAATGTAGCATTCAAAAGGACTGCCTAAAATAACATTTTATATTTTATTAATTGCTGCATACAAATTGAATATTTTATACACCAGCAATGAAGTTTTGCAAGGAATGCTTGAGAAAAAGAAGGTAACAAAGACTTAATCGTATGTACACATTAAAATCACAATCATTTGGGATATTTTTAAAATAATACACAAATCAAATAATGAAACAATGGGTGATCAATAAAAAAAGTTTAAATGCAAAAAATAAAAAAAATCAATTAAAATATGCACATTAAATAATTACCTGGGACAGCTTCTCCATTAAACCTAATATCGATTATATGACGCTTCGAATCTTGAGGAGTAAAGGAAATTGCATATTGTGTTGGACTTTGAGCTTGAGGTACTGTCGGCACTTGGCCTTTATTAACAACTACTTCTAAGTTGCCAGGTCCAGCATTCAGTTTTTCCACTAAAAACACCATTACAACACACAACTTTAATACAGATGCTTTACGATTTTAATACATTTATTAATAAAAATGTGCATTTTGTGCTTACCTATAAATGTAACAGGTTTTCCAATAATACCCTTTGGAATTTCTTTAACTTTTATTTGTTTTATGTCATACACCTTGGTAATAAAAGGACTATCAGCTACTGGATCATTGTTTATTAAAACATGGGTTCGATATTCCCCTAAATATATACAGAAAATTTGGTAATAAGTGATTTTAACTAATCAATAAGATACCAAATTAATAAATCACAAAGTAATTAAATATCATTTAAATTAGAAGATAAAAATAACAGTAAGTTGAAATTTTTAACTAAACATTTTAATTTATTATTTAAAAAAAATCCTAGCACATCAATAATAAAATAAATTTTCACACTAAAAATTTTTCATTATAACTAGATTTTACAAATTACTGTGTAATACTTTAATAATATTTAATATATATACAAACCAGTTTTTTGAGGAATAAATTCTAATTTAAAAGAATTGTCAGCCAATTCCTTTAATTTGTAAGGAATTACATTTCCATCAGGACCTGAAATGTGGAAATTAAATTAAAAACTTTTATTAAGTTCAACAGCAAGCAATTTGTGGAGAAAAAAGTATTTTTTGTTATTTTAAAATTTAATGACAACATTTTGAAAAAAAAAATTAAGCAATCAAAATATTAGAAATATGATATAAACTAAAATGTAGACATTTTGCATTGATTTGCTTTAAAATTTTGAATTACATAAACAAGATTTTTAAAAGAATAATTTCAGTATTTTTGAAACAAATTGAAATTTTTTGCATTTTCTGATTTTAATATTTAAACATACTTTATGCACTATTAAAAATAGTATTATAAATAATTAAGAAAATATGGTTTACACTAAAATAAAAACGCTTACCTTCAATTTCAATTGAGTGGTTTTGATTGTCTTTTGATAGGCCATGCAAACTAAAGTTAACTGCTTTATTAACAGCAGAAAATTGGTTTGTAGTAGTAACAGACACTTTACTTTGAGGATCTGACATCTTAACTTTAAATGGGCTCCCTAAAAAAAATATGGAGTATATTTTTCTTTCCAACACACACAATTTCATAATAAAATAGTTAATATTTTTTTGTTTACAAACTAGACTGCTCCAAAGTTCTATGTTAAAATATATTTCAATTTTAAGAATATTTTTAATTTATCATTTTTTACAGTATTAGCTGTTATGCTTGACAAATTAGATTTTTTCGGAACAGTTAAATACACACTGGATATAGAATTGCATAGTGTTGCAAATTGTAAAAGTGGCTATAATTAAAAGTTCTAAATGATACACACCTGGTACTACTTCTTTATTAAATGCAATGCTTATGAAATGATCTGCCAGATCTGAAGGTACAAATGAAATTGCAAATTTTGCATTTCCTAAAGGATCAACATGAGTTGGAATATTCCGTCCATGCCCACTTACAGTAATTTCAAGATTGCCTTCTCCTGCATTACTAGCATCAACTGCAAAAGTATCAGCATTTATTAAAAAAAAAGTTTTAAATTTATTTAAATTATAAAAAGAGCATCCATTTAATATTTTTAAAAGACATATTATAGCTTTTAAGAAATACATATTATAGCTTTTAAGAAATACATATTATAGCTTTTAAGATAATTTTTTTACAATTCAAATAATCAGGTTTCTGTATAGTTTTCTTATTTTATCCAATGATTAAATAAGAATTATTAATTTGTAATTCTTTTTTACAAATTTAACATGAAAAGTAATGCTAAAAATATCAATACAGAAGCAAAAGTCACAAAAAAAGATTACACTTTATAAAAATAAAAGAAAAAGGTACCTGTAAACTGGTAAGTTTTTCCAAGAAAACCATCATTAATTCTGCCTAATTTAACTTGCAAAGCATCATACACTTTAATAGTATATGGAGTACTAGCATCTTTCCTGCCACCATATTCAACAGATAGTAAATGATGTCCTAAAAAATTAAATTATTTCATGATTTACAAATTTAATTACATTACTGATAAAATTTCAATTAGTGTCACGCACGCACGCACACACACACATATATGTTTATGTGTGTAAAACATATAAACATAAGAGTAAATAACAAACACAATGAGGCAAATTATTGAAAGAACAGTTAATCAATTAGTGTGAATCAATTATGTGTGTGTGTGTAAAACATATAAACAGAAGAGTAAATAACAAACACAATGAGGCAAATTATTGAAAGAACAGTTAATCATTGTGGGGTGCTGAACCTGCCTCTATTAATGATAAACAGAAATAAACAAATAAAAACACAAAAAAAATATTAAATGAAGATGAAAATGGTGGATTGAGCACGTTTTCAAGGGACAAGCATCAATTGGCACCATTAAAAAGACAATGCTGTTTTTCTATTTGGGATCTATTGGTCAAGGTTAATGGTGCTAATTGATGCTTGTCCCTTGAAAACGTGCTGAATCCATTATTTTCATCTTCCTTTTTTTGTGTTTTTATTTGTTTATATATACATACATATATCAAAAAGTTTTTACAATATATAAAACTTTGAAAATATTAAAAAAAGAACGTAAAAAAGTAATTTAATTGAAAAAGATACTAAAGATTAATAACTATGCACTGAGACTATGCAGATAAATAATAATTGCTAGATATGAATAAATTCACAGGGGGATCAGGTTTTGAGGAAATATTCTCAATTACGATACATTTATGTTTGACCCACTTTGAAAGTATGATTTATTGACAAAAAAAAAGATACTAACAAAAATTTATCAAAACACTTTTTTAAAAAATATTTTGCAATTAAACTTACCAACATCTTTGGGTAGAAACTCTCCAATAAATCCACTTTTAGCATCAGGAAATATTTTGACAGGAATTTTACCTCCATTGGGAGCTATTTTGAAAATGGCCATTAAATTTAATGGTTTACTAGTCATTACATATAGTTTATATTAGTTTTATAAAAGCAAAAATTGAATACAAATGTTTGTAAAAATTTTACATTTAATATGAAAAAGGAGATATGGAACCAAATTTTAATATTGTACCTTAACATAAGCAATGCATTTAAAAACAAATGGGCAACACGTAAAAAAATTATAATAATAATGAGCATACATGTAACTGATACTTTGAGATCTGCTTCTCGACTTCCTTTGACATTAATGTTGAAGTGAGCAACTTTATTTACTGGCACTAAGTCTTGACTTGAAACTTCCACTAAAAAGGGATATTCAGTTGCTTCAATCACTAAAGGACAACCTAAAAAAG
Source organism: Oedothorax gibbosus (assembly GCA_019343175.1). Lineage (NCBI taxonomy): Eukaryota > Metazoa > Arthropoda > Arachnida > Araneae > Linyphiidae > Oedothorax > Oedothorax gibbosus. The sequence goes on along the minus strand of CM033282.1, from coordinate 727,591 downwards.
AACATTTTAAATATGTACAAACAAAATTTCCATACAATAAATTCAATAAAAAGATATTTTGACACAATTGACTTGTGATAGTGCGAATTTGAATACCACGACTTTTTGAAAGTTTCAAATAAATTTGATTTTCCTGCCCTATTTTTTTAATACAATGATTTTTAAAACATTTATTTGAGTTGGGACATGTTTAAATATAGTTTTGTTTCTTTTAAATTATAGTCATTGTTCAGCTAGTAATTTACCTTCATTCTTTGTGCATTATAATTTATCAACTTTTCACAAAGGCTGGACTTTTTTTTTTATCACTTTAAATTGATTCCTTCCTACACCTTATTAGGATGGTTTTTTTAAGAACTTTTGAATGTATAGCAACGAAAAAATGAAAACAAGTTAGGCCAATAATCTTTAACATGTTAAATATGTATAAAAAAATTGTGCTTTAAAAAAATGTGATATACATTGCCCAAATTAACAGCATTAGGGACTTGGCCAATATAATTTTACGTTGATTAATTAAAAAAAAATTGGCATATATAACAGTATTTTTGTGTATTCAAATTGACTTATGCCTTCGGGATGCAAATGACCTACAATATAAAAGTGCAATTAAAGTTCAATTTTATGTTTAAAAAATAATATTCAATGAAACTGTACCCTTCCAAGATCTTTACTGTTGTTGAATCAGTAAAAGTCATAAAATATTTTGTCTGAAAAATTAGTATTTAAAGAATTTGAATTCTTAAACAAAAAAAAAATTGGTTTTCTAGAGTAACTTACCAGGCACATTTTCACCATTGAATCTTATATCAATTTTGTGTGGTCCTGAAGACTGTGGTTCAAAACTCACTAGGCAACGTCCATTTCCAAGAACTTGCATATCATTTGGAACTTTTCCATCATTGACTGATATTTCTAATTGTCCCTCACCAGCTTGAGATGCATCAACTAAGAAACAGATTTTTAGTGAAAAAAGTGTTTTAGTTAGCTAAAATATATCTTACAAAATAAGTCTAAAACCAAATAATAACTTATCACAACCCAATTATACATATTTATTAAAATAAATTAACAAGTACATTTATTTCATAGTTTTAATCTTTCCTTCATTATATTATTAACTGGTATAGACAACAAAAAATAGATTAATACCTTGAAATTGACAAGTATGGCCAACTGTGCATGTTTTAGGAGCATCCAAAACATGAATTTGAGCAGAAGAATATGCTTTGGTAGCAAAAGGACTACCTGGTAAATGGTGACCATCAACAAGTGTTTCAATGGTATAATTTCCTGAAATGTGAGGAAAATAGTATAATTAAGAATAAAAAAGCTAAATTAAAGTTATAAAAAAATTATTTTTAAAAGCTCATCTTTTTCTAAGATTACAGGTTTTTATATAGATCACACTAAATAAAAAAAGTCTTCAAGTTTAAGTAAAAAACTTTTTCCCCCTTCAGACCATGGCTAGATAATGGGGTAAAGGTTGATTGCTAGAAATGAAGAAAAATGATTTTTATGGTATTAATTATCATCAGACATAAGAAAAAAACGTGGGGGGGGGGGGAATATGGCATGCAACTAAAAATAGATGTTCTTATTAACATACTACTACGAGTGTCTAAAGTTAACTACACAAGAATTATGTTAAAAAAGTTATTAAAAACTTTGTAGTTGGAGATTTTAAAAAATTCAGCCACGTAAAGAGTAAAATTTAAAACAGAAAATCTTGTATTTGATAAAATATTCATTATAATTTTGTCCATAGATGGCATACCTGTAAATCTGTATTTTATATATATGAGATACCCACTAATAAACTAAGCCTTTCCTTCCCACCTGTGTGTGGTGGTGTGTTTTTTTGTGTATGTCCTTGATATTTTGTTGTATATATTCAATGTATTGAGTATTCTAGTTAATAATACAAATAGTTTTCAAACAATATTATTTATGATTTTCTGTTTTTCTATTAACCATAAATACCTATTAATGTAGAATGTAATTCCAATATTAGTTAAGGAAAATATATTAAGAATCTTACCAACTTCAAATGCATTGAACTCCACCCTAAATACTCCATTATTGTAATCAAAGATTTTTGGTTGAATTGGAGTTTTGGTCGGACCTTAAAACAAAATTAAAAAAAAAAAAACATAATGGTAAATTATTAGAACACATATTTTTTTGTCACTAATCAATACCGAAAAAACCAAATATTTATGCATAAAATTGTAAACTAATCTTTAAAAAATAATTAAGGATTAACTAAGCATTAAATACCAAGCAATTGAATATACAGCTTTAGTTAGGATAAAGACATATAACATACAAACATTATTTTAATATTTATAGATCTAACATTGCGTGATATTTTTTAAGCAATATGATATTAGAGTAATTTTATTGTACAGGGTGATCCAAAAATAAGGATAAAGGTGGAACTTTATTTCAATAGTATGGGTTGTAGATGTATAAGAAATTAAAAAAATGTAAGAGACAGTGATTTTCAAGGCATTTTACATGGCTAGTTACACAAGACCTGTATTTAAAGAACCTTTTTGTTCGACAAATTATAGCAAAAATCAACCCATAAATCAATTTATTCAACTGTTAAATAGCTTACCTTTCAATGATGACATCTTCTGTGATAACTTCAGGACATTTAAATCAAATATAATTTCCTTATATAACTAAAATAATGGTTTATTTATTTGTGGTGGTGTTTTTCTTTTTTTCTCTTGTATATATATATAGTGAGTCTTATTTCATGCCATTTACTGGCTTTTTAAACTGTCAGTTGTATATCTATTTTTATTTGTGTATGTTTCTCCTGCCATGTAACTGGTTTATTTTTAACTGTATGGTAGCTGTTTATATAAATAAAATAAATAAATAAAACTAAGACTTTGGGATCCATAGATTTAACAGGAAGTTCTCTGTATGTACTCGAGACAACACAAATATCCATGCCTTATCTGGGATTCGGACCTGGGCCCATTTGCTTGACAAGCGAGGGACGAAAGCACCATAGCAGCTGGGAAGCATTCATAAGTTTTCAAATATGATTAAAATTAATACTCTTAAAATGAAAATTAATTATTAGGTTAGGTTAGGTTAGGTTTGAATTATCGTCGCACTAGAGCTACACGAGGGCTATTGGCAACGGGCGTCGTATTTTAGAACCACAGTCAAGTGACGAGCCGACACCTGAATAGGCACCCAACGCAACCGTTAAGGGCGACATCGTACGCAGCGTCAGGACTTTGAAGGATATTTAACGTGCACTCCCTTACACGGGGTATTATTCGTCGGACATTTTTGGCTGCACGGGCCGTTTATAGGTCGGCAGTAATTTAGGCGATGCCCGGACCCGAACCTGGGACCTTTCGCATGCTAGGCGAGTGCCTAACCGACTGGGCTCCCCAGCCCTAATTAATTATTAGGGATTAATTGAGTATGTACCATCAAAATAAGTTCATAAAATTATTAAAATAAATTGAAAATGTCAAGCTTTGTTTCTAAGGGAAACTAAATACCATGAAATGACCCAAGAATACTTGATGGCGGGAAAACATGAAAAATTTTCACAGTCATCTATATATTTTAGTATGCATGAAAATTTGTAGTTATTAGAATTGGTATTAAATTAAAAACCTTATTTTTTAACAGAAATTAAATTCTACAGTAAAATCCCATACCATAAACATTAACTTTAACATTTTCTTTAGAGTATCCAAATGCTGCAATCTCAAATGATGCTGGCTGCCTAGTGCTGAACGATTTCAGAGCTTCTCCTTTAACAGATAATGGTTTACTTGTCTCGCTCACTTCACATTTCCAAGGTGATCCTGAGGTGAATGAATAGAAGTTTTATGAAAAATGTTATAATTGTAGTAACAGTGTAAGAATTTATATCAATAAAAAAAATTTAAAATAGTTTAAACAAATTTAAATACTTTAAAAATGCTGAATGCAGATAAAGCTGTTACGATTACACAGTGGAGGGTAAAAAGTCCACAAATCTTGGAAGATCCCTAAGCAAATTTTAAGATTTATAAGAATTAAAGGTAAAAGCGACACTTATATTTTTCATCAAAAGCAATTTTAAACAATTATGTTACCGAAAACATCTTAATTTGTCTCCGTAAAGCTTTGCCAAACAAATTACTGATAATTTTTCCATCTGCAAAACTATGTGGATTTTAGATCTGCAGATTTCTTGCACTCCACTCTATTAGTTATAAAATGATTACCTGGAACATGGTGGCCATTGAACTTCATCTCAATGGTATGTGTTGTAGAAGTATGAGGAATAAAAGAATCTAAGAAACAGTGATTTCCAAGGCTTTTTACATTGCTGGTTACACGGCCTCCATTAACTAAAATTTCTAAATTTCCAGATCCTGCTTCAGCACCATTAACTGAAAAAATATTTAAATTTGTATTTACAACTTTTTGACGAAAATTCTATAAATTAGTGCAAAATTTACCTTAAGTAAAAGTATTTTTTTTAATTATAGTGAGTATTTACACAAATTTATTGCTTACTTTCAAACTCAACAGGCTTGCCTACTGTGCCATTAGGAATCTTCCCCACCTTAATTTGTGAAACATCATATGCAAAGCATTGAAAAGGACTTCCAATAAGGCGTTTTCCAGCTACATTTATTTCAATTGAATGTTCCCCTACTTCTGGAGTAATATATTCTACTTGATATCTCCCATGATTTACAAATTCTAACCTAAATGGAATTTCTCTTCCAGACGGTGCTGAAAATTAAATAAAACAAAATTAGTATTAAAAGATTAATAAAATTGACAGAAACTATAATTTTTTTAAATATGTAAAAAAAGGGCCAAAAATTGTAACAAAGGTTACTGGTAAAAGCCAAAACTGGCTTTGGCTTAGTAGCAAATCATAACTGATTAAACGTCCTCAAATCATCTTTCTTAACTAGCTTAAAATAAACAAAATAAATATGGTTATTTAGTATTTTTTTAAATGGATACCTACCAGTAACTGTAACTTGGATATCATCTTGTTTAAGCCATGGCGCTTGCAAGGAAAATGTAGTAGGTTGTTTTACAGGAACTAATTTCAAACCTTCACCTTCAGTTACGACTTGAGAAATGTCTATGGCCTCTTTCTTATGCTTACTTGATAACATATATCCATAATCGTTTATTTCATGCTTTGTGTTGTTAACAGAACTATCAAACTCTTTAGTATCTTTTCCCTTTTTCAAATGTACTTTAGGTTTCGCCCCTACACTATCAGTACTATCAGACAAAACCTTTTGAAGCCCTGAAAATTGAGTGGAGTTGCGATTGGAAATAATTTGATCAAATGTGTTTTCTTGAAAGATTTTGGTTTGTTGTTTTGTAATATTGAGTCTTTCCTCTTCTTTTAATTTCATATTGAAAGAGCTTTCATGGGAAATAGGTTTCTTAGGTGTCGGAGGTGCAGGTGCCTTTGAAGTTTTAACATTTTCCTTATGGGCCATTAATTTACTGTTAACTAGCTCAGCTCGTTGATGGAAACTCAAGTTTTCTTGACTTGAAATATTACCAAGAGTTTTCTTGTTTAACGACTGATGGCTATCTCTACTTGTAAAACCATTGCCAAAGGTATGTTTGGAAACTTCATTATTTTTGGTATACAGACCATTTTCTCCTGATTTACTTTGGGAAATATTATGGCCTTCAAATGGTAGATGACTTCGATGAATTTCTTTCGAAGACACAAATTTGTCTTTTCGCAATCTGTCTTCCACATGATTATCGTACTCACTTCCTTTCAAATCTTTTTCACTTTCAACAACTTTGAAAGTGAAAGGGGATCCTAAAAGGGAAAATAAATTTGTTTAATTTACTATTAAAAACAATGAAAATTTGTTTTTTTAATAATGTTGTCAAACATCTAGTATACCTTTGATATTAATTGAATTAAAAGCAACATTTAGTTGATACTTTCCACAGTCTAGAGGCTGGAAAGTTACCATATAAATGCCATTGCCTTGTTCATCAATTGAGACAGGTATAGATATTGAATTATAAAGAAGTTCTAATTTTAGCTCTCCCCAGCCAGAAGCACTTGCATCAATCATGAATGTCTTATCTTTTCCTTTTACAGCAGTTCCCAGTCCTTGCAACTATAAAAATATTATAATTAGATAAAATTCGATAGGCATAAACTTTATTCAATAAACACTATCAATATATTTTCTTAATTCACAATTTATTAAATTGAGTCCTTTTGATGAGTAGTTATCAAATCATTTTACTTATAGACATACTATTTTGTAACACAGTCTAGGTTTAGGTTTATTCTTATCCTTGTGAATGCATGAAAATATTTTTTAAACTCATTTTCAATTTTGTTGTACTGTACTGCAATAAAAAAAAGTTTACTTCAAATTTTGAACAGTAATTTTATGTTGGGAAAATAAATCTTTACTTTTATAAGACAAACATTATATTGATATACTACAGTCAAACATCTGAAATTCAGACTTGTATCATACAGAAAAAGCTCAAATCCCGACAACAGTAAGCTAAAATAATTAAAATGTTTCAGTTCGTAATAGTTCTTAAGGTTTTGATTATTTAAACATAGAAGGAACGAAGATTGAAATATACATTATGAGGTTGCAATTAGTTGCATTGCCAAAAAAAGCTGTTAGGGGAGACTGGGGGAATCGCGCCACAGTGGGCAATGCCGACACCCCTTGTATCTCGCCAGCAGTGTGTGTGGAGGGGGTCCTGTAAGCACTGACCTGTAGCAGGAAACACGGTATTCAGTAGTAGAGAGTCTTATGGTCATGCAGTGTGTTGGTGTAACGTTATAAAAAAAATACTTTTTTTAGTGAGTTTTATCTAATTTTGAGTCTTCTGAAACTAAGAGATAAGTGACTGTTATCCCTAAGTTAGATAAATCAGTTACATATCATTGAAAAGAGCAATAATTAAGCCATGTCATCAAGTTGTTAGTTTTGACGCTAGGCTATCTACATTCTCCTAAACAAGCTGTCTACTCCATTTTGTCTTACCGGGGTTATGGGGATGTACATAAATTACGTCAGGCTTAGAGGGGGGAGGGGTATGCTCCAACCTGACGGATCGTGACATGGAGGGGGAGGGGTAATCGCTTGCGTGACGTAACTATTCGAAAATTTCCAATTTTGCAAGGAAAATCTGTTTTACATAAAATAAAGTTTTTGAGAAAAAAATTTGAAATTTTTTTTTATAAGAAACTTTATTTCAGAAAGAGGATGAGGAGATTATTATATGCAACAACGTTGGCATTATTAGTCTCTTATATTTTACAGACCTTTTCGTAATGGTACTTCGTAACACGCAAAATTGCGACACTATCTTGATAAATTAGAGGACTGGCAGCTACCTGGACGAACATCAAAAGATCCAGAACTAGTCTGTTCCGATTACTTTCAGACCCCCTTTTTTAGAAGACATTAGGCGAATGGCTAGGTAGACCTTGGACAACAGAAATGTAAATACAATGTTGATATATTCCTCTGAATAAATTATTTAACCAAGATAAATTTTAAATTATTTTTTTCCAAGTTAATTTGTTTTAAATATAAAAATATGCATTTTTTTCGAATTTCAGAAACAAAGGGAAATATTAAAATTAACTTTTTGTTTAAGGGAGGGAGGGAGGGTTGCAACAACGTGACATAATTTTAGGGGGGGTCGATCCAACGTGATGCAGCGTGACATAGGGGGAGGGAGGGGTCAAAAAAGTCAAAATTTTGCATGATGCAATTTATGTACGACCCCTATGCCGACACATCACTCTGGGGTTATGCCGAAATCCATTTCTTTAAGATATTTGCTCAGGTTAGAACTGAAAATGCTTAATAGCCATTTACTAGCCAACACAATTTTATTTAAAGAAAAGTATGGCATAGACTAACTAATAGTCATTTATTATATGTGTTACTTTGTTAAGAATAATAAAACTATGGCAGAGACCATAGCAGAGACGAGAAATAGCCATTTACTACGCGTGTGATTTTTGTTAAACTTCTTAATTTCTTCATTTAATTAAACCTATTTTAGTGCTATATGTTGTGTTTTATTACATCCTTTTCCATTAGTCATAGATTATTTGCTGTGTTTGATGGTGTGGTGGCATAACCCCAGGTACCGGGATAATACCGCCACTCTGCAAGCTTTTATTTAGAAAAAAATATTTTATTCAGTTTCTATTAAAGATTTCAAGTAAAAATCACTACAGGATGGTTATGAAATGTAGTATGCTATGTTTGTTACAATTTACAATTATTCTAACACAACTCTGCAGGAAAATTCAATTTCCCTCAAGGTGGCACGATTCCCCCGGTCTACCCTACAACATGTTAAATAAAAGCAATATTTCTTTACTAAAACATTTTAAATAACACAGAAATTATTTATAAACATAAAATCTTGTCAATTAGATGCAGAGGGACAGAAATATATATTTTTTACATTGTAAGCAAACTTTAAAAAGGAAAATTGAAACCTAACTTGGTACGTAATTCAAAAAGGTCAATATTTTTAACTTTGCATAATTATGAATATGCAAAAATCATGTAAAGGCAACCATCTAACCAATAATGTAGTTATATTAAATCATTTCCGGAAATATCACACAGATTTTTCACTAATTTCCACATAGAAATATTGATATTTCGGATTATTTTTTAATTTGTTTAGTCAAAATTGGAAAATAATCCATAATGCAGAAAAATCGCATATCTGGAATAATCTTAGTACCGCTGATTAAGAATTTGAGATGTTCTGTATTTCCTGCATACAGGTTGTCATTATAATTTCCAATATTTTTAAGGTAACCTTCTAACATGTATATTCATTGTGATAAAATATATATAGAAGAATCTTACTTTGACTTTAGTAGGATCATACACATAGCATGAGAATGGACTACCATGAATATGACGTCCATCATAAGTAACTAGAATTTTCCATTCCCCTAAAATTTAAATCATTCAATATTAAATTTATAAAAAATTTTTATTCAAATACAATTTTCAATTACAGCCTTAGATACAAAAAAAACATAGTATTTAGTTTGATAGTGTAAAAAGTCATTTAGAATGGTAAACGGATAAAATTATGGTAGAATTGCCCATAACTCTAAAATTTTCATGTCCCTGGGTCTTAACTTTTGTTAAATAACTATTTTTTTTTCTTCTCATAACAGTAAAACTGGTTCTTATACCAGTATTCAGCAACATTTCTTGATAAAATTATTAAAAAGAAATTTTATAACACAAAATATTGGAGGAACTATTTACTGCCTAATTTGGTGCTTAAAAAGTTTTATTTGCAAAATATTAGATCTATTTGAATTTTAAACTGAAGCAATACAGCTTCTTAAGAAATTGAAGTTCCTTTTTAATTTTCATTTCCAGATCTTAATTTTTTAAAATTTATTCTTGATTTGTTGAGTATGTAGTTACGTCAAAACCTCTTTCTGCAAGTTCTATCTGAACTTTTTTGCACATCGTGATTTCTTACTGTGCCATAAAACTAGTGCGTAGATCTCTATAAGTGTTTAACAGTAATTGGATTTCTTTTTTATTCCAATTATTAACCATATTGAAACTAAAAAATATGGTAAAAAAATAGAACAGAAGAGAGAAAACCCCACATGAGCACTAAACACTAAACTCTGAGAAAGTGTAAACCCTCAAGAGGCCGATCATGGAATTCCTTACTGTGGAATAAACCTGCTGACCCTGGTCAGTAGCATGATGTTGCTCTTTTCAACCCTCTTTCCCAAAGGAAACCCCCTTTTCAACCCCCTTTCCCAAAAGGAAAAGAACACCGTTTCTACAAACTGTAAGGCTGATTCAAACTGGAGATAAAAAATTTTCTTAAAATAATTTTTAAAAACTGTAAAATAAAAATTTGATTTCCTTTCCCAATTCATAAGATCGTAAAATATACAAAGTTTGTTTACTTGAAAATTAGGGTAGAATTACCCTTTTCCAATTCCATTCTAATATCAGTTTCTTTTTCCAGTTTTTTTCGGATTGTCTTAAAAATTTAACATTAAAAAAAAAAAACTATTTATAAAATCCGTTAAGGTATCCGACTGGGTAAAATCGTTATTTTGGATAAAATTTTCTATTTGTTTTTTTTATTATCTACTTTTATAACCTGTTTTATTAGCTTTCCAAAACAGCTTTATTTTTGCTTCTACGGTTTGTATTACCTAAGTTACAAGCTTTTGAAGTAAGGTCACTTGCCTAAAAGTGCAATTGTTACTTCAAAGTCGTTTCCTGAAAAATGAATATTTCCTAATTATCTGTTCACGATAACAGTTCTAGACCAAAATGTTTTAATAGTAACTGTCTAAAATTTTCTGTGATGATTTGATACATTAGTGTATGTTTTGAACTAAAAAGCTAAGGTCTATGTTAAGTATATTTTAAAATATGAGTTATTCTGTAAACATCTTCTCTACTTTGTAGCGTCTTTTTCTTTAAAATATGGAATTAAAGTATTGTTTAGCTGTATCTCAGTGATCATTTGAGATACATAAAAGCTTTTAGATCAAAACACAGAAAAGTATCTTACGTTTATTTTCCTTAATGGATTTTTTAATATACATAATATTATAAACAGGTAATAATTAAAAACAGGTATTAATACATTAAACAGGTATTAATAAGCTTTTTTCTAGAATTTTTACGCTGACACAAAAATAGCATGAAAATATCGAAAAATTTTACCTAAAAAGTCCCTTAATTTATTGAAAAAAACACCTAGCCCATAATTTTAGTATTTTTCCATGGTTTTAAGTCAAACTCCTACTAAAACAAAACAAAAAAAACTTTTGTGACCTTTTTTTTAAAAAAAAACCCTCAAACCCAGTCGGATACTTAAACAGTACCGGTAAATTTTTTTGAAAAAAAAAACCTGTTTATAATATCAGTTAAACAGTACCGTTAAAATAACCCCCCCCCCCCCCCCCCCCCCACACACACACACAAAGAAGCCAGTTTCTTCAAAAACAACCCATCCCTATTTTTTTTACTAATATAATCTTTGCTCAATATTTTTTGTTGTTTTGAAACTCTAATAAGCATTTAAACACACATTTGAAGTAACATTATAAGTTTTATTTTCACAATTTTCTTATGTCTAACATTAAAACTTATGGCAGAACTGCTCTTATGCTTGATAAAATGCCTATTCAAAACACATAATTTACTAACCTATTTCGTCAGTGGTAAAAGTAGCAGTGTAAACTCCCTCATTTTCAATAACAGAACACTTTTTTAATTTTCCTGAAGGGGCTTGTGCTTCAAACACCATATTCCCATTTTCCACACCATTTGAATTAATCTAAAATTTCCACAAATAAAATAATTACACAAGAGAAAACAATTAAAAGGTCCATTTTTTTTTAATGTTTCAATAACGTGTTAGTAATATAAAATAAGTTTAGTTCCTGCAAGGTTAATTTTAAAAAAAAATAATAAACTTAAACTAAAAAATAAAAACTTAAACACTCTTAAACCCGACTAAAAATTACCAAGGCTCATAGAAATAAGATTTATTAAGTTTAAATAGCTAATAGTTCAGCAATTGGAGGCTCAAAAGAGACCATACAAAAGGTCTGGTCGTCATATGATTTTTTTTATATGTTGTAAATTTATGTCCTTGTTCTTTTGTTCTTGAAAAATCTTGAAATCTGTTAACTTGAAAAACATTTGAAAATGTGCTCATTTTCAGTTTGTTCGGCCTATAACTTTTCTCTAGTTCATTTTTTAAAACAATGCATTGGACAAATTGAAAAAAAAATCTACAAGATTGGTTTTAAAAAAACTCTACAAAATTGGTTAAAAAAAACAATGTAGGATTAACAATAAAGGATTCTGTTGAACTAGCAATATGCATGTCTAAAAAAAAAAATGTGAAAATAACTGAATTAAAGGAATAAATATTAAGAAAAAGAGCTGGAAAATTAGTTTTTAAGTTGATACTTGTGCATTGAGTTAGGTCTGTAACCCAAAATACTGAACTTTAATTGTTAATCTTTTTAACCCTTTAAGGACCAGACCATCCCCACAATGAAAACTCAGAATGAACTTGTCCACTATCATTTGGTTGTGTGTAAATTGTTCGGACTGAGGTTGAAACTATTCCCTTCCACCTTACTGATGACATATACCCGGCCAAGTGGTCCTTAAAGAGTTAAAGCACACAAATATGTTTTTAGTCTAATTTTCTATGATTTTACATATAATTTTTTTGTTGTGTTTAATTAAATGCTATCAGTACTATACTTGAAGAGAGATCAACGGATTACAATAACCAAATGGATCCATATACATATTTCACTATAGCATTAGAAAGTAGCTATTTTTTTTTCATCCTTTTTTAATTTTGAGACAATTTTTTATAAATGTGTCGAATTTTTTTCGTACAGTCTTAGGCAATGTTCAAAAAGTTGTACAAGAGAGAAGTTATAGGCTAAAAAATAAAAAAAATTAGTAAATTTTGAAATGTTTTTAAGATGGTGAAAAAAGCTTTGCTACAGGATGATGAAAACTCACATTTATTTTTACAAATGGTTCTTCAAAGCATATAAAAAATCAGGATAACCATACCTTTTGTATGGTACATCTCGTTTATTCACTAGACAATAAATTTTTCATTTATTACTTGGAAAAATTAAAAATTAGCAAAAGAATATATTTTAAATATTGTTTTCTCACCAAAACTTCAACCACCAATCCTAAAGCGCAAGGATCTATACCAGAATACAGGATCTTAGAAATATCAGGATGGACTTTAATATGCAATGGGCAACCAGTTACCAAAGCATCTTCATAAAATGCCAATAACTGTAAGTAAAGATAAGAAAAATCTTTCAAATTAACATTTTAAGAAATCAATTTTCAAATTTTTGTAGTCTTTTTGAAGAAGGGAGGCTTCTGTTATTTGCTTGTAACTTTTGTCTCGATATTTGTTTTAACATGAAGCTTCATTGGAATGAATTGACAAAAGTTTTAAATTGACATAATTTTAACGCAATGTGACTGGTTGACAATTTTAATAACAATCATGGTATACTCACAAAAAGTTACAAATTACAAAGTACAGTAGAACTTCGATTATCCGATCTAATTGGGACCGAAGGCAGTTCGAATAATTGAAAATTCCGGATAATAAAGAATTTTCATTAAATAATGAAACTTTTGATATAGAAGAGGGCCGAAAGTCCGCAGACCAAAATCCGCCAACGTCCGAAACCCGTGCTGGCTTGGCAGTAGTAAATATTGAATTTTAGTGTGTTTTCTCTGAAACTGATGAGACTTTCTGGCAAAAAAAGTGCTAAAACACTTAATTTCACAGCGGAGTTCTGGGAAAAGAGCTTATTTTTTTTGTTTCATAGTAGATATGGAGTTTCATGCACCAATTTTCCGTATCACAAGTGATTCCTCACTTTAGAATCGCCGTATATATCTGAAACTGGTTTCTTTTGTGAAACAAAAATGAATTTGTTGGCGAAATTTTTTGATGTTGACTTAGGGAAGGTCGCTTAATAGAGAGTTCCGGATAAAAGAGGGATCGATAATCGAGGCTCTACTGTACTTTACAAACAAGTATTTAATATTAAACAATTTTTTGCTAACAATTTTTTTTAAAGTTTTAAGAAACATAAAATGTTATTCTATTCTACTTTTCATATGAATATTTTTTGTAAAAAAACTCAGCTATTGCTTTTAAAATTCTGCTTTTTGGCTCTTTAGCTTTTGCAAATTAATTGCACAAAGCATTCAACATTTTTGAAGCTACAACATTAAAACAGATGGGATTACAAACCTTTGATTGTTATATGCAAAGAAAAATCAAATTCAATATTAAAAAAAAATTAAACAAATTCCAAAAATATTTAGGTCAACTTTAAAAGAATTATTACTCACCTCATGCATTCCAATATTTGTAGGTGTGAAAGAACCACTTCCACCAGTTTTAGAAAACGACAGCTGGCAATCTAGCTTTTTATTTTCATGTCTAACTTCTACCCTTATTTTCTTTTCATCAACGATATTATCCAAAAAGTTTATTCTAAATTTTGCCTAGGGAAAGAAAAAGTATGTGTCTAACAGTTTCTGGATTGTATAATTTGCAAAACAAGATTTTATAAAATTTATTCATACATACTGGTTTGTCAATGTGCACATTGTTTAAATTGATTCCTGAAATGCTGATTTTGTCTTGTAGCCGTTTGATTGGCTTCACCCATTGAAAACGAGCAATATAAGCCATCACACCAAGGTGTTCTACTTCTGGATCAGATAGTTCTTTGGGCTTCAAAAGTGGACGGATACCTAAACTTTCACCCCCAATAATACCTAAAAACATTTATCATAAAACATTAACACATAATCTTCTATAAATACACGTTTAGGTGTATATTACTAGCACACTTAACAGTAAAGTAAAAATTACATCAGCATTTTAAAGAGTCTGGTACTTTGCAATTATTATATGGACTTTTACAAAATAAATTATAAAATGTTTTTAGACGTTGATTATACTTTTGTGAAATAAACACTTACAAATGGTTGGCAATTAAGCATTCATAGTAGTTAAAATATTAAAACATAATTAAATTGAAGTAAAAAAATTATGTATTTTTCATTTAAAAAGCCAAATTTCATTATATTTTTAAAATTATTAATTAATATATGATTCATCATTCTGTACGAAGACAAAATACAATTTTTAATGTACTCAATAATTTATCTTTTCAAAATTCTAAATTAAAACAACACAATGAGAGTTGAATTATGGGCCATTTAAATAAGTGTTTGAAAAAAATTGAGTTTCCCATACATATTTTTCAGTGAGAAGAAATACTAGAACTACCCGAAAATTTATTCTGGTTTATGAATCACAAATGTACTATCAATATAAAAAAATTCAAAAAATTCTTTATATCTAGCTATAGGCTGATATATAAAAGATTCTTAAAAAAACAATTTTAATACTGTTTTATTCTACACAACTTCTCGACATCGCCGGAGAAAGAAGTCAGCTTTCTAACCCCGTGTCTTCACTAGAATGTGTACAAGAGTGCACAGCTATAGTATCTCTTTTGAAAAAATATGACACAGGAAAATGACTTTAGAAAGATAAGGTGGAGGAAGAAGAACAAAAGATGTTACCATGTTGAATATTTTGTTCCCAAAATGATCGATCTTTTCTTAATTCTGTATAGTCCGGAACATGAGCTCCATAAGCTTTAACCAAAGCACACAATGCTAGACCATCATTCCAGTCAGTCTAAAAAAATAATTTTAAGATTTAAAAATTACAAAACATTTATTTTACATATGCATATTTATATTGCATATTTATCTATACACAATATTTTTATATGCATTGGTTATATAAATGGTATCAACTCACACACAAAATTACCATAAGCTTTAAGCTGTTAGATTGAGAAATTTGTGATAATAGCATTTTATCTCTTTAATGTTTAACTTTTAAAAGTGAAATTTTAAGTATGTTAGTAAAAAATCAAAAACTATTTATTTAAAGTTATTTTTTGTTCGAAAACATATAAAAATTAGTTTTATTTTCGTTATAACACATTTACACAATCTGACCTTTTTTTTATCATAAAAAAGTACTTTGCAAAAAATTTATACAAAACTTTTATTAAGAATTTTTTTTAAGATACACTTACGGTGAAATTACGAATGTTGAATTGTGGCAGTTGCTTCTGAACCCACCCAAGAGTAGCTTTGTATCCAGGGCTGTCATCCTTCATAAAATATGATAAGTATGTCATACCAGACAATTCATCTAAATTATGACTAGCTAAATCTTCTGGTGTAAGAATCATGGGTATATTGAATTCGTCTCGAGCCAAATGCATAGCTGTACGACAATTTTCAATGCTGAAAATAAATGTATAGCTTAACACTTAGAAGGGAATAACTAGGTTGGGTTGAGGTAATTTCTGAAAAATCATACTTTCCCAACACATAACAAATTTACAGTTTAAATGATATTAAGTAATATTACTTTTATAATTTTTTAATTATTTACAATTAGACCTGTAAAAATGTGTAGGGGCGACCGGGGCTAGTTTTCCATGTTTTCTTCTTTTTTATTGTATAATTTTTACTTTTATTTATTTTGAAGTAAACAAGATGTCATTGTCTTCCTCACATGCTTATCTAAAAATTATCATTACTACTTTTCCCAAAAAGTAAATATACTTTTTTGGCAGCAAGTGGTTAAATGCAAACATGATGAGCTGGAAAACGTGCCCCGTATGCGGGGTAAATTTTCCCAGACTGCCAAAAAGTGACGGGGCAAACTTTTCAACTATTTTTGAAAAGATTTAACACAGTTGAAAAACATTGTTATTTTTTAATTAGATTTATTGTAAACTAAAATAGCTCAAAAAGTACCCAGAATATAGGTATTTTTTTTAAAGCCAGAGAGAGTTTATTGTACCAAACTATTTTAACCAATTTCAATGAAGTTTATTATCATCTGGATCTCTTTAAACTTACATAAAACTTCCTCTTTTGTGTAACTATACTTTGGTGCTCTTTTCTAGAGGTTGTCTAAGTATTGTTAAAAATTACAACAAAAAAAATTAACTACAGTTTGGCTTGATTGCTTCCTCTTTTTTAACAAGCTGACTCAAAACTTTGGGTGCAACATGACACATTACTACTTTACAGTGTAATCATTGACGATCTATGGGGAATATTTAACTTTCTGGATGCTTTTTGGCTACTACATCCATTCCTGATAGTTTTTAGAGTGACATATATTGCTTCAGAATAGTACGAATTCATTCAGCATCCTCTTTCATTATTATGTAGACAATTTTGAATCTAGAGCAAATTTTTTTTTCATTACGTGCTCATACAATAAAAATAATTTGGTTTTTGGAATATTAAGCTTAATTTACAAAGGTTGGAGCGCGTTTTTCCACAAGGCATTGCTGGAAATATTGCCCCGTGAAATTTTGGAAAACATGCCCCGTCCTCATATTTTGACTTTAATAGCACCTTGACGAGTATAATTTTAAACTATTTTGAAAACGAATGTATAATTACGTAGAGAGAAGAGCCATTTTTTAGTATACTCAATGATAAAATTGTAAGTTTAATAAAAGTACGTTTGATTTAGGTTTGAATGTAAGCTTGAACATTTACTCAATTTTGAAAAAAGGACAAAAACAGCTCTAACGAAAATATTACAATACCAACTGAGCAAAAATTCTTGTGGGTGACATTAAAAAAGGGTTGCTTTAGAAACCAAGCCGCCATTTGGCGCCTCCTAACGGCTCATTTCTAGTGTAAGGCCTGGTGAAAACTTAACCCATGGGAAAACTAGCCCTGGTTCCCCTATCATAACTACTAATATAAAATAGTCATAAGGAAACACTTATTTTCTAGCTTAAGTTCATCACTGTGCAAAATACCACTGCGAATTCCAATCAACGGACAGTATCTTAAACATAATTTTCAATTGATGAAAATTGCAATATTTATTTCATATTTTTAAACTAAAATTCATAAAATTACTGAAAAAATATTTTTTAACGTTTATGAAATTTTCTTATGATGATTTCAAGCAAAGAAATGCGTCTGTGGAGCTAAATGTCCTCTAATATAAATTTGTTTTCAAATTTTTTCCCATTATTTTTCCAAGGACATAAATTGTTTCTATATCAAATGAGGTCAAATTCTGCACAATAGTTTGCTCTACAGAGACCTTGAGTACTGTGCAAATTTAATTATCCAGTACTTGTAATTTTCTTAGTAATTTAAAACTAAGTAGAAAATGTAATTGTTTCCAACCAAAGACTCATTACTTTTTAAGGCTAAACCAAATCATCTTTTACCCTAAAAATTTATTTAGCCATTTAAACTTAAGTATTGTATTATAGTTTCAATTTAAAGATTTATGATTGATTTGAGCATATCAAAACTATTTTAACAATAAAGAGAATGTCTACTAACTACCCAAAAACTAGTGTCTAGAAATTATTCCAACCTAACCTATAAATTTTATTTTATAATAACTTGCAGTAAAAAAAAAGATTTCCATTAGTTAAAAATAAAATTTCTAAATAAATTTGAAAGATACAAGTGGAATGCTTATATCGCAACTCAGATAAACCTATTAAAGTGGGAGCAGCTGTTTATTACCTGTTCTTAATACTTAGCGATTTCCAATGTGGTATTAATCCAGGTCTACAGTAATCCAACAAGGCGCTAAAATAAAAATCGAACCAATAAATATTAAAATGTGACCTTATCAAAAGTATTGTAAGTACTACAGTTTTCATTCAAAAAACAATTTCTATTTACCATACAAATATGTGTCTTAATAGTTGAAAGCATGATTAATTTTTCAATACAAAATACCCAAACATTAATACAACTTACATGCAGCACAGAGTTCCCATTTAAAACTTACAGAAAATTTAAAAACACCTTATTGTGCTTTTAAAATTTCTCTCTTCCTACTTTAGTAAAGTTAAATACTGCAAGTTAATTTAACGTTAATTAATGTAAGATTATATTCATAAAGTATTTTTTTAATATTATATTTAAAATTAAATATATATATTTGAGTATAACTCCATTTAATATTATTTTGATCAAGTGAATAATTAAGGGCCCTTTAAGGCTTTCCAAAACCTATTCAGCCCCCTGGGCAGTTCAACGGCAGCGTAAAATTGACTTGGCCCTTTTTCCTTTTAAAATACTAAATTGTTAAAACTCATAGAAAGGTGTAGCAAAGAATTAGTAATTCACGTCAAAATTGGTCCTCACCATTTTAGTAGATATTGACGCTAATCTGTCATTGTAGTAATTACTTTTATACTATTCTATTAAATAAGCTCTTCTAGTAATTGAATCCTTGTTTGTTGATAAATTACCATAAATTGCTTCCTAGTTGGCAGTAAAAGTCATTAAGCAATCACCATTAACGGATTATTAATTCCTCTTATTTATTTATGTATTGGGATTAACCTATTAGTAATTGGGATGAAACTGGATTGCCCCTAAGCACCTCCTTCCCTAAAAAAAATATCCTATCTTACACGCCTGGGTTTCAGTTAAAATCTCCAACTTAACAGGAACTTACTTGTTACCTGTAAAATTTCTTAAACTTTAACAAATAATTTTTTAAATTTTACAATTTTTATCTTAAATAAATACTAATTTTAATACATAAATTTAGTATTAAAAACACCTAAAAACTACCTCAAAGCTATTCCACTGTTCCAATCTGAAGTAAAATTTGCAATATGGAGATTTGGCAGAGCAGCTTGAAGCCAGGAAAGCATTAACTTTTTTGGCGGAAAATTAGTTCGACCGATTTGGTATCTTAGAATGAGAGACCAAATCAGTCCTAGAATCAGTTTCAAATTGCCTTCCACAATGTCTGTATTACCTAAAATTATAAAATTGTATCGATTAAAAGTAAAATATTTTTCCATAAGTAAAGGGAGAAATAAAGCAGAAAGCTGATATCAGTGCATAAGGTTGATATTGAGATAATAATTATTATTTAATTTTCACAAGTGTAACTCATATATTCGACGAATTTGTAATAAAATATTCCACGAATATTTATTATATCGACAATTCACAAATATTTGTTAGGTATACTTTGTAAGTTAATGACTTACAAAGTATAAAAATTGGCAAAGTTTGGCCACCCTTTAATGTCTTTAAACAGCTCTACATTAAAAACTATTCGACCTATGGATATAAAATTAGCGTCATTCCCTTCAGATTTTTTGTGTTCTTTGAACTAATATGCAACATTATTATCACACAAAAAAAAACGAATTTTTAAAACTACAATTGTGTTTTTTTATCAGTTTAAAGAGTATAAAAAACAAAAAGAAAATGACACTTATTTTGTTTATGTATTTTTTTGTGTACTCGTATGTAACACCTCAAAGTGTGGTCAAATGTCCACTTTATGATATTTCGAATATTAACCACTCTCAAACTACGTGCCCAAAACGTTTTTTCTTGTCCTGTTTATTAGAATATGTTACTGTGATTGTCCGAAACCGTCTCGTGACTTTATTCGCCAAAAAACAACTAGCCTAACTAGCCAATTTTTTTTATAAAACTTTGAATACAATGACCATACTAATGGCCTATACACCCACTTAATGGTACTCCACACCTATCAGTTTTATTTTTGATGCTAATGAGCGTATAATGACATATTGTAACAAGCAAGCCCGTCATTAAAAATATATGAGATAAAGATACCATATGCTCTGTAATAGAGAAACGACAGTAAAAGAGATCATAGCATCAGAGCCGACCGGTTATATCATTGTGAAGTTCGTAGGTAACAGTGGAATGACCTCTTTGGGAAAGAGGCAACTTCCTGCTTGATTCAGAGAACAACACCTTTAGTGTCCGAGCAGACGTCTTTGATTAAGTTTGCATTCAACCTAAAAACACAATTGGATCAAATTCGCAGCGTGTTTCTCCTGTCAAGGTTACGATCTTTCCGGTAGATGGCGGTTATTTAATTGAACACTTGTAATATAAACGCTTCGCAAAATTCCGGTCATTTTAACGGATTTTTTTTCAGTTAAGTGATATTTTTTTAACGAAATTTTAATTTTTTGCAATTTTCCGCCAAAACATCCCGCATTTTTAAAAACTTCAACAATTGGAAGAATTAAAGATTTTTCCACTTTAAGTTAGTGATTTTGAATTTCGGCTGAGAGATTAATAATACCATGGTTTTAATTTAAAGATATTTAACATGAAATCCCTTTCCTTCTAATCTTTATTATTTTAAAAATAAATTTAGAAGAATTTCTCATGTGCTTATGTATGCATATGAATAAAAAAAATACGACAAAGAAACACAAAAAATTTACTATTTTTTAAAAAATAAAAACACCTTCCATCTTAATTGAAAAAAAAAACAAGCACAGAATAAAAACACTGAACACTTTCATTATTTTGTATGCAAAAAAATATACATGCATAGAAGGAAAATGCAAAAAACGTGAGACAGTCGCACAAGATTTGAAAAATACGAGTTTTAGGAACAATATGTTGTGTAACAAATATACTTTTTCTGACATTGTAATCTTGACATGAAGCTTATGTTATGTAACACTCCATAAAAAAAATCACGAATACCGAATATTGACAATTTTTAGCAAAAGAAAGAGGGAAAACAAAAAGTGTTTCGGACTATCACCTTGAACCACTTCTAGTAATTGTGCTATATTTATAAAATTTCATTTCTTCTGTTTATGAATACAATAGTTGACTAAAAATTCCCATTTATAATTGTACAAATATTAGAAACGGATTCTTATAACAAAATAATTAATTCTTTAAAAATATTTTTTAAATTAAGTACAAATTTAAAATAAAAAGCAAGTTAAATAATTAACTATTCTTTTTCCTAATTTTTACGTGGTTTTTAAAATTGGGTCTTGAGTGATTAATTTTATCTTTATTTTTCTAGACAACTTTGCATTTATGAGCTAGTTTTTTTAAAGAATTTTGATGATTTTTTTTAACTTTATTATTACATGCATAAAAAAAGGGTGTTGCCATCATCAGCATCATTTTGCGTGCCAAAAGAAGTCTTGTATTGTAATGGATTGTTTTTTTTAACTAACACAATTACCTTGAAGCTATGCAGGATAGAGTACTAAGGAAATTCCAGTGCTATAATTTTAAATTGATTTGGTTCGATTCAAAAATAAAAGTTTATTTGTTTACTTTAATTCTTATGTGATAACAAAAGTTGTAATTCTGCACCAAATAGTATTTTGGAAACATTTTATAAATTTGTCAGGGTGGCGTTAACGGTATTTGTATTCCAAATTTGTACTCCTCTGCTACTTAGCCGTATCATCTTGAAATGATTATTCTTTTTGAACAGTAACAAAGTTAGTTTATAATGAACATTAAAAATACTTTAAACAAACTTAACAAGAAATAACAATTTAAAATTAACTTTAGAGCACGCTGACATAATGAAGTGATTAACAAACCAGTCTGGCGTATTAGTGAGATGAAAAGAAAAACGATCAACTTTACTATTTGCTATACAGATTATATAGGGCTTCGAATGCGTTGTATTGCTCCACACAGTTGCTACCACTTGTTGGTTGGCTTATGTTGACACAAAAAAACTACACGGAAAGCCGAAATAAATTCAAAACAAAAACAGTTTCCTACTTATTTTACTTATATCCCAGTCCAACCCAAAATGAAGTAAACTAAAAATCTACCGATCTCTAAATTAAAAAAAATCAATTTGATAAAATAAAAATCGGCTTCACACTTTCTAATTATTTTCCCTATTGTTTTCAAATAACGTATCTTAAAAATCTGACTTTTATTCATGTGTTTCCTTTGAATCACCCTACTCATTTCCCTTTTTTTGTATCGTTACAACCAATTTATTTGTTTACCGTTCTATATGTTACAGTAACTGTGTTAGTATTGATATTATTGTGCCTCCGCAAGACAATATTTCAATAAAACAATAGATTTTTTTAAGAAAACTTTCACTGCATAGATCCCAGATTACGAATTCAGTTTTGAAAATTTAAGTACCTTTGTCTAAACCCATTCATATGAATCTTTCAAAATATCAACACTTTCGATGTGTATCAATGCTATTTTCCCATATCAATGCGTGAAAATCACTTCTATAACTTTTTAACAATAAATGGCGAGTTTGAAAAAATCAAATCTGACAAGTGTTAACCATAATATACATGTTTACAATTTGTTTTTATAGGGTCGCGCTTTTTAAGTCCAGAAATACAAGGCTTTCCCGAAAACTATATTTTTCCTGAATTAGTTTTTTTTTAGTTCGATATTGTAAACACGCACATAAAAAGTATTTAATACATTATGGTACTTAGCAACTAATAAGAAAATAGTTCGGGAATGTCAAAAAATATATTTTCCCAATCAATTTTTAATATATTTTTTATGGATATTCTCTAAAATTAACCTAAGGAAGACTAAAAAAAAAATCCCAGGGATACGACTTCTACTTTTCTTGAAGCGTGACGTCAGGATATGTAAATAAACAAAAGCTCAGCAGACGAAACACAATGATTTCATTGAGAAATATTTCCCCACGTGATTTGATGATTCATTTTTGACATTGCTGAAAAAAAAAACATCAATGACACAATGAAATACAGAGGTTAACTTATTCTATAGTCATACAAATGTAATATACCTAATCCGGAGAAACAACCCGTTTACATGCACCGCAGACAGAATGTTTTGAAATATCTTGGGGCAGTCGAAGGTCAAATTTAATAAATCGATTATGTAGTGGACAAGGTAAAGAAATATTTATTAAACATGAATTAGAACAGTAGAAGAAAGCAACATACACCATAGGCAAGAGTTTATATGCATCGTGCCACTCATTTTTCTCGTCAAATGTATTGCCAATTTCGTCAAAAAATATGCCAAATGGGAGAATTGTGATTTTTTTTGTCTCATAGTTGAGATTTGACTTGAACTTGTGGCGACGTAAATTTATCTAACAATATGTTCCCCTGATCGCCTAGTTCAAGAGCGTCAAATGAGGTAAATGCGAGTATTTTTGCCTCATTTGATATTTTAACTTAAACTTTTGGTAATCTCCCTTTTCTTTTACGAAATCTGTTTTTTTTACGATTTATATACTGTTTCTTTGGTTCAGAAGTCATCGCACAATGTAAAATTTGTCATTTGTAATAATTTCATATTTTTCTACAAATATGTCGCCAAACTCGACAAAATGTATCCCAAGAATACGTGTTTTTTTTTCCGATTTGTAATATTGTAACTGTGATTTTGGCATGAACTTTTGGCAAATTTATTTCCTCACCTATTATGTCGCTAGGTTTACCAAAGTCACCAAACTGGGATTTAAAGTTAGGCTTAGTTAGATGAGAGCAAAGAGGTTAAAAATAACTACATATTCCATTCCACTGGTACTAATTCGGCACACAATGCTTAAGCATGGCATTTACAGTTACTTTAGATAGAACAATGATATAATAATATATAAAAAGACCAATAAATTCTAGGTTCCAAATACTCTTTTGGTTGGGTTTCTGGTATAACAGACAATGAGAATGGAGAATGATTGAATAATACGGTTGATTAGTGAAGTGAGATAGTACTATGACTTAACAAGCAATGCATGGTTGGACAAGATATGTGTTAGTTATAAACAGAGAGAAATATTTTTCAGTTAAAATATAAATACCAATTTTAATCATTTAAAATGGATTTAAATGATAGCAATCTCGAAAAGTAAAAAAAAAATGCTCAAATATATGTGTAAACAATTTTTTGAAAACTAAAAAAGTAAAGCAAAGTCAACAAATTGACGAATGTTTTTGAAAAATGAAAAGAATGTTCAAAGAAAAAGGTGTTTTAAAATAATTGAAGTTCAAAATAGTTTTTAGTATATTTCATTCGCTATTTAAAAAGTTTTTTTCATTTCCGCTATTTTTCTAGTTGTACTAAGAACTATTTATTTTCCCAAGTAAACTTTTTTTAAACCTGTAAGTGAAGGCTAATTCCATATTCTTAAAATGCAACGCGACTGAAAACTGTCAATTATTTATAAAGTTAGAATTGCAAACGCGGATATGCGTGATCATTAATTTTGTTTTTATTCATAATTACATGTTCTAGACAGTGGTACACAACTTCGAAAGAAAATGTTTTTTTCCCTCAGGGTTAATGAATACAAAAAGGACATACTATTACTGTTTTTAGTACGGTAAATAGTAATTATTACTCCTAATTTTAGTTAGAGGATTTAACTTCCGAGTTAAAAAGGTCAAACTTTTCCTACTTTAAATATATTGAAGACTAATGTTGTAGTTAAATTCATGTAGTAAGGATATTTAAAGTAATCTTTATACATACTAGAAAATATTTTTTGTTATCTTTCTAAGTTCTAAAATTATTTCAGATGAAAGTAATATTTTATTTTAATAAATAAATAAAAGGAAAATGCATATTTAAAACGAAAATTTATAAAATCCATATAATAAGTTATGATTTGTCAGATTTATATAATCATTGGAAAGATACTCAATCTCTAAAAAAAACATTAGATATTCCCCATACAGAATCTTATCAATCAATTTTCTTAGATTCAAAGTACACTTTCTTTAAGAAAGTCTACCTTCACTTAAGAAATCTTTCTTCGTCGTATCACATGGGCTTTTTAGCGGCTCGATAATATTTTACATAATGAAGCTATTTTCGACAACGTTCAAGTAAAATATACGGTAAGTTAAATATTCATTATCATCAAATTTTACCAATGAAAAGATTGATATATATTAGGAATAAGAAATCGGAAAAATATCTACTTTTTAATGTTTCTATTGCAGAAAGTTTTTCGAATACTTACTAACTGCACATAAAATATTTTCAGTTAGAAATAAATGTATTACTACTAAATATCAATAACATAAAGTTTTATTAATAAACTAGTTTCGCTTATTTTTTTTCCAATTTAAGAAAAATGATCATTAAAATATCTTACGACACTGCAAATTACATTCCATTCCTTACACTTCATTAAATTTAATGATACAGGAAATATAAGATGCTATTTTTCCGCATTTCACAACAATTCGAAAAACCAATTTTAACGTTTCTATAGGAATTACTCATTTTAAATTAAATTTACCAAACCAGGAAAAGAAATAGGAATTAATCAAACACTAATACAAATTTTAATTGAATGGTACCCCGATAACAAATAGGAAAATACTAATTTAATTGTTTATTAAAAATAAAAATTGCTTTTAAATTAAACTTCTTAGTATAAACTGGAACAACCTGGAAAAAGGTTTCATAAAATGACTAAAAATAGTTTAAGAAAAAACAAATTTTCCAATTATTGCCTTTATATAACATTCAATTTCGCAAACAAATTAACATTCGTTTCAAATAAAGCATCCGCTATTTTTGGTGAATTATATAAAACTTTGTACTTAATGTTTTTTCTCTTATACGTGTCTTTCAAATTTTATTAAAAATGAAAAATAAACTAAAAATGCAAAAATAAATATTTTTATTATAAAACATCATAAGGGAAGTTTCATACCAGTTAAAATGTTCAGAGCAGAAAAAAAATCTAAAGGGTAAATTATGAATCGAACTTGTGAAAAAAGTAAATTAATTTTATATCGTAAGCAGAGGAAGACGCTTTGAAACATAAATAATTTTTTTTTTTAATATTTTGCATTTCCTTTGGAAAAATTGCCACAAAACATTTTCAAGAGAAAATAATGCAATGACCTACGACCTATTGGCCTTACTCCATTTTGGAATCCAGTTTCATACTTGAAAAGAAACTAACAATAAAGAAACTCATTATGAAATAACTTAACACTATTATATATCATTACATAGCTTTCATTCCAGTGGTAAGAGTTAACATATTTTAACCTGTTTTAATAAGGTGAACCGAGATTATTCGCTTCAGAGGTTGATTATAATAAAAAAAAAAGTTTAGCCAAGATGAAATGAGCAAAACATGCATAATATATTCATGTGCAATTACATAAAAACTAAAAAAAATGTAATATATATTTATGTACTGACACAATTAGATAAAAAAAAGTAATACAATTTAAATATGAACTAACAATTTTAGTAATTTCAAAATATTGTGTGTAACAGGAAAATTTAACTATCGAGTTGTGTACGTAATGAGATGTCTTTCACAAAATAAAAGGAAAATAATAATTATCATTAATATGGAATGAGAAATCCCTAACTATAATTGTTTAAAATAGTTCTTATGCATTGATAGAAATCCATGCATACTGAATAAGTTATTACTTAACATCAAACTTTCTGCTTAAATTTATCTAAATAAACAAAATATAAAACAAATTAAGACCCGCATTCTGAACAATTTATATAGAAAAAAATTAAGTTAAACGAGAAACGAATTTTAAAAACTTAAGAAACGTTTTATTCGTAAATCAAAGTGTTAATGGTATTCACAAAGCGGTCGTTAATGGGTAAACCAGGGTTGGCACAGTCGAAACCAAATGAAATTTTTATTTTTACCTTTTGGAACAATCTTACCATTGAGGTATGTACCTTTACCTTAACAAATGAAATTTTATTTTATTTTTTAAATTTATTTTACTTCTAACAAAACCACTTAATAATTTCAGCATCACTAACAATAATAACCATATAAAGTGCAGAGGCTATTTTCGTTTTTGAAATTATTTAATTAGACGTCTAAATTAAGGAGCAAGTAAGTGTTTCCACGAACGATCGATGTTTTTTTCTGTTGCTAAAAACCAATAATTTTTTTTCAAGAATTTTTAATAATTAAAATTTTTTTTATTGATTTCATTAATAGGAGTTAAATATTTTTAAAAAAAGATTTTGTAAATAAAGTTCTGTTTGTCACAAAACAGCTCAAATCATTTCAGCATTACTAACAATTTAACAGTAACAGCATTTATTGGACTTGTGGAATTTTTAAGTTGAAATTAAGTGACAAATTAAAGTTACGAACCAGTTTTGTTGTTTAAAATGTTGAGCCAAACACTCATTAAAAAATCAGTGTTGCATGTTACAAGCACATATTTTTTAAAATTTGGTTTGTTTTTTAATTAATATTTAAGGGAAAACTTACGTTATTGAAATATGAAAATTAAATTTATTCATTCATGATTTTAATGTTATTGTAAGTGCATTATTTTTTATAGTAATATTAATTGCGACATCTTTGTCTATCTTACAACGCATGTGCATAATGAAATTATTTGACTTAATTTCTTAATTACAACTGTTTATTTTTATTACTGACGACTTAAATTATTATCAGAGTATAAATTTATAACAATATTAGTTATTTGTAACAATTAATTCAAACACGCATACTGTAGTTTTAGAATCCGTTTGAAAAAAAATTGAGTTAAAAAAAACGGTTTATTATTTATTATTATTTTTAAATAAATTTTTTGTTTGCCCATCCATGCTTTTAACTGCTTCTTCAAACACTAGATACTCCTTATTTTGCATTTATGGAAATTGGATGTTTGAAAGACATAAGGATTTATAATTTTGTAAAATGTAAATGAAAAAGGTTGGTTGGTTGGTGTTTATGGCCCAAAAGCCAGAAATGGCTATACCTACTGCACCAATCGTTTTCAATTATAAGAAAGCGTCATAAAAAAAGGTATTAAAAATACACTAAGTTAAATAAAGTTTAAAATACCAATATCATTCAGGAAAAAAATTAATTTGGATGAGGTTCATCACCAATGAGATTCTTTAATACTGGATTTTCTTCACCAAAAAATGGTTTCGTCTAATATGGTTAAAATTAGGGCACAGGGTAAGAAAATGCTTTACAGAAAAAATAACGTTGCCATAGTTGCAAACTGGCACTGGTTCATTTAAAAACAAATGTTTATGTGTGAGACGAGTATGGCCAATGCGCGCTGCGCAGTCTTGACAAAACCACGTCCTGGCGTCTATTTACGAAAGTTTTTTTTAAATGGTTTTACATCCGGTTTATTGATAAATAATTTGTTGTAATTCTGACTTTTCCAAGTTTTATCCTAAAGAATATTTTGTATTTGCTTTACGGCCATTTTGGCCCATCCTCATAAGGTACAAAAGTGTCACTCGCATTTCTCGCGTTTTTTGCCTTCAAGTCAGCCGCTTCATTCCCAGCTATTCCGACGTGACTTGAGATCCAACAAAATTTAACATCAAAATGCCTTTGATTGAGAGTTTTCACAGTGTTTCCGATTTCTAATATTAGGATGGATGGATGTTTAGGTTTTATGGCACAAGGACATCTAAGGCCATGCTGCGCCAAAATTTCTAATATTAAAGGGATCTAATATTAAAGATGTTAAAAACCGCCGCCGAGCCGACGCGACGTGGTTATCGGATTTAGACCCATCAGTAAAATGAAAAAGGACCAGATTATTTATGCAAAAAAGAAACGATCACTCGTTGTAGCTTTCTTAATACACATATCATGAACAAAAGAACTTTATTGTGATATACACTCTGACTTCTTATTCCAAACTAATTTATATCACGAAAAATAAATATAACTTCAAGTTTCACTTTAAATGAAGTGTCACGTGCGTTTGACGAAGTGGCAACCTTGAAAATATTAAATCCAAATGGAACTCTTGTCATTTAAATGACATTATTTTTTTTAGGTTCCTTTTTTTTAAATTTTAAATATGCCCCCAAGTCGAATAGCTTACAGTGTTTTTTTCCCTTCAATTTGGGCGCATCAAACTTGTCTGTAGCATTTATAATTTGGAGTGTGAACGTAGGGGCGCGGGGGGCAGTAGACAGTTTTTATTTTAAAACTTCCACTTTTATTGGTTATAAACGTACTGTGAAAGCTAAAAGAACGGAAAATAAAGCAAAGCATATAAATATATAATATAGAAAAAATCATGAAATATATAATTAAAAAAATAAGCTACTTCTAAAAGCACTGTAAAAGTTTCATTTAAGATGGGTAAAGAAGGATATCCTGGGTAGAAAGAGCCTTTAAGTTGATATTTTCTAGGGAGCGAAGGCTTTTTTTTCCAAAAACTATTAATATCACTAATATTTTTTTTTTAAAAATCAAAAATAACTTTCGTAAGTTTTTAAAACCAAACCCCATTTTCCCATAATCTCTAGCAGTAAAAAAATAGTTTCAATAATAGTTTTCATAGTAAAAAAAGTTATTCTCAAGTGAAAACAAGCCTCATAAATTATTCATGACAAAGCCCTTTCTTTCACCATTTCTTACGCCCAGAAAACTGAGCATGCATCAAAGAACGACGAATCCTTACTTGTCAATGTTGGTTGGGTAAAGTTGAAAGTGAAATTTTTGTCCTAAAGCATGTATATATTTTTAAAACTAAGTTCAGTAAGTTTACTAAGTTAAGTTTTCATTTATTTATCGTTAGATGGAAGAATCATGTACTTTGAAGAATTAAATAATGTTTATTTTAATTAAATGAAAAACATGGTAAAATAAAATTCACTATGAAACAATTTAATTAAATAAATTGTCCCTAAATGTGTCCTTCATGCTTGCATTGTTAAATGTTTAAAAATTGATTTTAACTATTTTTTAATAAATAAAATCTTGAATTTTTTTATAATTTATTCAAAAGTTATGATTTCAATTTTTCCCCCTTAAATTTTAGTTTAAAAAATTAAGATTTTTTTCCCTGTTTTTTACCATTTCATTCTGGATGCATAATGAATCTATTTCACAAATTTTAGATTTTTTAGAATGAAAAACAAAAAGTTGGGATTGAAAGGGTTAACAAAAGTACGCAAGGTGCTCCCTTAATTGTTTTGAGCAGTGTAGTTTTGAAGAAAACTTGAAATGCTGACATTCATAGGTATTTTTAAATTCGTTGTTGTTTCTAATGCCACTAGGTAACCGAGCCCGGGGTAGAGAACTACCCGGTTTTAAGGCGAAGTAGGGCGACTTCCGTTTTTTATTGAGCGCCACAATGGAGGAAGTTCGATTTTTGCTCGTCAGCATGACACATCCGTTTTACAGGAAGGTCCCTTTCACACATCCATTCTCACTCACATATCGGAATTTTGATCCAGATCAAATGCCGATAACCCCCTGAGCTGGTACCCCCAGAGGTATTAATTTGGTATGGGAACATGGAGGACTTTGTGACCACGACATATTTAACGTGCCCCAGCCACCATTAGCAACCCGGCGGTCTTTAGCCGAATACAAGCGCCGACCCTGCAACCATCAGAATTGCGAGGAGGACAGAACCCACAACCCTTCCGATGCGAGGTTAGGTTAGTTTGAATTATCGTCGCACTAGAGCTACACGAGGGCTATTGGCGACGGGCGTCGTATTTTAGAACCGCAATCAAGTGACGAGCCGACACCTGCCTTCCGATGCGAGCACGACGCTTCATCCGACTGAGCTACCGCGGCTCTTTTAAATTCGTAATTTAATACTTTAAGGACCACTCGGCCGGATTGAGAAAGCTATACATCAATATGAGGGATGGATGGTATAGTTTTCGAGTTCTGTCCAAAGATTTTACCTACAACCAAACCATAGTAAATGAGTCTATAGTTACTATTAAGTATTATAGTTACTATAGACTATTGAGTTTGTCGTTGTGGACATGTCTGGTCCATAAATAGTTAACACGATTTAAAGTTACATTTGTTGAAGTAAATAATATCGATAATATAATTCTGTTCATAAACAAGTTGTCACAAGAAATTATCTGCCCAAATATGCTTTAAAAAAATCTAATAAGATAACCTATTTATTTTATCAATAGTCAAAAACATCGCCGGAGAGAAAAAGGAAGCCAAGTAAATTGCACTAAGGTATCTGGCATCGGTTGCATTATCTTAACATAAATCAGTCCATCCAGTTATATCATAAATCCATGTGTATCGGTAACAGCTTCGGCAAACCAACGGCGCCATGACTACTTTTCGCAAAAACTTTTCTTGGGCCCACTTTTGGAGATTTTTGTGCGTTTACAAAATGGGCGATCCTGAAATCTTTTCGCATCCTATTGTGTAACGAGGCACACAAAAGAAGCGATGTTACTTTCGTTTGGAAAGTAAGTGTGAATCATACACACAATAAAAACATAATCTTTTGTATTTTTCTTTGCTGTCTCAACTGTATTGTCAAGCATGAGCATCATATTGGAAGAAAATGCATAACAAAAAGAATCTAAAAGGTAGTATTTCTGATCGATTTACAATAGACACAAAAATTTCGTTAAACACACATCTAATGTAGCTTGATAATATAAGTTTGAAAGATTGTATAACATATAAACATATTCAAAAGTAGAATACTCCTTATAATAAGAAAAATTGCTTTTTTTCTATAGAAATTCAAATTTTTATATATACAAACATCTAATTTCTCCACAGCTACCCTATAATATGGAGAACATTTTAAATTTTCAAAAAGGTCAAACACTGTAAAAATAGAAATCAGGAACTTTACTGAGAAATTTCGGGCAGCCTAGCTGCCCGATTTTTATTCGTACCGTTCCTTGAATATATCAGTAACTTCCCCTAAAAATTTAGAAACAATCACATAAAGTCAGTAACTTTCTTGGAAATGCCAAACAATGTCCATTTAGATGCAAAAAAACAAGACGGCGCCTTAATTTTTTTCTCAACTACGTAATGCTGGATCTGCCTGGATTCGGTCCACCAAATTTTAGGTCTATTCGTAAAACCGAACTTCATAACTGCCCGCCTCGCGTCGCGGCTACGGTTACTTGTTGACAACAATGCATTATATTGAATTGTCGGAAAGGATGTTAAATTATTTTGTAAAGCGAGGAACGTTTGCGATATGTAAGAGTAACGTCACAAATATTTTTCTCAGTGAAAGACCATCACTTGGTGAAAGCAAAATGTTATTTTAACAAAGCAAAGTTAATAACAAATAGCTAGATCTATAACGTTATTTAACTTTAAAAATAGCGATTTTTAACCCTAGCAAAGCCGGGTACTTAGGCTAGTAAAATGTATACTCAGAAGACTTCATTGAATAATAACTTGAACTTCTTGCTTATGTAGTGGCCAATTTTACAGCTATTTTAAGTGGGTAAAGAATGAGCTGTTCAATGATTTACAAGTGGAGTTATTTATAATTGAGTACAATGCATTCATTATACAATGATCATGTAAAATCGTAATGGTTCGTTATCTTTATTTCCAAGTAAATGACATTTTGCAATTGAATTCGAAAATTAATTACAAAAAAATAACTGACTATTTTTTAGCAGAATAAAATATTGCCAACTTGCTAACACAAAGGAGAGAAACATCTTTCTAATATACTATTAAAAATATAAAGAATAAAAATATGTATATGAATATTATTCCAACAATAATAAAAAGCCTTATGGTGTCGTTCAAAGGTTTTTCAAACAATAAGCGAAAAAACGTTAAAGATTTTTTTTTTTCATTTCTTTTGTTTGGTTTTCAAGGACACGTAAGCCTTACATGAAACTTTCTTAATTAAACATCCGTTATTTCAGGAGACAATAAAATTTATGTTAAAAGCATACTGTTAACTCACCAAGTAAATGACATTTTGCAATTGAATTCGAAAATTAATTACAAAAAAATAACTGACTATTTTTTTAGCAGAATAAAATATTGCCAACTTGCTAACACAAAGGAGAGAAACATCTTTCTAATATACTATTAAAAATATAAAGAATAAAAATATGTATATGAATATTATTCCAACAATAATAAAAAGCCTTATGGTGTCGTTCAAAGGTTTTTCAAACAATAAGCGAAAAAACGTTAAAGATTTTTTTTTCATTTCTTTTGTTTGGTTTTCAAGGACACGTAAGCCTTACATGAAACTTTCTTAATTAAACATCCGTTATTTCAGGAGACAATAAAATTTATGTTAAAAGCATACTGTTAACTCATGCATGTGACTTTAGGCGTTTCCGTTTGATGTAAAGTGTAATATACAGGGAAAAAAGTTTTAATAAAAGTCTATAAATTGCATTTTGTCAGCTTTCTTTGTTAGAAGCTTGAATTAAAAGACGTAAACACTTTCACGTTATTTCTGTTATTGTTTTTTTAAGTAAGATATGAAATAGTTAAATAATTCTTTGAAGGCTTTTTTTTAAAAGGGGTTGCAACGTTCCAAACACTGTTTAAAACAAACATTTTCATTAAGTTTTAAACATTGCAGTTACAACAAGTTTAAAACACAAATTTGTTTCTCTTAGTGGCTATAATTTAAAACAAAACTTGATATTTAAATAATTTTTCCCACATTTAAAGCTAAAAAAACTGATAGATTTACGAAAAAAAAACATTCTTCATTTCAATTTTAAAAAAAATGCCATTCCAGTTGATATTTCATTTTCATAGGTGAGGAGGACATTGAGCATATTCTGTTTGTTTGCTAAAATTTTGCCTCATAGAGAAATGTTCTAAAATTAGCCTTGAAGAAATTAAATATTAACTTAAAAATATAAAATATTTTTTCTCCTTAATCAACAAAAAATGTTTGTAGTGATTTTTAAATGATTGATTTTACTGATTGTAAACAGCATTGTCTTGCCATAGTTAAAAAATATTCTGAGTTACTTTTTTTTTATTTTTATTTTTAAACGATAAATTGCAGACGCGATTGTACATGAAGTGACAGCATAAATATATAAAGCCCTGACCAATGCAAACGCTATGAACAATTTAAACTTTCTGAGCAAGAATTAAAAGAACGTGACAATCTTGCTGACATTACACCAAAGTCTTGTGGGCTACATTTTAAAAACATGGAGGATAGTATAATGAAAGTTTTAAATCATTTCGGTACTTGGCTTAATCCGCAGCAAACTTAGAACTGCTGCAAATCTTGTAACTATTTTTAAGGTACAAATAAATCTTTCGAATCACTAATACATTTTATTCCATACAAATATGAAATAAAATGGATATGGGAAAACTCTATCAAAACACGTTTAAAACAAAAAAAAATCTAACCCTTCTTTTAATAGAAGTTGATTAAATATATAAATAACCTTTAGAGTTCGGTTAGGTTAGTTTTGAATTATCGTCGCACTAGAGCTACACGAGGGCTATTGGCGACGGGCGTCGTATTTTAGAACCACAGTCACCTTTAGAGTTTGGTGGGTTATTTTTGTTCTTCATATTGCAATTACTTCTTTTTTAAACATGCTGTAAATTTCCTTTAAAAAATTTCCCTTTGGTTTTACTGCTTATATATCGACATAAATTATTTAACATTGCTCGACGCTAAGAGAACAAACAATTCAAATACTATCATCAAGTCCATTAGATGTATACAAAAAATACATCAATTAAAAAAGGTTTCAGGCAATTTGCTTCGAACGGCTTAACACCAAATAGAATAAAGCTTTCTAATTCCCAGTAAAAATTCAGACACGGTTATGAAGAGGAAAGCGACCGTTTTCTAATCCCGTCTACATTTCTATTTTCTCCAACGAAATCCTCATAATCATGTTCCCGGTTCTATTTGAAAAGATTTCTCCATAAACAGCGAAAGAAGAAGAAATGTCCGATTCCGATGTAATGTTCCGTGACTTTACACGAGTCAATTGCACGTGACCAACTCCGCCTTTTTTGGGAGAAAATTGCCGACCGAAACGTTTTAGAGTTTGCTAACTCCGTTTGATGCAGGAATACCGAGATAAAATTTTAAGCGGATATAGTACTCCAGAATCGCCAAAAAAATATTTTTTTTCTTGTTATGGCATAGTTGCATTAATGGCGAATAAGCCCAAATGACAGCGGGTCTCCAAACCAAAGTGCCTCTGTATTAATCCAAGGGGGAAAATATTAGTTTCTAAGCCAAATTTCTCCGGCTGAATAGAATATTTTTACAAACAGTTTATGATAAATGTAGCTGACTTACAGGTTTCTATAACCCCACTTTTCGAAATTGGTTCAAATATTTAGTGTAAAATTATTTATTGAAAATTTAAGAAAATATTCGAACCAATTTCAAAAAGTGGGATTATAGAGACCTGTGAGTCAGCAACATTTATCATATAAAAAGCCGTTTGTAATACAGCCGGAGAAATGCGACTTAGAATTTTTTTTCAGCGAGAAGTTCCTGGCTTGGTTGTTCACAAAAACTCGTTTTAGAGCTTGTGGAAGCTAAGGAATTGTGTTATGTTGGGGTAGCTGACTTGACTAGGGGAGCTATTTTGGATTCCTTTTAGGTTTGGGAATGCACATTATACAAATGGTATGACTTGCTTCGCAATCACACAATAAAAATTACAGTGCCCTATATTAGTTGTATGCGTGCATTTTTCTAATCTAATTGAACAAAATTAGAAACGTTTTCTATGTCTAAATCTAAATTTTTACTCTGGTGAATTAAATAGGTGGAAATATATATTAGTATTATTAGAAAAATTCAGCAAAGTTAAACAAAAACATTCTTAAATAGGATTACGCTCGTGTATAAACATATATTATATTTGAGAGAATTTGTTGTTTCTTTTATTTTACGTACAAAGAGTCCTATTTGCAGCGAATGACTCAAACTTGCTCTCCCCCGTAAAATTTTAAAGTTAAAAGATTCAGGAAAGTTTTTTAGTAATTAATTTTTAAATATTTTAGAGTGATTAGTCTTATAAATTAGGATAAATAACATTCATTCCGATAAATTCTTTCATTTTAATATAAATTTTTAACATATCTCTGAAATACACACAGGAAATATGAATATTAAATTTAACAATGAAAGCTTATTGAACACAAATCAAAGCAAGATAAGATTATAGATAAAAGTACAGCTTCATAATCATCATCTGCTTTATAGATATTGAAACAAATTTATCTATGGTGTATTTTCTCTCTCTCAGATACGTTCGCTTTCCTGAAAGTTAAAATCTGAACAGAAGTCTTGGCTTTTCAAAGTGTAAATTTCAAGCTAAAAATAAACAAATTAAACTTGTACACCATTATCCTCCAGGTTAAGTTCAAACCATTTAAACTAATTTACGAAAATAATTTTCTTTGTGGGGAGAGGTCAAGCAAAACGAATCCAAACCAGAATGAAGGAGGATTTTTTAAAAAAAAATTCTCGATTAAAGAAGTTAAAAAATATATAACATTCAAATGGAATTCCCCAAATATTATACAGAATTCAGCCTTATTATAAACCGTTATCTAGACTAGAAGGTTAAGTGTAAACCATTCAAATAACGCCACAAAAGAAATTCCAGGTAGAGGTCACTCAGACTCCAAGTGAACTCGAAAGGAAATTTGTTTGATTTTCCTTCCTTTTTTCCGAGCTGCAATAGTAAAACCTCAAACAGGACCAAGTTATGATTTAAGAAGGCGACTTTTTGCGATATTTAAAAAGGAAAATCTCAGGAATTCCAAGGAACGAACGCCTAAAGAGGCATCGGCCGTAACCTTCATTGACGCATTCCAAGAAACCTGCCTATGAAGACCCCGCAGGCTATTAAGTCAATAGCACTTCCAACCATGCCGCCGATTCGGAACTCGAAGAGGATACAATCCTTCGGAATTTATTTTTTAAAGAACAACTGTTCCTGATTCCTGTTATTTTTGGCTTGGTCGAAGTAACACCTCGCTAGTTTGGACTGAATGACGTCGCACTAGAGCTACATAAGTCTCGTAATTTAGAACCGCGGTCAAGTGACGAGGTCGACACCTGAGCTGGCACCCAACAGGTTCGGGACTTTGGACTTATCGAGCATGTCGATTCCTGTATACTCGGGAATTTTAGTTGTACATTTCAGTCTATAGGACAGCAGTGACTACCACCAGGATCAAACCAGCTCTCTACGCTTGCGATAGGTATGCTTACCAAGCCCCCTAACACCACACCAGAGCTACACGAGGGCCATTGGTGAAGTGCCTCGGAATTTTGAGCTACGGTCAAGTGACGAAGCCGATACCCACCGCAAACTTATAGCGACATTGTATGAGACGTCCAGACTGTATGGCCCTTGATTGGCTATATGTTGGCTCTTCATTTGTTAATGAACAAACGACTGTAGTTTTGATAAAGCAAATGACTCCATTTTAGCGTGTGATTTTAGCTCTATATATAGCCTGTTCTGGTAAATCTACCGTATAGTAGTCACAAAACTGGAGATATTTTTGGGTTTTGCATGTGCATTGTTTGCATTCGATTTGCGAGCCTAGGCCAACATTTGCTCAAGAAAACGTTGATAATGATAATTCAACGAAAACATTAAATTTTATTTTAAGCGGGCACTCAACGTAATCTCCATCGGTTATGGTTGAAATTGGGTCGCACTAGACATCATACGGGGCGTCAGGACCACGACAGATTTAACATGCACCAGTCCCATAATGCATATTTATTGGCGTTTTTTTTGTCAAGAACGATCCGTTTATAAGGTGGCAAAGACGGGAACAGAACCCCGGAAGGTATCCCTCGTACCATGACGCCTTGAACCCATCGAATCCAACGTGTTTTCCCCAGCATATAACGATCTTATTCGATTTCGTGCAAAAAAAAAGCAGCGCCCTTAATTAACCCCATAAATCCAAAATTAATTTTATTACAAAAAAAATCTTAATTTTCATTGTTGATTGTTTAAAGTAAAAAAAAAGCAGTCCATTTAGCAAATTTAATTATATTTCTTAATTATTAAATTGATTACTGATAATATGTAAAAATAGATATACACCGTGTCCTCATAGGGTTAAATCCTTACTTAACAGGTGAAAAACAACACCGTGTTGCCTACTTGACATCCCCTGTTACAATCCTATAAGAAAAAAACTCACGCGACGGAAGTCAAGTGGAAAGGTTGCGGAAGCATTTCTTCAACAATAATGATAATGGTGAATAGTTAACAGTTAACAAAACAACGGGTGCGATGCTTTCAAAAGATAATTTTCTATATAAATGCCATAGAGGGTGTTTGAATACGCTTTGCCTTGAATCTTAATTGGAAACAGAAGTCAACAAATTGTTGTTAATTGCCTTGGTTCTTGTTAACAATGAGGGTTAAGTCCTCAAGAGTATAAAGTACGTAACCCTTTCGGCAAAACATTTAATGTAACCCATACATCGTGATGTAAGCATTGTTAACATGATTGTAAGCCTGGCATGAAAGGGTTTAAGTTTAAATAAAAAATAGTCGTAAAACAACTTATTTAAGTAATTTACTTTGGAGAGAAAAATGTAATATTTTCAGTATAATAATTCTCAGAATTTCGTAAAAATACTTATTTCATAGAAATAAAACAAATTCGGACAGTGGGTTAAGGCGTCATGCCACGAAGGTCACCTTCACAGGTTCTACCTTCGTCTTAGTCCTCCAACAAACAGATCGTGTAAGACAAAAAAAACATTCCACCAATAATGCAGTGTAATGAGACTGGTGCACGTTAAATTTGTCGTGTTCTGAAATCCTGATACCTTGTGCGATGTCGCAAAATTGTCCGACTCGTCACTTGAGAGCGGTCCAAAATAAGAGTCCATTGCCAATAGAACACGTTCAGCTCTATTGCCATATTGTTTCAACCGAAAACCAAAACAAATTCAAACGATCCCGGAAGTAATTTAAAATTTTAGTTAATTTATCGATACGCGTCTTGTCTAATCCACATGCTGTCAAAGTAGCTCTTTTTACGATTATTATGGAAAAACAATTATTAAAATGAAACGTTAAAAATAATATTGGACTCTCCATGGCCGAGAAGTTCAGGCGTCAGCCTTGAGATTAAAACTTTTTTTTTAAGAGCGGGGGTTCGATTCCCACCTAGTCATCCTATAAATTTTGATTTGTACAAGGAGGAATAATTATTAATGGGGTTGTTTCACGTCATCGGTGGCAACAGCTCCACGGTACTGTTTTCATTTTTCTAGAATTACTTTTGTTTTGGTATTCGAAAGCGAGTTTTGTAAGAATATTTTAGTTATTATTTTTTTAATGCCAATATCTTGCTCTATGCGCTGTTGGTTGTTCAAATCATTTATTAAAGAAAGCTTGCATCAAAAGAAAAGTTTCTTAGATAAAAACTAGTTGCATGTTGTAAAGAACTCAGGAGCAGACGAAAAGTACGTTCATTTTGAGAATAAAAGCGAAACAACCAATGAAATCGAAGTACTCGTAAAAATGAAAACAAGAGCGTCACATCAGCTGAAACATCCCTATTAACAGGATGCACCAGAATACACAGGGACAGACATGTTTATTAAATCTCCGGTGCCCTAAGTCCCGAAGGTCCGGCGTTAGCATAGTACGATGTCGCTATTCCGTTGGGTGCGAGTCGCCACAGGTGTCGACCTCGTCACTTGGCGTTAGTTCAAAATAAGGGGAGGCATGTGGCTGTGTTAAAAGTTCCCCTTCGAGGCTATATATATAGGTGGCCGGAAACGTTATAATTAGAACAAAATATTTTTTATAGATAAATATAATAAAAAAATCAACCTTTCTTTACATTCAAAGATAATAGAATATACATTTAATTAAAAATATTATTAAAAAATCACCATCCGACCACTGTCCCATTATTTTATAAGAAACACATTCACCAATCGTTGATTTAATAATTTTTTTAAAAAACTAATAAAACAGAAATATAATACAATTTTAAGAAAAAGCCAGACAAAAGTCTGACATGTACTTCGTGCATTGCATCGTATAACATAGAGTTAAAATCAATAACAAAGATTCTTTAATATCATTAGATTATAATAACCTATTACATAAAATAAGGACGTAGTACTTATAACGTTCATCCCGTTGAAATTATAACTACTTTTATGACAGCAATATCAAAGTTATCATTATATGCAGAGTTTTGTGATTGATAACAGCAATGGCATATGATATTATACCTTATCTGAAGCGCAATTCCGCGATGTCAGACGTAAAGATTGTCACAAGCTAAACTGTCACTTATAAACTAAAAATTTAACGCTTACCCACACATGTCTGTGGAGTTTTAAAGAAAAGAATTTCTGAAAAATGTTATAACTTAAAAACAGTCTTAATATCCAACATAAATTAATGATTAAATTAAAACTTTCAGATTTTTTTTATTGAGAATTGGGGTATTTAGCTTTTAACCAAAAATCATTGTTGTTTTTTTAAAGAAAAAATTAAACTACAAAAACAATTTAAACACTTTTAAATCAAGACAATATGCATTTCAAGTGTTGTACTTTTAAGAATAGTTTTTAAGCATTTCTGTTAAATTTAATCAATTAAAAATATTATTTTAGTTTAAAAGTTAAGGGTTAAGACAAAAGTTAGGACAGAATCCGTTGATGCAACTGTGGCATGAAATACTTAAGAAACATACATTTTGCCATTTTATACTGTTGTTGTTTCCATTTTACTTTCTTAGTTGCAAATTTTAGTGATTTTACCTTTGTATTACTTATCAAAACGATATGATTTATTTATAAATGCTAAAATATAAATGAAAATTTAATTTTTTTTTAATGTTTAATAATTATATAGTAGTAATATTAATGTACAATAATTTTTAGTTTTGATGTGCTGAATATTTTGATACATCACACTTGTTTGTAGCATTTGTAGTTTGGTCTATGAAAGTGGGTGACGGACAGACGGACGAAGCCTTTATAAAAGATTACACTTTTTACAAACGTAGTGTAGAAGCTAAATAAGTAGCTTTTTGTGACAATAAATATTACTTAGAACCGCTTCCACACATTATTTATACACCTGAGAAAGAAAATTGCTCACAGGGCCTTTAGCTAGTTCTCAACTTTTAAAGCCTAAAATTCGCCATTTTCATTAATTTTCTTTCGCAGATTTCATTAATAGTCTTTATCATTTGCTAAATTCTTTTGAAGTTCGAAAATAATGATATAATCTTTTTTTGCTCTATAAATGAAAGCAAAACTTATAATATAATTTAGCTTAAAATTATTTTGAAAATTAAGAATTAACCCATTTTTATGCGAAAAAAAACATTCTGCTGTTGCTTTCTTAAATAAACAACTTTATTTGCCACAATTGTTTATTTTCAAACTTTCTTTACAAATTCACTTAATATTCTTTATTGTTTGCTAAATTAATTTGCAGTTTAAAGTATAAATTTAGTAAAATTGATGTTCAAAAAGAAAGTCAAAACTTATCAAAATATTGTTAATCCTTATAACTTTTAGAAGAACCATTTACAATTTTCGAACAAATAATCCATTATTTGTATTTTGGCATCTTTATACAGTTGTACATTAAATAAACTTTGAAAGTAAATTAAAAGTGACCAAAATTATTTATCCCAAAAAAGTGCTTCAGGAGTCAAAAATAAGTTTTAAAGTAGGTTAGTAAAAAATTAAAATTGGAGCAAACAAAGTTTGGATGGATTAACGTTATAGTCCAAGAGCCCAGGGCCCCCAGACCCAAGTTATTTTCTCACGAATGAAATGTATCGGATTAGGTTTGGCTTTCATATACTTTTACTGTATGCATACCCGCTAGAGTGGACCGACGGCCAATTTACGAAAACCGGGTGCAAAAGGTAGGTAAATTATAAGTTAACTTATGTCGTTATCTCAAGTCTGATTTTTACGTATGTTTCAGAAAACATTGTTAAAAGTTAAAAATCAAAATGCCAGACACTTTCCGCCGGCAGAAAATGCCAGATGCTTTAAACGTCTCTTTCAAGTTCAGACTTTGTCCACGCATCTGCTGAAGCGATATGGCGCTACGTATTTTCTAACTAAACAAAAATTAAATTAAATCAAAATGATAATCTTCTTCGTTTTTTAATTTTTTTAGGGGCTGTGATTGTTCGTTACTTTTATGGTGACAGAAATAAAGCTGAGTTGATAAGCAATAAAAATGAAGAAAGATTATCATTTCGATTTAATTAAATTTTTGTTTAGTTGGAAAATAGGTAGCGCCATATCATGCCAATAGATGCGTGGGACAAAGTCTGAACTTTACAGGAACCTTTAAAGTGTCTGGCAAAAGTTTCGGCCGGCGGAAAGTGTCTGGCATTTTTGATTATTAACTTTTAACAATGTTTTCTAAAACATACGTAAAAGTCAGCCTTGAGAAAAAGACACAAGTTAACTTATAATTTACCTACCTTTTGCCTCTAGTCAGGGGCGGACTGGCCCGGGCGGCTAGTCGGCGATCGCCGAGTGGGCCAAATTTGCCAAGTGGGCCAAGAGCAATATGATAATATTCGTTTAAGGGGGAAAAATCTACAAATACTTAATTTAGAATGAGCAAAACAGAATTTTTTTTATGGCCCTGATAAGCAGACGGATTCTGATGAAATATTATGTGGCGTCATTTTTTTTCGCTTTTTTTCATGAGTTGCTATATTGTGCACTCACAAATCAGTAAAGGTCACGGTATTAGGCAATGTTAAAGAAAAGAAATAAAAACTATCGTCCCCACCCCCTTCGGATTTATTTTTAAGCCAATCGCAATTTTGGCGGGAATAAGATTTTAGATACATTTTTACGGCGCCCATAACGACGGCTATCCTCTCAAACAGGAAGTATAAAAAAAACAAAGAAATAAAATATTGACAGATTTTTTTTGTTGAATTCGTTTTCA
This sequence comes from Oedothorax gibbosus, assembly GCA_019343175.1. NCBI lineage: Eukaryota > Metazoa > Arthropoda > Arachnida > Araneae > Linyphiidae > Oedothorax > Oedothorax gibbosus. The sequence goes on along the minus strand of CM033282.1, from coordinate 684,389 downwards.
AATATAATAGTGTATTTTGTTCGTTAATAATCAAAGAACTTCCACTATCGCAAAAAAAGAAATAGCAAAAACGGTCCTCCCCCCCTCCCCCCCTAGGATTTATTTTTAAACCAATGACCCTTGCTGTCTTTGGATGACTATGACTACTTTTTTCTTTATATTTTGCTTAGTTAAATAAGTGTACTACAAGTTAGGAGTTTTTCGCGCTTTTTTTTCTATCGTAATTTCTACTGTAAAGTATCTGTAGTGAGTATGAAAATGAGCATGTTTGTTGTTACGCGTCAGACACAAATTAATGTAGTCAATTTAAAATTTTGTCAACAATAGAAATTTTCCAAAGAGCCCTAATAATATATGTTTTGACCATAAAGTATAAAGACGGTTAACCGAAACCTTAAAGTTATTGCATACTTAAGGGGAAGTACACGTTAAATGCTCTAAAGTCCCGACCTGCGTACGATGTCTACCTTAAAGATTGCGTTGGGTGCCTACTCAGGCTCGTCACCTGACTGTGGTTCTAAATTATGACGCCCGTCGCCAATAGCGCTCGTGTAGCTCTAGTGCGACGATATTTCAAACTAAACTATAGTATACTTAAAAACCAAACTATCGATGACGAGCGGTGGAGCCAACGTTAACAATATAATGAATTCCATTACCCATAAACAATTAAAATCGTTCTAAAAAATGTATAAATATTTGCAGCTGGAGTAATAAATCTTACGGCTTTTGTATAACACCCTAATTTTTTTTTAAAGCTTGTGTTTTGAAGAAAACAGAAAAAACGCGTCGGATTTATTGAATGTTTAACAATAATAACTCTATTAATATATAAGGGGAAAAACAGTAAGAAAACGGCAAGTCTGATAAAATATCGTATGGAACCGATTTTTTTTTCATTTCTGCTGTTCTTTTTTTATGAGTTGCTTGCTGCGTGCGTGCGAACAAGATTTTGATTTTTTTACTATTTATTTGGATTTTTTAAACTGATAACCAAAGAGACCATATTACGGGTGGTTTTTTTTCTCTTTTGGAATAAATGTGGCGTCTAAGCTAAGCAGGTGATGCTCCAATCGGAGTGTTTCGCGCCTTTGTCTCGTATGTCTGTCTCCATTACATTTCAGTTCATTCCTTACATGTAAATGACACCTCGCCAGTGACGTCTTGCTGCCGAGCGAACCCAAAACGAATATAGCCAATATAGGATATTTAGGCGCATGCATACGCTAGGCGTTTACATCTCTGCGTTATAAAATGTACAAAAAAAATATATAAATCTGGTACAGAAAAAAGAGACGAAAGAATAAAAAGAGATATTTTAATAGCTGCAGCAGATCCAAGCCAGAAACGCTTGTTTTTTGCATCAAAATCTAACCCACCATTAAACCCGAAAACAGTTGCCAGCAAACATATTAGGACTGGTTCAAATTCAACGTTGGTGATAAATAAATCCGATTTGATTGGAAATTCAACAGGTAAGGGTTATTTTGTGAAAATGTATATTTTATCTAAAAAATAATAATACAAAGAATTTTTAAGATATTTATTACTAACGAGAGATGATAACTTTTTATAAACGAAATTTAGTACCATTATTTTTTTTTAAAAATTTTGTTTTTAAAGTTTATTTGTTTATGCATATGGGGCATTTTTTTCCATAAAAAAAATACACCTAAATTTTTAAAAATAATTTATTCGAGTTTTTGAAACTGTGGTTACATCAAGAGATAAGAAGACCTTAATTTTGCATAATTGAGTTCATATGTGCTTAAAAAAGATTTATAGTAGTCTTCAACCCTTAAGTTTCCTACTTTCCCCAACATTAATATTTATAATAATGATCTTTATTATCAATTTAAAACTCTATGACCTGTACTTACTAAATTGAGAGTTCTTGCTTGGGGTAAATTGGGGAGGTTTTTATTAGATTTGTTTGTTATAAATTATTGATCTTACATAACTCACCCACAACACTGAGTATATAGTGGGTTTATTTACTACACTACACCGTCAACGTCAAAGAGCGCTTTTATATAATTTTTCAACTCGGCTCGGTTCACTTAATTGTCACTTGCAAGTTGCAACTAGTTTAACCGTAAAGTGCCTCTGGCCAATATTCAATATTTTTACAATATCAAATGGTTGAAGTATATGGATTTTGCCATTTACAATATTCAACTAGTACTTAAAAAATATATGGACAGTTTTTTTATGTGAGTTTTAAGGTATCAGGGAAATAGGCTATATCTGTTTTTCTGCTTGTTATTATTATATTTATTGTGTCAAAACTCAGTGTTTAAGGATAATTGACTTTTGTTAAAGTATTGTGTGGAGTTGTTAACGTTTGTTGATTTTTTTTTATGTAAATTGGTTATGAAGCAAATATCTACGACGCAAGAATTTTATTTCAATATTTTTTTATGAATTAAAATGTTTTATTGCAAATGTTAGAAGATTTTCTTTGCAAACTAAATTGTCTAGCACTTTCTCATAGTGTCCTTTTTTTTGTGTCTTCATTCAATTTTGAAGAACAGAATGAACGCCCAGCTTTAGACAATTATTTTGATGAAGAAGAAAGTGAAAACACCAGTTTAGAATCTGATGAAGATTTTGAGAATGATGAAAATGTAAACTTGCTATGGGATTGCGCACTTATCATTTAGGTAGAGTAATAAATAGGTAAAAAATAGAGTTCGTTCAAAAGCACCCCATACAACCACAGGCAGGTCAAAATTTAGATCTTCCATTCAAGCCTTTGAAAACTTATTATCGGTCGTCAATTGACGATGCAGTGGAACATAGAAAATGGCTATCTTATTCGGCAGATATAAATAAAATGTACTGTTCAGTATGCATGGCATTTTCCAATGAGCGTCAAAGTAATTTCGTGAATGGTTATGATATAAACATCAAACATCTGTACAAAAGTTTGGTATCATCTCACAGAACAGCTTCTTCTGCTTACATTGGGGCTACCAAAAATGCCGATGTAATGGGCGTCATTGATAAAAATCTAGCTGATAAGCGTAAAATTCAAGTTCTCCAACGAAGAAAAATTTTAATGAGAGTAATCGACATAGCCATTTTTCTTGGAAGGCAAGGTTTATCCTTTCGAGGGCACCAAGAAGAGGCGGTTTCAAATTTAAAAAATCGAAGCGTAAATCACGGAAATTTTTTAGAATTGGTCACGCTCGTTTGTAAATATGACGACACTTTAAATGGTCATGTTACTCAGGCTATCAAAAAGAGTGAAGCACAAGAGCAACGCGCATTGGCCATCAATAAAAAGAAAACGGACCAAAAGAATAAAAAAAATCGAGGTAGAGGTTCGCTTATCACTTTTTTGTCCAAGACATTTGTTAATAAATTGATTTCGGTTCTCACCCATCAAATTCAAATGGAAATTGTAAAAGAAATTAAAATGGCTGTTTTCTTCAGTATTGAAGTTGATTCTACCCAGGATATTGCTGTTATGGATCAATTGGCATTGTGCGTTCGATACGTCTTTGATGGCGAGGTGAAGGTAAGGTTGTTGTATATGGTTGTTGGCGAGGTGAAGGTAAGGTTGTAAGACACACACACATACATATTATGGTGGGCCAAAGTCATGACTGGGCCGAGTGGGCCAAACTTAGCCAGTCCGCCCCTGCCAGTACCCGTAAATTGGCCGTCGGTCTACTCTAGCGGGTATGCACACTAAAAGTATATATGAAAACCAAACCTAATCTGATACATTTCATTTGTGAGAAAATAACTTAGGTCTAGGGGCCCTGGGCTCTCACTTTATTACATTAGAACTGGAATTTTACATTAGAACTTGGAATGTTAACTGCATTAAAAAGCTCTGTGACGTGGCTAGAAATATATGAATAGAAGCATTAAAGAATGCTGAATTTCTTTTAATGTTAAATATGTAAGTACCAAATTTTAGAATTTTTCTAGTATACACAGTGTGGTGAAGTATGTCCTTGTCCTGGAAGTTTTGTTGCTGACATATATTTGTATATGGTTTATAAGTATAAACGATAGAAGTAAACGAGCTGTTAAAGAGATTCTCGCTAAATGGTCTATGCTAAAGCTGTAAAAAATATATATTGACCAAAAGATTTTAACGTGCCAATTAAAGAAAGAGAAGCTCATTCGTTGCATCGCAATCCGTCATATCTATAATTTAACAGTACTGCTTATTTTTTCCCGAAGGAAATCATTCTAAGGAAAAAAACCTTGACTATATTTTCCAACCTGGGCCTACCTTTCCAACCACTTTATCCCAACAGGGTCATATAGTTTATAAATCAATCACAATTGATTACAGAATATTGTGGGGGAAAATATTTCATAAATAAAAAATAACGGATAATATAATTCTGTTTAAAACATCAATGCTTTAACTAACAATTTTAATTAACTTACTATCAAATATGATCTATTTAACCTGTACCCAAGGAAGTGATGGTGTACAATTTGACAATTATCCTTGACATATATATGATTAAAAGTGAACAAGTGTTTTGGAAGTATGTCGTATCAAGAATAAAATAATTGTAAAATAATAAAATAAATAATAATTGTAAAATTTCTTTGCCAATTTGCCTTTTCTTTTCCTTATATGATCATCTATCTGCAAATTTATGTAATCAAACATGACATTTTAAAGAACTGTTGCATAGTACAATGGTACCCCACCTACTCAGTTACATGTAAAACTCTTTTAAAGTTCCAGTTGATAATAATGCAATGTTAAATAAAAGAAATAAAGCTGTTTACTTACCAATATTAACCAACTTGATATTATCAGAAGCCATGGCTTGCAGAGCAGTTTGCACATTTTCAAGGCATTGATGTTGATTTAAAGGCTTTCTAATTTTCTTCAATTTCCTCTTTTGCAAAACTTCAATAAGGGCAATAAGCTTAAGTCCATCATTAAAATCAGTTTGTAGATTTGTAATGGACATTCCTAAGGGACGAATCTGCTCATTAACCCAATTCTTGAAGGTCTTCTCTTGGATCTCAACCCAAATGTACTCATCACCTTTAATATACATTGCTCTAGCTGCATGGCCTTCAGGAGATCTTGCCTTTAATCCAACTTGGCTAAGCCCAAGTTCACTTAATTCTTCGGGATCCATGTTTTCAGTGACTATTGAACGCACCTCACTTGCCGAATGACATCTTTTCGCGGTAAAACTAAAGCCGTCGATATTTTGACAGTTCCCCTTTATCTGGAACTATCGTCGATTTCTCGTTCATAAACCCACACTTACTTAATAAAATCCAGTCGAAATCCACATGACAATGTTTTAAATGATAATAAAGAATCGTAAACTCGTCAGAGACATAAACGAAGTAGCTGCACGATCGACTGCGACTTCAAAACAAACCTCAACACACGCACGGCGATAGGTCTATTTTGACAGACACGTTTACAACAAACTTCTTTCACCCATGGCAACGAGCGGTCTTTGTTTTCACTTCACTTTGGAATTTCGATGAACTTATGCTTGCATGGAGTTACTGTTTCATTCAATTCACACTAATACTTTTGAAGCCAATAGGGCAGTGGTTCCCAACCTTTTCTGGACCTTCGCCTCGTATTTTAGGTTGATTAACATCCATCGCCCCCTTTTAATTTTCATGTTATGTCTAATCATAATTTGAGTTAAAGTGTAACTATAAAACAGTTTTATAACACTTACTACTGTTTATAAAAACAACCAAAGAAGCTTTATCCGGTCACTTTTAAATAAAATAGAAAAAAACATAACACATATTTTTAAAGAACAAAAGTGAAATAATTAACTAAGATATTGTTACTGGTTTCTAGACAATTTAAGAGAGTTTAAAGTAAAAATTGGCTGGTTTGGTTATAGTTGGAGAATGGTTTTACTGTAC